>JANRFK010004149.1:4892852-4933311 GCA_030068395.1 Apalone spinifera | reverse complement strand
GGAGACATTCACCCACAGCAGTGGCCAATAAAGAAAATGAGCTCAGATATAAAGGGGGGAGACTCAAGAGGCGAAAAAGAAGGTAAAAAGGCCAGAAATAACAGAGGGGCAGCAGTCTCATACTGGGCTGCCTCTGAGAAACTGACAGGGAAACCCAAAAGGCCTCTACGCCCTCTTTCATTTAACTTGAATCCAAGTGGTAATAGAATTTTTGAACTGTTGATGGATTGATGGGGACCAGTGAGGAGAAAGCTGGGACTCTCAAAAGCTACAGCAAGGTGGGGAACCGTTTTTGGTCAGGGGCCTCTGACCCACAGAAATATCAGTCGCATCCAGCCCCCAGGCTTAAGGTTCCCCACCCCTGGACAAACTCCAAGACCAGCTGACAGCATGAAACATGAAGTCAACCTGTCAAGGGAGGGGACTTCACCCACCACAAGAAGCTGAGGAATTCAAAGTACAACTGACATCTGGACCTGCGGTGGGAAGGACTCTTTCCCCCTCCCAGGGTTCAAAGGCTAAGAAGTGGTGAAATTTCATTTTAAATTGTAAATTTCATATTTACCCGTCTATTCTTTAATAGGTGAGTCCTCTGGTAACCATATTTAACTCCTTTATGAATCCAAGCAAACTGACTGACAAGAGAGGGCGAAGAATTGGTTTAAGCAGTTGCTTGTAATATTCTAAATGTGTCCCTTTTGGACCAATGTCATGAAAGGGAAGAAACCACTCCTTGAAGTGCACCCTGGATAGGGTGATGGATGAGTTAGGTGCTAAAGAATTCAGAACTGCTGATCATACATAAATGTAATGTGAAATTTTGTATGTGGTGCAGTTGAGGCCGGGTTAGTCCCAGGATGTTAGAGAGACAAGGTGGATGACTTAATATCTTTTATTGGTCCAACTTTTGTTGGGGAGAGAGTCTAGGTTTTTCACTTATACAGAGTTCTTTAGGTCACTCGATGCAAGCTCAAAAGCATGCCTCTCTTTCCATTGTTCTTTGATATTCCTGCTGAGCCTTAACTGCAGACCAGTATTTCTCAATGGAGGCCACAGGCCCGCTTTTGGAAAGCTGCGGCTTTGTTTACCTACAGAGTCCGTAGCCCTGGAGCCTCGCAGTTGCCATGGACTCCAATGCACCAGTTGCAGCCAAGAGAAGCACCACTTCCTGCAGCTCCCCTTGGCTGGAAACAGTGAACCAGAGCCAATCTCGGAGCCACCAGGTTCTGTGGCTATGGACCGTTTAGGCAAACAAAGCAATGCAGGCCCACTAGTGGCTTTAGTCTAGACCGTGATACGTGCTTATTGGAATGTATTGTTGTGTGTGTAGTACGTACAGTTGGCTTTGTCTATAGCTGATTAATAAACTTTTGAGTATATATTAATGTGGATCTGGCTGAATTACTAAACTGTTAGTTAGTTAAAAATAAATAAGTGTCCTGATTTGAGAAATACTATTCAAGTTTAATAAAGTTGACCTAATTTCGCCCCCCCCCCCCCCCGCAGTGTTACGCTAGGAAAGCTAATGCTATTGGACTTTATTATAGATTGGCAATCCTTGTTTGTTAGATTTCAGCTTTAAAATCTAATTGGTACCCTGACGTATTCAAAAAATTGACTCTATTTAACACTTAAAACAAACACAGAGAAACTGTCAGTTTAGATTTGGGACAGGAACTATCTACGGGTATGTCTACACTACAGCGTTATTTCGAAATATCTAATTTCAAAATTGTTATTTCAAAATATCTTATTTTGAAATAACACGTCTACACACAAAATGCATTTCGAAATAGCCTTTTGCTATTTCGAAATAGCGTGTCCACACGGATTGGATGCTGAATCGCGTTTAAGGCCAGACGGAACTGGTTCCGGCAGGACATGAGGTCAGAAGTTACCTTGTGGCCAGAGCAGCCAGCAGGGCACCCCGGGAAGGGCTGGAGGCCCCCTATTTCGAAATAAGCGTCTACACAGCACTTATTTTAAAATAGCAATTTCAAAATTGGCGCTATTCCTCATGGAATGAGGTTTACTAATTTCGAAATAAGCCCTCCGCTATTTCGAATTAATTTCACAATAGCAGTTGGCTTGTGTAGATGCTTGGAATGTTATTTCGAAATAATGGCTGTTATTTCAAAATAACTTTGCTGTGTAGACATACCCTGAGAGCGGGAGAGGCAAAGCAATGCCCCAAGGTCATGGACGGAGCCAGGAACAGAATCCTTCATTCCAGCCTAGCACATTAACCACTGGACAATGCTGTCTCTCTAAGTGGGCTTCAATTCCCCTCACCCTCATCATGTCTCCACCTTTCACACCTGTGGGAGAGCCAAGTCAGGAGTTAATCTCCTTGTTCCCCTGTTTTCTCTAATACTGCATTAACTAGCAATCCTCATGCAACATAACATCTCACCCTTCCAGAGCCCCCTTTCTGCATTAGATCTCAAAGCACATTCAAAGGAAGCCAGTATCCTTGTGCCCATTTTGCTGATGGGGAAACTGAGTCTCAGTGCAATGAAACCATTTGCTAAGGGCCGCAAGCAGAACGGGGAATAGAACTTGACTCACCTGAGTCCCACTCAAATTTACTGACATCTACTGGGTAGCCATTAATCTGGAGACACATGCAGGTTCAGATAAAAAAAGAGTCCTTAATACTTTGCACATAACCCATTTTAATAGGGTTAAGCTACTGGTTATTAATGGCCCAGGTTTCCTCCTTGGAGAGTTTTGTTGTTTCAGCCTTTAAAATCTTGAACTTGGAAAGAAAAGATGGTGGCAATACCCCGGTGTATATGAAATATAACTAGATCTCTCCAGGCCTGAGGAGGCCAAACTGTGTCTGGATATTCAGTGCTGTGTAAAACAATTTAGTGGCTTTTTCTCCCATCTCAAGTCAGTCTTAGTCACTGAGTCCTGACACTTGACAGTCATTCTACATGATTTCTCCACTGCACGGTTACCGGTATGTGAAATATCACATTTCATTACCGTCCTTGCAGCCAGTCACTCTCCATGAACGTGAGCATTTTTATCAGGCGAATGCTAGTGTACGGCAGCATCCTTACCTGCAGGAGGCTTTGGGATACTCAGGGGGAGGTTCAAGGTTGGGTGATTCAGTCCTGGCTCGCTGCAAAACAAGAGCTCATGTTTATGCTGAAGCAAGGTCGTTGTATCGTCTCCATTTTCCTCTTGCACATCTCTCTGGCCTTACAGACGTGGGCCCAGATTTTGAAAGGTATTTAGGTGTTGCTGCACTCCGTCCCACAATGCCTCACTGGTTTAAGCGTGCTGGCTTTTCAACTGACTGCTGACTCAGTTGGGTATGACAATGCACTTCCTACTGGGTCCTGCCTTGAGGGCAGGGGACTGGACTCAATGACCTCTCGAATTCCCTTCCAGTCCTAGTATTCTATGATTCTAAATACCTTTAAAAATTGGAGTGATTAAATGAGTGAGGTGATATCTTTTATTTGATCTTTTATTATTAAAAAAGTGAATGCAAAACCAGAACATCTACCATCCAGAGAACCCACCATCTATAACCCTTTGGCTATTACATACAATGCCAAATATATGGAGCAGTTTTGCCAAAGGAGTTCTGAAAAACATGAGGAACCATCTCTTACACCACAGATATTCCAGAAGGGATCACCTCACACAAGAAACATTTCATGGTCTTATACCTTATTAGAAAAAAAAAATCTGGAAACCTACCCAGAGATGATACAGGCAACCCAAAACAATATTTTAAAAAATGCACCCTGATGACAGCCTGCCAACACAAAAACAAAAAGTACAGCCAACTACAACAACTTCACAATCAACAGAAAACCACCTCCAGGAGAAACCACGACACCAGGTCCAACCACCTGGGTCATACGCAGCAACCCAACATCATCAACCTATCAAGACAAGAACTGAATTATCTATAGCCTTCTAGAACATCAGCTGTCTGAACATCAGCTCCACCACAGCATCTGATGGCCCAGTAAAATACATTACCTCTCCCGCCTTGTCTCTCTCATACCCAACACCGCTGAGATAACACTTTAAAAATGTGGTCCTTTGAGTGCACAGTCACATGCAGTTGTGTGTGGACACACACTGAGTTATCCTAGAGGTATGAATCAGCAGGGTGCTTAAGCACACAAGCAGGCAATGGAAATAGTTATATGCTTAAATTTAGGCACATATTCGAGTGCCTTGATCCATCAGGACTAGTCCCAGCCCACCACCTTGAGAAGCCCTCTCCTAATAGAGATAAACAAACAATTCCATTGTTGTTAATAATAGGCTAATCATCATCTAGTAGGTCAGTCCCTAGACAGGGCCATGGCATTTTGCCAATGGGCTTCCAATAACACAGGCATTGGGACAGCCTCGTTTTCAAAATGATGCCATGACAGCAAAAATCACTGTGCCGTGTCTGGCCATTGAAGAGGATCAGTAAGGTTTCGATGAAGGATTCCTTTACCAGAAAATGGTGTTTCATTGGAAACCAGAACTTTTTGCAGAAACACTTTTATGGGGACCAGTCCTCAGGCCCAGGATGGAATTGCAGGTGGAAAGGAACAAGAGAGAGAATGCACCTCTTGCATAGCCAATTGCTTGAGGCATTCCCTTGAGATGAAGGAGAACCAGGTCCAGTTCTTGTCTGCCTGATTCAGAGCTGGAACTTTGGTCTTCCACATTTCAGCTGAAGACTCTATAGATCAGTTCTCAGGGCAGAGGACAACCAACTATGACTCTTTGTTCCAAATCAGAAAGAGCAGCGAAAGGAACTTGGGTTTCCTGTCTCACCGGTAGATGGCCCTAGCCATTGGCTAGTGGCTAATTTATACATCTCTCTTTTATCTATTTTTTTTCATAAAACGAGTTCTTAATTTGACCAAAAACAAATTTTGAAGCTTCAACATTTGTCATGCAATGGAATTCTCATTTTCCAGCTCTCCCTCCTGGCTCCATAATTATTTGATTCCACTCATTCTGGAGATAAGCAGCTGTTACAATTTCCAAGGGTTCTCTGTTCAGCACCTCACGCCTTGTCATGAGTCACCCTAGGTGAACTCATGCAAGGGGCTCTGACACCCAAATTCACACCTCCCGTTTGCAGCTCAGTCCCTCTCTCCTCTATACCCCTCATGTTTCCCTATCAGATATAAAGATGTGACCTTCTTTTGAAAGGGAAATCCTTCCTTGCTGGCTTGCAGCTCCATCCCTTATGCATTATAGAGTTCCTATTCAATTGCAGCATAATCTCACAGGAATTTATTCTGCATCCTTTATATCAAACAGTATGTACCTTCTGTAGAGACCATCAAAAGGTAGTTAATAGAGATGTTAAATTATTGTTGGTTGAAAGAAGCTGATGCCCTAGCGTAATCACATTCCCTCTTTCTCCCGCTTGCTTCATATACTGTATATAGCATATATGATTAATAGTGCACATAGATCAGTATCTAAATATACCACTATGAAGCCTGCTTGAATACTACAGAAACTGATGCTTAAAACAAGCAAAGATGTCACACTAAGACACATTGCAAGGGCTAGCAAAACAGCTGATGGAAAGGAGGCACTGAAAAGCCCTGAAGAAAGTTCCTCCTCCCCCTACTTATTTGTGTGTGAAACTAGTCAAAGGGTTGGAAGCACTTGAGAGGGGTTAATAGTTGCCTTGTAGTTTATTAATGGTCATGAAGAGATATAAAAGGAGTTCTGCCACAAGCTACATGGATACTGGGAAGGGAACGGGATTGTTATTAGATGAGGCTCAGGTGTCTAATGATTAGACTTATATAAATTTTATGGTACAATAGACAGGGTCTTGGACTGGGATTCACAGGACCAATAGGCTTGTCTCAGCTCTGCCGCTGACAGGCTGTATGACCTTGATCAAGTTACTTCATCTCTGGGGTTTTTTCCTATTCTGCTCAGATTTTAAGATCATCGGGTCCCTTACAAAGATAATGGGTTACTACAATTACTTTCTAAGCCCTAGTCTACACTACAAAGTTATTTCAAAATAACCCCCTTATTTTGAAATAATAAGTAGAGCGTCCACACTACCAAACCTGTTATTTCGAAATAACGGGTCAGTTATTTCAAAAATCTGTATTCCTGTTTTCCTCAGGGAAGAAGCTTTTTTTCAAAATAGTTATTTCAGGAGTTATTTTGAATTTTGTGATTTTGAAATAATTTCCTAGTGTAGACATGCCCTACTGGAGTTACACCTTGAACTCCACTGTTTATTAAGAGTCAATCACTTTTCTACTTGTATCCAGCTAATGTCTTTTATCTTGTACTTAACTGTAAGCTATTTGGGACAGGCATAATACTTTTTAGATCTACAGTGCCTACCACCACAAGGCTATGATCCATAATCAGGGCCTTTCTCCCCTTCCTCAATACTACTAATAAGAACAATGATGACATTTGAAGAGTATGTCTGATGGCCACCATCATGCTTGACAATGGATTTGAACCAGGGACAACAGATGAAAATTTAATAGAATTTGAGTTTGGGGACTAAGCCATACAATTTAAAAATATGTAGTTCCATATTAACTGAAATCTATTTTTGTCTAATTGAAAAATTTGAGACAGAAACAATTTTGAATTGACCAAAACATTTTTGGTCAAATGTAACCAAAATCTCTTTGTTTTCTTCTCAGTTGATTTTGAATCAAAGAAGACATTTTAGTAGACTTAAAACATTTTTGAGTGTTTTGTTTTGAGTCAGGTTATTTGTGTGTGTATGTGTTAGGGGTTGTTAATGGGGAGGACATTTGTTTTTAAATTGACCAAATTAAAATTCTAAACACTTCAACATATTCAAAACAAAATATTTCAGTTTTTTCAGGGTAAAAATCAGTATTTTTCCTCCAAAACTATGCATCATGTTCAACCCCAAATCATGAATACTGTCAGAACAGAAAAAAATGCATCTTTGATTAAAATTATATTTGTTGCCAAAAAATTGTCCAGGTGCATCAGAGAACCTTGAAAATTAAAAGAATCACCTGCTGACTTGAACTCAAGAAACAATGCTCACTAGTAAAGCCAGAAATAAGCTCATATCCTCTAGAACATTGGTAACAATGAAGACTAGAAACAGAGTGGTTACAAGTACAGGAGGCCTAGGGTTGGAAACTTGTTAACTCCCAATGAGTAAGGTTCTTAGTTTTATTCAAATGATTTTGCCCAGTACTGGCTGGAATAATTTCTTGCACGTAGTTCCATTGACTTCAATTTGGCATCATGTCACTTTCAAAACTCTTAGATTAAAGAGTTTCCCAGACTTCGGAATCTTATTACAAATCTGTGGCTCTATTTTATTTATTTTTGCGTATGTAACATATGTTTGGTGTCTTTAAACACAATTACTTTTGTATAATAAAAGTGTTGATTTGATGATGTGACATTTTCTGCAAGTGTGTTTAACTCAGTTTATGTTTTCATAAGTTGCAATGAAACTCAATTATGTATGTGTAATAAGGCTCTTGATTGTTGCACTTCTACTTTTCTGTATAATGAAGCCAGCAATTAGAATTTGGTTGCTCTATGGCTAAGGAAAACATACTTGTTTTGTAGACAAAAGACTCTTAATGAACATCTCTTTTTTTGAACGTGTTTGAAAAAAGGTCAATAACTCAAACATATAATTAGAATTCTTAAAAAAAAAAAAAAAAAAAAAAAATGTTTCCAGACAATGCTTTGGGGACAAACAATCCAGAATATATAAATCTCTGCCTCAGAGTGGACAAAAGAATAAATCAGAACATATTTCAGCATCAAGGTTATGCACACACCGGTAAAAATATTCATGTCTGAGTACATGATAAATATTGTAATTAGCCAAAAAAGGTCTCTCCGGGAAGGCAGATTTAGGATGGATCAAAGATTGGCATTGTCATGGATAGCTGAGTTTGCCTTTCCTCACAAATCACCTTTCTTTGGGGGGGAACTAGTGACAGGAGTCATCCTGGAAGATAAGGGAGTGTCATAGGTAGAAAAAAACTGGAAAAGCAATGGGAGTCTGGCTTATCACTTGGGAAAATTTGAGTCCTGATTAGGGAAGAGACTAAGTGGGGAAATCTTATTTGGACAGATTGAAGAATCTCTATTTGGGGGACTTATAGGGTGAAATCCTGTCACCATGAGATCAGTGATAACACTCCCGTTGACATCAATGGGGCCAGATGATACCATGAAGCGACATCTACAGGACAAGCTAGGTATGTGAGTCCCCTGCTCATGTGCACATTCTGGTTCTAGCTTTCATCAAGCCAGCACAAGGACAAAGAGCAGTAGAACCATGGGGCCATGGATAACAGAAGTGGCAGCACAGCCTAGCCATGCCATGTACCTACTGGCCTGTTACAGGCAAGTTTGTACTTAGCACAACTCAGACGTGCTTCTGTTACTGCTACCAGAGCTACTATGGATGCACTGCTTTTTAAATTCATGACGACGCAATGAGAACAAGAGTGTATGATCTCAAGAAAGAGGCACCTGACTACCTGTTATAAGAGAGGAATGGAACCAGATACTACAGATATGTCTATATTATATCACTGGGCCTGGTTGGAATAGTTTTATTGAAACTTTTCTATTAGAAAATGCCATTCTGACAATTTTTTTAAACAAAAATCTGTCATGAAATAAATGGAAAAAATGAAAATGTCGAAAGGTCCCAGTCCGATGTTTTCCGAATTAAAAGATTTTTGGATTTTTGGAAGGAACTTTCAAATGATTTTGTTTTGAAAATTAATTTATGCATTTAATAATTAAAAGACCCCAAAAGGGTTGAAATTAAATGTTTCAGCTTTATCAGAATGAATTCTGCAATTGACCTGATGTCATTTTTTTCATAATTTAGTTTGTTTTGAAAAATTTAAAAATGTGACTTTTTATTCCAAGTTGGGATGATTTGTTTTTAATCTGGATATTTTTTTCTTGGAAAGACCATTGGAAATTTGATTTAATCTAATTAGTCACTATTATGTGAGTCCATTTACATTAGGAAGCATAGCAGAAAAGAATCTGAGGGTTATAGGTGGATCGTTGTAAGAAAGACATGAGAAGTAATTCTTCTGCTCTAATCCATGATGACTAGGCCTCAGCTGCAGTATAGTATTCAGTTCTGGGTACCACATTTCAGGAAAAAAAAATAGAACAAATTGAAGGAAGTTTAGAGAAGAGTAACAAAAATTATTAAAGGTCAGAAAACATGATCTGTGAGAGAGCTGAAAATGTTGGGTTTGTTCAGCCTGAAGAACAGAAGACTGAAGGTACGTCTACATTGCACGGCTATTTCCAAACACCAGAGGTATCCCAAAATAGCTACCCCATGTCTACATAAGCGGCCCATTATTTAAATAACGGGTGCACTATTTCACCATCCCGGTAAACCTGATTGCACGAGGGATATGGGATGGCTCGAAATAGTGCATAATTTTGAAATTTGGTGCTGTGTATCACGCCAAATTTCAAAATAAGCTATTGCAAAATAGATTTGAAATAAGATATACAATTTGCATAGCACAAATTGCATATCTTATTTCTAGTTTAGGGTGCTGTGTAGATGCACCCTGAGAGGGGACAATTTGTAATAATATATAAAAGTTTGTTAAGAGGAGGATGGAGAAAAATTATTCTCCTCAACCTCTGGATAGGACAAGAAGCAATGGGCTTAAATTGCAGTATAGGAAATATAGGTTGGACATTAGGAAAACTTCCCAATTATCAGGGGGTATGTCTACACTTGCACCCTAGTTCAAACTAGGGATGCAAATGTAGGCAACCGAAATTGCTAATGAAGCAGGGATTTAAATATCCCACCCTTCATTAGCATGATCTTGCCGGTACGTTACTCCAATCAACAGCTGTTTCAAAAGTGAAAATGCGCGCCGGGACGCGTTAGTTCGAACCAAACCCCTTGGTTTGAACTAACGTTACTCCTCATTTTTTGAGGAGCAACATTGAATCATTGGGTTTAGAGCTTATAGAAATATTTGCAAGAAACATATTTATGATGAGAAATGGCACTTTGTGAAAATGGTCAGTGAATGCCACTGATTTTTTCACTGAAAATGTAACTATTTTCTATCAGTATTTGTATTGAAATTATTTTTCCAATGCTAAACTTGTCTCACAAAAATTGCCATTTCTTGTATTTTTTTCCCAAAGCAATTTCAATTAAAATGTTGGTAAACTAGGTTTCCAAAATTTCATGAAAAATATGTATTTATTTTTGGACCAAGCAACAGGGAAACAACTTTCTCCTATTTTTGGACCAGATGTCCACTATGTTTAGCTCTCACTATTACTTAAGAGAAACTTTAATTTTAATTATCCAATTTTCTCCAAAAACATTTAAACCTTGTTTTAACCAGAATGCACAAAATGTCTCTTTTTGAAAATCCTTGTTTCATCTTTGAAATAGTGCACCTGGCTGAGTTTCTCTTCATGGACGATGGTAGGTTATTACTGCAGGTGGGTGACATTATTTGGCCAAATCTTTTCCAATTAAAAATGCAGATTTGGTACCACAAAATCCTTCTTGAATATGTGTTGATTTTGATTAATGTTTGAGCTGGGAAAAACAACTACAACAACAACAACCAAAATGAAACATGCTGATGCAAAACAATTTCTCAACATTTCCTTTATTTATCTCCCCTATAAAAATATAAAAGAAACAGCTTGAAATGAAAATCAAATACTTCAGTTTGAAATTTGTGTCCTGTTGAAAAAGTTTCATTTTGAGTCCAAAGAAATGTTTGGTTCAACTCAAACAGATTAATTTTTTTTGTTTGACCTTTTTAAAATTTTTGTAATTTCCAGTGAGCTGAAAAATCTGTTATTTGCGCAGTTTTATATGTGACTGATATAAACAGATGTGTTTTTAAGTCTCACAGATTACCGAGAACTTCTTCTGCTGAAAGACTTTGGACTTTCAGATACCATGTTTGTTATTTTTTACTGTATCTATTTATCTAGAGTCTGTATTTAGCTGCCCTAAACTCTGGACCATTAAAATAAAAAGTGTAATAAACTAGAAAATACCACCCCCTTTCCATAAACACTAAGGGTATGTCTAGACTGCATCCCTCTGTCGGCAGAGGGATGCATTAGGCAGGTCGACATTGCAAATGAGGAAAGGAGGCATAAGGGGTCTGTCAAAAAAGGCTTTTTTTCTCAAAAGATCCCCCTCTAGACTGCCACTTTTTGCCAACAAAGTGCTGAGTTGGCAAAACGCGGTGGACATTTTTATGCAAATTAGGCACAGGATATTTAAATCCCTACCTCATTTGCTATGTTGACCTGCCTAATCCGCATCCCTCTGCTGACAGAGGGATGCAGTCTAGACACACCCTAAAAGACAAACCTTATATAAGAACATAAGAACGGCCATACTAGGTCAGACCAAAGGCCCATCTAGCCCAGTATCCTGTCTGCCGACCGTGGCCAATGCCAGGTGCCCCAGAGGGATTGAACAGAACAGCGAATCATCAAGTGATCCCTCCTCTGTCATCCGTTCCCAGCCTCTGACAAACAGAGGCTAGGGACACCATCCCTACTCATCCTGGCTAATAGTCATTGATGGACCTAACCTCCACGGATCTATCTAGACCTTTTTTGAATCCTGTAAAAGTCCTGGTCCTCTGCATTCTTTTCTGGCACCCAGCATAATGAAAAAACTTGACCGCTGAGGAAAGATTACAAACACCGGGGATCTATAGTCCTGGGGAAAGCAGACGGAAGGGGACCTGATAAAAAGTCTTCAAATATTTTAAGGTCTGATGCAAAGAGAACAGGGATCAATTGTTCACCATGTCTACAGAAGTACAAAAAGTAATGGTCTTAATCTACAGTAAAGTATATTTAGTTTAGATACCAGGAAAAACTTTCTGTCTATGAGGGTAGGAAAGCACTAGAACAGTCTTCTTAGGGAGATTGTGGAATCCCCATCGCTGGCGGTTTTTAAAAACAAAGTTGAACAAACACCTGTCAGGGACAGTCTAGGTTTATTTGGTCCCAGCCCCAGTACCTCTTGAGATCCTTTCGCCCTGGTCTAAACTAGGGAGTTATTTCAAAAGAACCCCCCTTCTTTTGAAATAATAAGCAGAGTGTCCACATTGTCACGCCCATTATTTCGAAATAATAGGCTGGCTATTTCAAAATCTGTATTCCTGCTTCTCTCAGGGAATAACACTTATTCCGAAATAGTTATTTTGAAGTAACGGCAGTGTGGACACACCAGTGCCGCTATTTCAAAATAACTACTCCCCAGAGTCATTCAAACTAATTACTCGCCAGTGCTTCCTGGGGCTCTAAGTCGAGGTAGCACGTCCACATTAACGGAACCTGCCTCGGACTAATTTCAAGGCTTCCCCATAGTGTGGGCAGGCTAGGTCGATCTTGTTATTTTGGGAGTTACTAAATCAATGTTAGTTATTTCGAAATAGTTTCCTAGTGTACACATGCCCTTCCAGACCTATACTTCTGTAATTTCCTTCAAGTTGTCTCTCAGAAATCCCCCACAAGAGGGGAGTAAAGCTACTGGTGGTTAAATTTTCTATACACACCCTTAACTTTGCTCCAGAGTGCTTAGGTATTGCCACTCAGGGTATCAACCCTAACCCTGGTTCTAACTCCTTGTGCTGAGTAAAAGGGCTAATGCAGCAAAAAGAATCCCTAAAACCCTGCGTTTAGCCAAGGTGGATTCCTCCAAAGTAGGCGGTCCTAGGACAGACATAAGGATCCTCTTGCAAGTTAAGTGGTGCTGTGTGTTGAGAACACTCCCTTGCTGTCTCCATCCCCAAACCGAGGGTCATTTCTTCAAAACACAGCAGGGGCAATCTTCCAGGCAGTGCTGTTGCCCACAGGGTAGCCTGGGGAAAGCTGTCATGATTTAGAAGGGCCCCTAAGGCTGTCTAAATTACATAAAGCCTCTCCAATCCAGATCTGGAAGGGAGTAAAGATGGCTTAAAACCTGCTTAGCCCCCCCCAATCACTGTAAGTCTGGGGCTCTGCCTTTTAGGGGAAGAGCACATCTTACCCACAGTCATTAATTACATAATCACATCTAGTTCCTCAAATACATACAGTAAACAGAATGCAGTTTTTTTCTACAATCTTGGGTATCCATGTGTAGATCCTATGGGTCTACATATGTCATGAACATGGTCTACATGAAAGGTGCATAGTATGTAGACAGTTTAGTATGAAAGTTTACAACAGACTGTAATGGAAGGATGTAATGGTAAATATAGAGATTGCCAGATTATCAATGACCACAGCATCTATAGTGCCTGGGCAATACAATTATGCAGCAGCAGCTAAATACAATTAAATACTTTGTACCAAGAAACATACGTGTTGGTTTATGTCGTCTTATGGGGAAAATCTATTTTCCATTTCCATGCACTTGTACAATTAGAGATGCATTGCTAGTAGCATGCAAGTACGCATTCTGTACATAGATTCTCATTACAGAACATTCCAAATAATATATTTTAAAGAAATTACATCCCGTAGTTCAAAAGGGATAATATTTTATTAAGACAAGTTTGAGGTTAAAATATATGCATTGTTAAACTTTCTCTGTTTCTGCAAAATAGCTTCTGAAATAATAAGTTACTCTTCAGAGGGGAATCTGTCTTTAAAAATCTGCTTAATGTTCTCAGCACTCATAGACAATGCATTATTAAAATTATGCACAAATATTACATATTATAAGAAGATTGTTAAGGAGGCAAAATCAAACACTCATAAACTAGAAAATACCATGATTAAGGCTGGCAGTGTGACCTTAATGTAACCCATTTTATGTATGAAATACATGATCACATACTTATTCCTTCCCCCACAGGAGAAATCATTCTGAGTTAGATACACAGGCACTTTTGAAAATTCTAGTAGGCACCTATCTGCATCTGTAGGTTTCTAAATACATTCAGGAACCTGACCCTGCGCCCCCAACCTTCAATAGAAATTAGGCACTTATCCTGTTTAAGTAATTTGGATTAAATCCTGGGAGGTCCTCAATCCTCAAAGGTATTTAATTCCCACTAATTTCTGGACTTTTGTGCATCTGGACTTAGGTGACTATTGGTATTTTTACTCACCTAAATCACTTTGGAAACCCAAGGGCCCAGAATTAAGGAAAATACTTAAGCACACTTGCGTTCAAATACCATTAAATTCACTAGGACTTGAGTACATACTTCAAGTCAAGATGGCACGTGAATGCTTTCCAGAATTCCTGATTCAGATGCTTTCCTGAATCAGGGTTAGAGTTTGTCCTAATCATCTCAATGTTGTTGTTCACTCTGTAAATTAATCCTAAGTGGCAGAGCTGATTGAAAAATTCCCATTCTTCCTCTTCCGCCCCCCCCCCCCCCCCCCCCCCCCCCCCCACCGATGGAAAGTGGGTTTTCTACTAAATGGACCTTTTTTTAAAAAGGACATTTTCCTCCCGCAAACCTGGATTTTTTCACTGAAAAAAATAAACAAACCAGCCCCCTCTGCTCCAAAACCTGAATATTGCACTGTTTAAACTGAGTTTGCCTGAGAATCTTGCAACAGTTTTTAACTCTGAGTTGCAACATTCAACAAACAAGACCTTTTTTCATATCCCCTACTCATAACGCCGGTCATCTGAAGAAGTGGGCTGTGCCCATGAAAGCTTATGATCCCATCTACATGTTTTGTTAGTCTATAAAGTGCTACCAGACCATTTGTTGTTTTTTTTCTGTAACAGACTAACTCAGCTATCCCCTGAAGCTCCAAGACCTTACAAAGTTTTTTGTCTACTGGTTTGGATTCACACATGAAAAAGGCTGGTCTGCTGATGAATGCAGTGGATTGGAAGCTCTGTGTTCAGTTCCTCGCTCTGCACCAGACTTCCTGTGTGACCTGGGGCAAGTCCTCACTTCCTTATTCCTTCATTCTCCCTCCGGAAAATGAGAGGAGCAATAGTTACCTGCTGCAGGGCAAATTCACTGGGAAGCTTTTGGATGTTACGGATGTGAAAGGAGTCCTGTACAGACATGCACAGATTTATAGTGCAATTGCCCCATTATAGAACCCTTCTGGATGGGCATCTCATGAACGCTTTTCCAACTCTTTGAATGTGTAGCCAAATACAAAGGGTGGGATCATCCAGGAACAACAAACAAACCTGAATAGATTGCAAGCGCTTATTTCAATTGTAAGGCTCTTTGGGGAATAGATTGTCTGCTACTCTGACAGAACCTAGCGCAATGTGGCCCTGGTGTTGGTTGGTCTTGGGGCACTACTGTAATAAACACAGTTGTTAATAATACAATTACCTGGGGTGACTAGTGTAATGAGCGTCTTTGCTTACAGTATCGAAAAGCAATAAACACCTGGGGAGAAGTGGCATGTACAGAAACATTTTACCTTTTCTAAGCACCTGTCCGCAAAATCAATGAATAAACAACTCCCCAAAATCTCAGAACAGAAACTCCTAGCTCCTCTATATCTCCAGCACTGGATTGGGTAAATTAAATAATCATACCCTCAAAACATATATCTTATTATAACAAGTGACTGCATCATTAAGTAAAGGGCACACGTGCCTTAAGGAATCCTTTCAGGTGAGGCTGTGCCTTCTCATGTGTGTTTTCTCTCTTTGTCCATTAGCCAACATTACAGAGAAGGTGGTTTGTGTTTTGAACCTTGACTTTCAATGTTAAATATTTGCACAACTCAGAACTGATAGGGTGTATTTTTACAAGGCTGTCTGTGGGATTGGTATCTTGTATCCTAGTCCTCTTGGGATATGGCCCATTTAGCAAAGCACTTAAATATATCTGGATGGTGCCTGGTCCTACCAGGAGTGTAGGGGACTGGACTGGATGATCTCTTGAGGTTCCGTCCAGTTTCTATATGCTTGACTTTAAGGGTGTGCTCAAATCAAGTCAACAGGGCTGAAACCTTACATGCTCAGGGCTCAACCCTGCGAGAGGCTGAGCATCACCTGAGAGGTTCAGAGAACCTCAACTCCTGTTCACTTCCAAGGGATTTGTTGATGCTCGGAAGTGCAACCGTGGAGGCTCAAGATGGGCTGAGCTGGCACAGCTCAGGAATGAAAGACCTCCATGAGAAAAAGCCCAGGGAGCTGTAGGAAACTTAGCACATAGATGGTGTTCTTCTGTCCTCTGAAGCACCGCTGAATCCATGCCTCAGCCATGAGTCAACAAAACTTGACCTTTATCCATGACCTGCAGATTTTGCCCACTGGCAGCAAGCAAGATTAGATCGTGTGCGCATCGTGACATCTCATGACCATGAAACTCACCAGCATCACTGGCCCCAGGAGAAGGCCACCCAGAAAGGATTGTATCAGCAGGTCCGGTGGGGGGACAGATGTCCTGGTTTCACGGTACCCACCTTCAATTTCTGTAACCAGCATCCAATTTTCAAGACGGCTTAATTATTGAGAAGAATCATAAAGACTCAAACTCAGCACAAAGTGCATCGACAGTGGAAATGACCTTGTCCCGACAAGGACCAAATGGCTGCCGGGAACATTATTTGATCATTTATTTCAGACTTATATTAATGTTGAGACGTTAGGATTTTAATGGAACTGTTTGATCCTGATGAGGCAGAGAAATTGGCGGTGGCTTTGAAATTGCTTCACTCACATCCCTCGCCTGCAGGCAGCAGACAGGCAGCATAATCCTCTCCTGGGCTCTAGGTACAAAACAAATCATTATAGCTTTTCGTGTCTGCTAAGGTTAAACAAACACCTGTAATACTTAGTGATTGAAGTGGCTCTAGATACTGTAGGAGCATCAGCTTCCCTGAAGACAATGACAAAGTGTGCTAGTTTTGTGTGTAAGGGGCAGGTGGCAAATCCCACCATACATACTCCTACTGTAATCGATGGGATCACCACTTGTTTAGTGGCACGATCCTTCCTCTATTGACGTGACTGGCAAAACTCTCTAACTTCCTGTCCCTCTGGAAATACACACAGTTGTAAAGTCAGTCTAACTGAGTCGCTCCTACCAAGTGTGTAATGCCAGAAGGACAGGAAATTAGGAAATTTGCTTATACAAAAAAAAAAAGACGACACTGGAGAGGAATGTAGTATTATAAGATTATGGTGGAGACCATGATTATCAGTAGGGCTGGTTGACCTTTTTGGATCAGAATGACTTTGGATAGAAAAAGGTCATAGTCTTTCCAAATTAATATTTTCATGGCATATATATATATATATATTGTATAGTAAGCCTACAAACAAACAGAACAATTAAATGAAATCTCAGTTTATTTGGCTTTGATTTTTAAACTCCCCTTCTACATTTTTTCTCTCTTTTTGGGGGGAAAGGAAGAAGAAGGAAAATGGGGAGAGAAATAAAGGGAAAAACCCAAAACAGAAACATTCATATTTCAGTTTTTAGTCAGAAACCTGAATTTAAAAAAAAAAAACTGTGGCAAGTTAAAAAAAATCCTACAACTGTCGGGTTTGACCTGCTCTAATTATTATTATTTATATGACTTTAGAACAGAAGCTTCTACTTAGATTGGAGCCCAATTTTCCCCTAGGAACTTGCAAACATCAACTATGAGATAGCTCCTTGTGATTCATTAATGATCCTTCTCACAGGCTAGCTGGCTCTTTATGGGAGATTTGGGCTCAGCTTTTCCTGTAACACGGCATGTATCCCCCAGATGACCCTGATGTTATTGCAATTATTGGACACAACTGGGAAGCAGGGGGAAATTCCCTCTCTTTGGGAAGGGCCTAGTAGGAGTCAGGCAGAAGAGCTGAGGCAATGTTCAGGTCTGTTTTGGTGCATGACTCCAGGGGAAGAAGCCCAGGGAGTTGGTGCTCAACTGAGGAAAAGCTGACAGGGGAAACTGAAGAGGGATTGACGTTCAAGCCCAAGTTGGGTCGAATGGATTGGCGTTTATATCTCCAGTTGATTTTCTTGGATGGGAATCCAGGGTAAGGCATCTGAGTCTCTGCCCTGTGAAAGAGGTGTGAACCTAGAGAGAGGTCGCCGAGCCTGAGGGATGCAGGTGAGCAGTTTGCCCATGGGAAGGACTTGTGGGATGGATCTGTATGCAAGCTGGGTAGGAAGAAGCTGAGGATGAAGTGGCCTGCTTACTATGGGGTCCCCAGGCTGGGCCGCAGGTGAGAAGGTGGCCTGGATTCCCTACAGGCCCACTGAGAAAGGAGGAGAGAAGACCCTTGAACCAGCAGGGGGGAAGACTAACGAGTCTGGATTCAGATCAAAGACTAAGTAGGAGACTATTGGACTATGGTTGGTTGGACTCTAATATTTCAGAAAGGGTGATACTTTAATGTGATCCTGCTAGTGGTCTGGGTCACAAGAAGAAGCAGATCTCTAGGGCTGGAGCGTCTGTCAGCAGGGGGCACTAGATGAGGAGAGCGTCCCACAGAGTGCTGTTCTATGGGGACACACACCAGTGGGGAGTCCATTCTTCTACCCTTGTATCGTTAACTGGATAAAGAATAATCAGGAAATGAGACCGTTTTCCAAAACCACAAAGGGAGCAAAAGAATGTCGAGACTCACGTTTCCCTAATTTCATTCAGAATTTGTCTTGCACAGCCCAGTGATATTATTAGAGGGTAATCCAGATTAAAATTATGGCCAAATGATCGGCTGGTGTACACCTATTGATCTCTTGATCTCAGAGGAGTTCTGTCAGTTTATACCAGCAAAAATAAAAGCGCTCCCATGTCACTGCCATTTAACTAGTGTCAGAGTCAAGACAGATCAAAGTGGACAGGCAGCCTGTCCCCATCTCAATCAAACAAATCAGAACACTTTGGGAATGTAAAGGAGTTTGGCCTTTCAAAAGAAGGAAGTAATCTACTGAGAGGACTGAGTAATAGTCTCACCCAAATGGGAAGAGAGGGGCACCAGTAATTTTGCCTTTGGAAGACTCAACTTTGCTCTTGTGACATACTAGGATACAGTCCAGAGGAGTGAGGGGGCTGTATAACCTTCCCCTGAAACCTGGGGCTGCCTTATAGTGTCTTGTTGAAGTCACACCCCTCAGGGTGCTTACAAGCAGCCTTCTAGCACACAAACCTGATCCTGATTGTCTGTGTGTAACTGCAGCCTTCCAGACACATTTAGGTTCCACTCTGGCTCTCACCAGCCTTGGTTAGACTGCTGAATAACCTCACCGCACCCCTTAGTCCCAAGTTTCCCCCCAGATATTTTCTCCAGCCATTTCTTGGACAGTAAAGATATTTTAAGTCTGTTATGCCTTTAAGGATATAAGATGCCAGATCCTTATCTCCAATAGTTATTCAGATGCTTCAATTTAAATGCCCTGGGTTAGATAAAAATGTAAAACAAATTTATGAACTACAAAGAGAGAGACTTTAAGTCAGTACAAGTAATGAGGCAGAAAAGTCAGAAGCGGTTACAAGAAAATAAAGATAAGACATTTACTAATGACGAACTTAACAAACTATATTAGACTCAACTGAAGTACCGTGTCCAATCCAGATGGAGAACCATGTCCAATGTTGGTGACTAATATTTAGAAAGGATGTGGAGAAACTGGAAAGTATCCAGAGTGAAGTGACAAAGATGATCAAAGGGATGGAATATAAGAAAAGGCAGAAGGAACCGGGTGTGTTTAGTTTGGAAGAGATGAGCATAACATGCTGGGGAGAGGACATGATAGTGGTCTACAAATACTTGAGGGGCTGCCATAAAAAAGATGGAGAAAAGCGCATAGAATAAATAAGAATACAGTTGGAGGAGACCTCAGGAGGTCATTGAGTCCAAATCTCTGCTCAAAGCAGGACCAACCCCAACTAAATCATTCCCATCAGGGCTTTGTCAAGCCAGGTCTTAAAACCATCTAGTGATAGAGATTCCACCATCACCCTAGGGAACCCATCCCAGTGCCTTACCACCCTCCTAGGGAAATAGTTGTTTCCCCTAATATCCAACATAGATTTTCCCTACTGCAATTTGAGACCATTGCATCTTGTTCTGTCATCTGCCACCACTGAGAAAAGCCTGGCTCCATCCACTTTGGAACCCCCCTTCAGGTAGTTGAATGCTGTTAACCCCCCTGCCTCATTTTTTGAAGACTAAATAAGCCCAGTTCCCTCAGAGTCCGCTCATAAATCACATACCCCAGCCCTCTAAACATTGTCATTGCTTTCTGCTGGACTCTCTCCAGTTTGTCCACACCCTTTCTGTAGTGGGGGTCCCCAGACTGCATGTAGTACTCCAGATGTAGCCTCACCAAGGCCAAATTGAGGGGAATAATCACTTCCCTCGATCTGCTGGCACTGTTCTTACCATAGGAGGCAAGACAAGAAGCACTGGGTTCAAACTACAGCATAGTGGATTTAAATTAAATCTTCCCTATCATATATATAGTAGCCCAATGTCTCTTACTCTGTAATGTTGAAATGCTGGCTGTTCCCTCTGGGCAGCGCTGTTGCCTCCTGCCGTGGCGCTCGGCTGACTTCTGTGTCGCTCAGTCGGGCCGCTGTGCGGGAACAAGCAGCACAAGCGTCCATTTGGGGTCCGTGCTCCCCATAAAGCACGGGGGGTGCTGCATGGGGAGTGCAGGGCACAAATGACCACTTGCGCCACTTTCTCCCACGCGGTGGCCCAGCTGAGCGGCACAGAAGTCAGCCGAGCGCCACGGCAGGAGGCGAAGGAGGGTGGAGAGGTGACGTACATACCCAGAGGGTGGGGCCTGTACGAGCTTGCATCCCCAATGGAGACAGAGGAGAGTGGAGAGAGAGTGAAAGGCAGGAGGAGGAGGAAAAGAGAAAGAGAAAGGGAGAGTGAGAGGCAGGAGGGGGAGGAGAGAAGGAGAGAGAGACAGAAGGCAGAGGGGAGCTCAGAGAGAGGGGGAGGCAGTAGGAGGAAGAGAGAGACGGAGCGAGAGACCGGAGGCTCACGAGAGAAGACCGACATGGAGGAGAGACCTGAAAATCCTGTCTTATGGCGGGCTAATTGGCTAGTTGCAAGAAGAATTGGACAATGGAACAGACTGCCTTGGGAGGTTTTGGATGCTCCTTCACTGGAGGTGTTGAAAAGGAGGCTGGAAAGCCATCTCTCTTGGATGGTTCAGACACAACAAATCCTGCATCTTGACAGGATTTAGAATAGAGAATGATCCTTATGGTCGCCTATGATTCAAGCAAAGTTTCTCACCACATGCTACTGAGCAAACTCTCAGGTCAGGACCCCTGTCCAGAGTACAACACCTTTCTCTCTTCGGGTACAGTGAGTACAAGTAATGAGGCATAAAAGTCAGAAATGGTTTCAAGAAAACAAAGATAAGGCATTTACTAATGACGAATTTAACAAACCATATTGGACTCAACTGAAGTACCGTGTCCAATCCAGATGGAGTAGCTAGGGAGAAAGAGACGGTTTCTGTGGGGTGTTTTCCCTTTCTTTTTACATTTTCAGTTCCCCTCTTGAAAAACATTTCCAGATGGGCAGTAGGAGACACACAGTCTATGTGGAAGGATGTTCCCTGCAAGATTTTTCTCTCCTGTTTGAGCTTCCTTGAGCTTCCTTTGTTTTCCTATCTGCTTGATGACTCTGTTCACTGCCTAATCACAAATTAAGCAGAGCACATGTTCCTTTGGTTGCCAACTTCTGTTTGGACAGGGCTGCGGGGTTTGAATCATGTTGTTAACACCATACGAGGGCATCTTATATCTTCACCTACAAAGTTGTTACACTTCTTTTATTGTGACAATACAGACATGTTAAGTTGTAAGGTATTATTTTAAAAAGCATACTTTGTTGACAGATTATTATAATAATGTGCAGGGTATGGCGACTGAGGGGTGTTCCATCATAATGCTGCATCTTGCAGTGTTTCCTTCTGGAGAGGGGAATCGGGACCTAAATCCCAAATTGATGGATGCAGTATAAACACTGGAATTGCAGTGCATTGGGTAGAAATGAGCAGCTGCTTGGAAGATTTTCAGGACCTGCAAAAAGCAAGTTGGAACCAAAGAGGCCAACTGGTTTGGTCCAGGAAAGGACATTTCAGGCAAAGGAACAGCCATCAAAATAAAACCTGGAGGCATGGAAGTCCTGACCAAGGTCAGGGTTTGAACTGAAAGTGGCCATATTCAATCCCAGCGAACAGAAAAAAAAAAAGCCTCTTTGAGCAATAGGCAGGACGTTGATTGGGCTCATGAGCCAGCATTGAACCATCTCCCAGCTGTGTTTCTTTCCAGAACCTGGAGTTCCACACAAGGAGTGACCCAGTCTAAAGTTCTCTGCTTTAATTTACTGCAGTCAGGTTCAATAGTGTGTACCTATGAAAGGTCAAGACACCGTTGAGAGACAGAGCAGGCCTAGCTGTCTGTACCCGGGGGAACAGAATGAGCTACCTCTCCAGCCATTAAGGAACAACCAGAGTGCCGGAGTTCCAGGCTGTGGCCCGGAGGCAATTGAGATAACAAGGAGAGTATTTCAGCATGCTGGGAAATTAATAACTGCCAAGAGGAGGCCTGGTGCCCAGCAAGCCTGGGAGAGCACTACAGACTGATGAGCCTGGTTGGTGCTTTGTGTCTGCCAACAGCAAAGAAGTTTTATGATTAACCCCCCCCCCCCCAGTAGGGGGTCACTGTGGGATGAAATCAGCATGAGGCACCTGCAAAGTTCTGGTGGTCAGTCAAGCCTTTCAGAGGAGGCATCACTGTCTAACGAGGTTGATGTGCCATGGAGAGGGAGCACGGCCCAACAGATAGGACAGCCCTCCTGCTATCAGCAGTGATCCCACCACTGGCCTGCTGCTCCACCTTCACCAAGTCATCTCCTCTTTCTCTTTGCCTCTGGTTTCTTCTCCACCCTTTGTCTGTCCTATTTAAACTGTTAGTAATTCGGGGGGACAGATCATTAGTATGCACATGTAAATCAACAGGCAGGGACCTCTGTGCAAGGAGCCTCTACAGCTTGTGCTATAAAACCAGCTGGTTCTCAGCTAAGGCTGCAGAGCAGACTCATTCTCTCTCTCTGTAAGTGGTCTCAGTGTCTTTAGGTGGGACACTGTACCACACCCAGTAGGTAGGTGGGTTGCCTGTACAGTGCCCAGCACAAAAGAGCCTTGATCTCATCTGAGGCTGGTAAGTGTTACCAACAGGAAAATACCAGCAATAATGCATTGCTACATGTTTCTATGGCTCCTTGTAACCTTGGCATGCTCTCAGAGGGCTATCTAATCTACCGATATGATTCCTCTGTCACCCACTAGGGTATCCTAACTCCTGGCAAGTTGTTATTCATGTACTCAGCCATCCCCCATGTGGACAGTCTTCCTGAAGGAAACGGGACCTCTCGCATGAATAAGGATTGTGCGCCAAGTGATTTCTATGGCCCCATCTGGCTCCCATCAACGTCAGTGGAAAACCTCCCATTGACTTTGATCAGAGCATTAATGAAGTGTCTAATTCTGGACTCTGTAAGACATTGGCCACTCCCTGGAAATTTGGTTTGGCTGCTGGACAGCTAGTCTACGTCTACACTGCAGCGCTATTTTGGGATTCAGGAGGGATCCTAAAATAGCTACTCCACGTCTTTTGAGCGTGCCCATTATTTCAAAATATAACAGACTTGCTATTCCAAAGTCCCTATAAACCTCATTACATGTGGAGTAAGGGACATTTCAGAATAGCAATTTATTTCAAAATAAGTGCTGTGTAGACAGTGCCACATTTTAAAATAAGCTATTTCAAAATTAACTCAAAATAAGCTATGCAATTTGCGTAGCACAAATTGTGTAGCTTATTTCAAGCTCCGGGTGCAGTGTAGAGGCACCCCTATAAAACATTGCCACCTTTGCATGCACAGCTTGCACAGGAGTTTATGAACAGGCCAACAGCTACTGTGGGTTGGAAGCAACGAAGCAATACAAGCACAGACAAGAACTGGCATTCCTTCAGCAGCAATTGGAGAGCTCACTAGCCAGAAAGGTCCTATATATTAAACTCCCTCTGCAACAGATCCTGATCCTCTCTGGTAACAGGGGGCATGTCTAGACATCAGGTCAAAAGTCTAGATAAGATACGCAGCGTCAGCTACATCAATTGCATAGCTGAAGTCAAATTAGCTTAACTCGACTTTTGGCACTGTCTACACAGCAAGAAGTTGAAGGAAGAGTGTCCCTACTCCTTGTGAAATGAGAGTTACAGAAATTGGGGTAAGAAGTCCTCCAGCTCACCATTATTTCAAAATAATGACTTGCTGTGTAGATGCACTATTATTTTGGAATAACATCAATTATTCTGAAATGACGCTGCTGCATAGACATAGCCTAGGGGCCCAGGAATTCTATAACTCCACCAAACAGGTGTGAGCTGTGACAGCTGCTTCTCTGCTAAATTCTGTTTCCTCACCCTCCTTTTCCAGCCTTACTCCATTTCTCAGGTAGGTTTTAAGGCCAGAAAGGATCATTACAATCTTCTAGACTGACCTTCTGCATAATACACACCGTAGTGTTGTTCCTTCATAAAGCTCAGAGCTTTTGATTGAGTTAGAGCATAGTTTGTAGAAAGACAAAAGACAGATTGTGAGCAATGTAGAAAGAGGGACTGGTTTCTTTGTTACTCATCTGTATAGACCCAAGTGCAGTGCGTCCTGATTCTTGAGTAAGGTTCTTATGCACCCAAATTATAACAAATAACAAAATCAATCCATGGTTCGGCATGATTTGAGTTAGCCAGCTGTTCACTTATCATGGGTGTGGCCAACAGTGTTCTGTATTGTTATTTAGCTCTAATTTGTCTCTAAATCCCAATAAGCAGTGGAATATTGGTAATGCTGCTAGACAACGGTGGTCTTCCTTGGTCTGACAAATTCTCTGGTTCGGCACCGGTCATGTCCCAAGGGTGGTGGACTAGAGAGGTTCAACAAAAATCACTGGGTCAGATCTTCATCTAATGTAATTAAACACTGCTCCTCCAATTTATGTCAGCTGAGGAGCTGACCAAATGGGCAAACAACTGTTTTGCGATTCCTGCCTCCTGCCACTTTTATTTTTGGCCACACTCATCAGATTTCACATTTTATCTGCTGATTTTTTATTTATTTATTTATTTATTTATTTTTGTGATTTACCTCTGTGCTGGTAGCATTGCCTAAAATGTAATGATCAGGTTGCTAAATTTTCCTGATTGGGCTATGCCTTCCCTTGATTTAGCGACGCCTTTCTGGAGTGCAGTTGTGGCACGCTTTACTGATTGAGATGCATAATTTAATTTAATAAACGGAGCAAGTTTACTATCATTTTTGCATATTTTATTATTAGGGAAGATTCATATTTTGCAGCTCTGGCTTATTCATTCTCCTTATTTATTTATTTTTGGCAAAGCCAGCTGCGTAGAGAACACTTGTTCAGCTGCAAAACTTCGCTGACCAAGCTGTGCAATTCAGTCACTGAACTTTATAATCTTTTCCTTTTTAAGGTGCATAGGCTAGCAGTGGAAATTCCGGATGCTGTTACTTCAGCTGCCTAAGCGTATGTGTTAAGCTGTCAATAAAGCTGTTGAGATTGTTTGCTTTAAGACCATTAAAGTGCATTTTTCGGTCATTTTAGCTATGGTTTTAGATTCTTTGATAAAGCAAATAAAGATGCAATCAGTTGCTTTGTAAATCTCTCTTCTTTTTTTGCATATAGTAAGTGGCACATGCTCTCTATAACCAGTGACATCAATCTTGGGAGAAAGGTTTATCCTGTTTGAAAGAAAATTTAAGCATTTTGCTATATGAGATTCTGAAGACACAGCAGGTTGGAAATACTCTAATTCCTGTTCAGTTTATTTTGCATAATATATTGGGGCGAACAGAGGGAAGAACCAGTCAGAAACTGGACTAGCAAGCACCACATGTAATAGCTATATAAACTGTGATAACAGGCGGCTCAATCAGCAAAAGAATGCGGGATGATTATGTACAAAATTTCATCCACTAAAGTTCACAGCGTGATCAGAAAAAGTAGGCAGCCCAATCAACGGAGCATGGAACTCTGCTGGCAATGAACATGTTTGGAAAACTCAGCTAGCTGGTGCAATTCAACGGGATCAGCAATGTTCTAAAAGGTGCACTTGGAAACCTCATGGAGCCAGCTCTACAGAGTGGGTAGAATGTTACCTGGCCACCTGGTCTGGGATGTTCTGATTCCAGTGGTATCTCTAGCACAGAGGACTTGATGGATTCCTTCCTCAGTGGATGCAACAGTAAATGCTGAGGTCACATTCAGGTGGGCAAAGACCACAATATTTAGGTCTAGATTTGCCCCTGGGGTTACTGTATCGGGGCTTTGGTTAGAGCTAAACTAGACCCAGAAGCTCGGCTTAAGGTACACAAAATACGTAGCTGGAGTCAATTTACCTTAAGCTGAGGTTGGCAGTATCCCCGCAGCAGGTGGCCGATGTTCCAGTCACTTTCCCTTATTCTGGGAAAAAGCAGGAGTACCAAATGCCAGCAGGAGCACCCTCTGAGTTTGATTTAGCGAGTCTTACCTAGACTCACTAAATTGAACTCTGGAAGATTGATCACAGCAGCGGTTTTCTCAGAGTGAAGACATGGCCTCAGGGTCCAAGCCTCTTGCCTTTATTCATGTTGATGCAACATCCTGTGGCCTTCAACTTTACTCCCCAGCCACAGTGATTTATGTCCCAAATCACCCAGGTGTATGTAAGCATATGCCTAACTTTAATATTTAGGAATTAGGAATATAATAGGAATATTTACATGCAGCACATGATCAAGTCCGTTGCTGAATTGGGGTCTTTTTATCACTCGGAAAGGTTAGGGCAGAGAGGTGAGGTCTCACAGTTCCATGATCTAGAAGGGGCCAGATTTGTGCCTAAAGACAATTTGTTGAGGGAGCTATTTGGAGATGTGGACCTGCTGCTAAGAATATTTGGTGAAGACTCATCTGCCCTATTTAGTGGCTTAAATTGAAACCACCTTCTGGAAATGTGGATTTTGGAAGGTAACACCTGTCACACAATGAACAAAGCAACTAAGTAAGGATTAGGCCTTTAGTCCTACTGGATGGCGACTCATTCCAGTAGCCCCAATTACGTATGCAATTCTGTTCAGAGGAAAGCGCTTGCCAACGTGAATGAGGGCAACAGGATTGGACCCTGACTGATGACTCTAACCAAAACCCCAGACGGAGCAGCCAAAGAAAAATCTAGGCCTTATGTTGTGGCCATCTCTAATAAATGTCTTAAACTTAGGCAACAGGCAATGCTGACTCAAACTCAGAACCAGTTCATTCAGACCTGAACAGAAGCTGCCTTTCCTTTGGGATATCTGAGAGACTGGATTGCCCCTAAAATGAAATGAAAGCAAAACATATTGTCTTTCATCCTCTTTCTACACTGTTGAGTTGGGGCACATGGGCAGGCATGGGGTGGAGAAATTGTTCTTCTACTCTCCAAGTTCTACAGGTTGGACTTCCCTAGTCTGGCACCCTCAGAACCTGAGTGGTCCCAAACTTAGGAGTTTGCCAGAGCAGGGGAGGTCATTGCTCCCCTGCTGGCTGCAGTCCCCACTCCTTGGCTCCCCTCCAGGTTGAGGGGTTCTATGGAGCCTGGGAACCCTACCCTGCTGCCGGCCCCATGCCACCAGGACTCCCGGGAGGTCAGGCTTCCCAGGATGGGGCTCTTCAGCTGCCACAAGTCCGCTTTCACTGGGGGGGGTCCCAGACAGAGCCGGGGATCCTTGGCTGCCACCGGATCAACTCCTGCCAGAGTTCCCAGCTAGGATCAAAGATTCCCTGGCCACTGATGGCCCCACTGCTGCTGGGGGTTCCAGACCAGAGGGTGCCTGGTCCCCATGAGTAAAGCTAGGCCTAGTATCTGTGTCAGGATGGGAAGTCATGTGAATAAATCTCTGTAACATGTCCGTATAACCATGTATCATTCTCATATAACTTTGTATTAAGAGATTTTATATATACATATCTTGTTCTTTTAGATATATCTTTATGTTAAGCTTTCTTATAGAATCCTTGTATTAAGAGAAACCTTGTATCCAGTCTTTTCCATAGAAACTTTGTATCAAGCTCCTTATGCTATAGGTCTTAGGAATAGTTAAGGTAAAGAAAAATGTCTTTTGCTAGGAGTAGAATAGATCACTCCCCTTTCCTTGTTGTGACAATTTTCTTCCACTATTTGATCTGAGGAAGTGGGTCTGGCCCACGAAAGCTCAGCACCTAATAAACCATCTTGTTAGTCTTTAAAGTGCTACATAGTCCTGTTTTTTGTTCCCCTTTCCTTGATTGCCCTGTTGAAATGAATGAGGTGTGAATGAAGAATGAAAGGTGAGCCCCTCCAGCAGCAGTTGCAAGGGTGGAGAAGATCTGGGAGCCAGATCCAAGACAATACCTGTGAAGTGAGCTCATTGAAAAGAAGACTGGACATATAGACGCCTTGGGAGTGAAGCAGCAAGTGCCTTCCCTTCGAAGAACTCTCTTAGAAGCAGCATTAAGAAAGGCAAGGTGATGACTAATTGGCTGCATGAGAGGGATAAATATGAGGCATTTTGCAGAGGGACCCCGGATTTTTCATCTTGTCAACATGGGAGCATCGATCCGGATCGGCAGAAGCCCAGCTCCACCCCTTCCCCCATTTGGCCAGTGCAGTTAGGGGGAGCAACTATTGGTAACAACAAGATGGAGTGTGCCTCTGTGTGTGTGTGTGTGTGTGTGTGTGTGTGTGTGTGTGTGTGTGAATGAGGAGTGCATGAGTGTAATGTATCATGCACATATGATAAAGTATGGATTGATCTATGTGTGTTCAATAAATTTGGCGTGTTGCTTTATCCCCCGAAAAAGATCCCGGGAGCTTCTTTTAAGCACAGCAGTTACAGTGGGGCAGAGCTAATTGTGGTGAGGAGTCCCTAGAGCAAGGGGTCAAGTGCTCAGGGAAGAAACCCTGTAGCTGATGATCCAGCAGGAGAGCAGCACCCAGAACAGCAGTGCCAGAGCCCTGTGGGAGAGGTGACCCTGAAGCTTCCTTCTATGGCACTGCCTTGTCTTATATTTGACTTTATTAACTTCAGCAGTAATGGAGGAGCCCTGTGGGCTTGTATGCTAGAGGACACCGGCTTCAGCTGATAGCATGAGGCTTGCAGCCTATGACCAAAGGTTAAACTTAGGTAATCCATATGTTTTGAGGAACTGCAGGTAGAGCGTAGGGAGGATTTCATCCATAAAGACATCAGCCACCCACAGACACATAAACTAACACCAACTTCTGGATCCAAATACAAGAGTCCCATGGCAAGAGTCCCATCACCGATGTAATGAGGTGAAATAGAAAATACACAAACCTATAGAAGGAGGATAGAAGGACACCTTAACATGGGTAAGGGAAGGAAATGCAACCAAGGAAGAGAGGAGAAATCCCTACTAAATACGCATTAGACATGGTGACGTCAGCGTAACATGTTACAAACATGACATCCCAGCCTGGGGCCAGGAGGAGAGATGTAGCCCTTGAGAGGGGCCAGAAAGATGGCCGGGGTGAAGATGAGGAAGGTGACGGTGAGGAGGAAGATGATGACTAATGTTTCAAGTTGTGCTGCAAGAGAGGGTGTGAGTATAGAGGACCAGATGTGTGTTCTGTGTTATCTCTAGCCACTTTTTGGAATTGGAAAGTGTGTGTGACATTGCTAGTTGTATTAATAAATGACGTGACCGGGGTAATGCTCACACGACAGGAACTCCTGTATATTTACAAATCAATCAAAGTTCCCAACTATATAATAATTTTAATAATACTGAGCCTAATCCTGTCTACCCTTAAATTGATAAGTGAGGTTTCGCCTTCATAATCTATAGACCATGCTACAGAGGGAGTTAAGACTGTTATCTGTTTATTTTCTTGCAACAGGCAAATAAACAGTCTCAATTTTGGCATTTCAGGGTGTGCTTGAAAGACCTACTCTGTGACAGCTTCATTCTCCAGGGTGTTCGGACCAGCACTTGCTACGAACAGTGGTTTTGCGCACTCGCGCTCCAGTGACTGACATGGTCAGGTTGCTTCTGTTTTGGAGAGTCCAGGGGAAAAAAAACTATTATAATGAGTCTTTCTAGGATGTCACTTTTCATCATGTTCCCACTGTCTCTTCCCCCATGTGCTATGGCTACCACCTTGGCTGACACAAAAGGTACTGAACCAGGGTCCTCTAGAGCTAAAAAGCACAGTGTAATATCCAGAGGCGGAACCGAACCTGGGGCCTCTGGAACTTAGTGCATGAGCCTCTACTGCACAAGCTAAAAAACAGCTGGCTCGCAGCTAGGCTGCAGAGCAGATTCACTAATCTCGCTGTAAGTGGTCTCAGTGTCATAATACAGCGCATGCAGCCGGCGTGTGGGTTACAGTACCATGCTACAGAATAAGTAAAAACTCCCTCAGTGAGGCTGTAACATTCATCACCTCTGAGCACGGGGCATGGAGGGGGGCTTATAACACACTCCTCAGCTTGGATACACATGGCAGATTGGTAGCACTGAAAATGGAAATCTTTCCTTACAGATAGACTAAGTGCTTCACGGCAACTGCTCATGCAAAGCTTTCCACCCATTGCCGGCTCACAGGGGAGAGGTTAGTTCAATGCCTGTGCCCAGTGAATCTAGATATTACTGCTGAGAAGAGCCACTGCGTCACGTAGGCATGTCTACTAGGAAACAGAGATCACTAGCACATTTCATAGAGGATCCAGCCAGGCAGCTGATACAGAGATGGTCTTTGGATCCCTAAAGAGTAAAAGCTCTAGATTCCTCTTCAGTTTCCAAAAGCTTCCATTGCTCTTACCCTAAACAGTGTTAGATGGAAGCAGCTCTGAAGAGGGAAGGAGGCTCTTGTTGTTGCAAGTCACAGCAGCTCAGCAAGATCAGATTTTGATCTGCAAGACCAAATATTTCCCATCCAGATTTGAGTCTACACAGACTGTGTCCTGTCCTGCTCTGCTCTCCTTTCTGTGGCATGACAAAGTTGACGATAATAACAGTTTTCAAGTACGTAAAAGGGTGTGACAAGGAGGAGGGAGAAAAATTGTTCTTCTTGACCTCTGGTGACAGGACAAGAAGCAATGGGCTTAAATTGCAGCAAGGGTGGTTTAGGTTGGACATTAGGAAAAACACTGGAATAAATTGCCTAGGGAGGTTGTGGATTCTCCATCACTGGAGATATTTAAGAGCAGGTTAGATAAACATCTATCAGGGATGGTCTAGTTGGTGCTTGATCCTGCCATGAGGGCAGGGGACTGGACTTGATGACCTAGAATCATAGAATCCTAGAACGGATCTAGACCTCTCCAGTTCTAGGATCTCACCATCTAGACCTCTCCAGTTCTAGGATTCTGTGATTCTATGGCTCAGTGACCATTGCTGGGGTGCATGTATGATAGCAGGGACTGCGTTGTGATGGAGAAACAGGAAAAGCAGCAGCAGAAAAGAAAGAAATGGGACAAGATAATAAGGAAAAAAACATAGCAGAGGGAATGTAAACAGTGGCTGAGAAACTGGGGCCATGCCTCAGCTTGAAAATCCGATCTGTTTGAGATTGAGTGTGAAACACAATGCAGGCATTCTCACAAAGCTCCTCTCCCCTGTCACTCCCAAATGGATGCTGACAACAGATGTTCCTCTATCGAAGGCTGGGACAAAGAAAGCCAGCATTCCCCGCACTACAGCCTGTTTTGAATCACTGGGCAGGGGGCAAGAATGACTGAATAAAATTCTACGGCTGGCACTATGTAAGTGGTCAGAGCAGATAATCAACACGTCCCTCTCCAGCCTGGAAATACACGGTTCTACAGATTTTCTTCTACCAAGCAAATTTGCTACAGTGAATCCAGCTGACCTTGTCCACACCAGTTAAATAACCACACTGAAGACTAGCTCAGGAACAGGGAAGGAATTGATATATTTTATGGAAGATGTACTTGGTCTTGCCATGAGGGTAGGGGACTGGACTTGATGATCTCTCAAAGTCCCTTCCAGTGCTAGTGTGCTATAACTCTATGGGCACATATACACAACAGAGTAAAAGTCGAATTAAGCTACACAACTTCAGCTACGTCAGTTGCATAGCCAAAGTCGAAATAGCATAATTTGGCTTTTGGCGCTGTGTACACAGCAGGAAGTCTAAGGAAGAATACTCTTCCTTTGACTTCCCTTACTCCTTGTGAAATGGAGATTACAGGAGTCAGTGTAAGAAGTCCTCCATTTCAACATTTTAAAATAGTGTGCGTCTACACAGCAAGCCATTATGTTATTTCAAAATAACATCATTTATTCCAAAATAATGCTGCTGTGTAGATGTACCCTTTGAGAATAGGCAGCCACAGAAAGATATCTTGTTCGCTTAGGAAGCTAGTGACTTACAAATGTGATGTGTTTCAATACAGCCCCATTAAAGGTCTATGAATGAAGGGTAGGACCAGGAACCTACAGCTAGAGAATGCAAACTGTATCCCAAAAAGCAATGGCTCTGAAAAGAATTTGGGGACCATAGTGGACAATCAGTTCAAGAGGAGACCCCAGTGTGACGTTATGGTAAAAAGGAATAATGTGATCTTTGGCTGTATAACCAGAAGAGTAGAGAGGTAATTTTTCCTTTGCCTTGAGCATGGTGAAACTGATACCAGGATGAATCATGACTACATTTCAAAAAAGGATATAGAAAACTTGGCAAGTGTGTGGAAAAGGGCTACAGAAATGATTGGACAGCAGGAGAAAATGCCTTTCAGAGAAAAGCGAAGTGCTCAATCTGTGTTGAGTATCAAAAAGAAATTTGAGGGATGACTTAAGTACAGAATATATGTACCTTCAGGGAGAGGCTATACCCTGCATGAAAGGGCTCTGTAATCAAGCAAAGAATGGTGTAACAAGAACCAACCGCTGGAAATTGAAGACAGATAACTTCACATTAGAAATAGGGCACCTTTTTGAAATTTGTTTTAGTATAAACAGTCAGGCCATGTCTACAGTAGAAGATTATTTTGAATGTACTAGGTTCAACTTCTGGGCCCCCAGGTTTACAAATACAAACTTCCATTTCCTCACTTCAGGGAAGAATCGAATATAGTCCAAGGTAGGTTCCTTGGACTCAGAGCCTGAGGAAGCACTTTGGCCTCCAGAAGGCCTCCCGTATCTCCACAATTAGTTTGAATTAGCTGCACCAGAGCAGCCACACTAACGTTATTTTTGACTTACAAGTTCGGGAATGGCATTATTTCTCAAGAAAAACAGGACTTCAGCATTCAAATTCCACAGCCCCTTATTCTGGAATAACGGGCTTGGTGGTGTGGATGCATCACTTACAAATTTGATTTGGTTGGGTGGAGGGTGGAGATTTTGGACTAAGGTCTTAGTGTAGACCAGGCCTGAGGGTGATTAATCATTGGCACAAACTACGAAGGGAAGTGATGGATTCTCTATTTCTTGATGTGTTCACATCCAGGTTGGATCCATTGCAGGAAAATGTGCTTCATGCAAACACAAGTTATTGGACTCAGAACATGGGAAACTGGGTAAAAGGTAATGGGCGGTAATCTACAGGAGGTCAGAGTAGATGTTACAGTGAATGGTTCCTTCTGGTTTTAGAATGTGTATTCCAGATTATGATGACTTCCCATAGAACTATTGGATGGAATCCTATCCTGTCTTTACTGGAAGAAAGCCACATCACAGGTAAACTTTTTTGTGGTAGTCCTTTTTTCCTCTCACTCTGTGAAGCCATAATGAGACACATCTAGGTGTGTTACCACAAGATAACTCCCATCTTGGGTCATTGAAGGTGCTCCTCCATGCCTTTTTCTTCACAAATCCCCCAAGGTATGTGCTATCTCACAGCAACACATGTCTGGTTGTGTCTTATTACTTCCCTTCGAAAAACGAAAAACAGTAAAGGAGAAAATGAAAGAGATTCTCCCTATGGTTTTGAGCATGTGTGTATGCACACACTTTTGGGGCTTCTTTGGGGGAAGCATTGGAGAGATACAAAGAATTAAGAATGGAAAGAGCACAGCGATAAAGCAAAGAAAGAGGTGGGAACAGTAGCACAGCTTTGTTACATAGCAACAACACGGCTAGGATAATGGGCTGCAATGAAAGAATTCCAAGAATATTACATACACACACCAGAAAAACCAAGGTAACAAAATGTAGTCAAAAAAATAAAAATAAATGACGTATAAAGAAGCAGTGTATTTAAGGAAACTTGGAAGAGAAAGTAAAAGGATTAGCAAAAAATTGCACAAAAGCAGAGTATGGTAGTGTTGTGTGTTGAAAGGGTGATTTCTCTTCCTCCATGTCTGATGTCTTAATTGTTGCAATGAAGCCAAATGATGGATCTAAGAGGTGTTCCACCTCACAAATAAAAAAGAAGTCATGGAGTCAAGTGCTAGAAGATTGGGAATCTTGAGGCCAACAATGATGGAAACATATGACTACAGGTTGAACCTCTCTAGTCTGGCACTCTGGTCCAGCAACATCTATGGTCTGGCATGATTTTAGTTAGCCTGATGTTCCCTTATCATGAGTGTGACCAAGTTTCCTATAGTGCCATAAAGTTTGTTTACAGCAACCAGTCTGGACTCTCGGTGTTCTGTACAGTTATTTAGCTCTAATTTACCTCTAAGAGTATGTCTATACAGCAGGGCTAAAGCTGAAATTGATGTAGCTCAAGTTGCGTAGCTTAAGTTGAAAAAGCTTATTTCAGCTTTTGGCGCTGTTTACACAGCAATAAGTCTGAGAAAGAGCACTCTTTCTCCGACTACCTTAATCCTTCTAAAATGAGGGTTACAGGAGTTGGAGTAAGAAGTCCTCCAGCTGGACAATATTTTGACATTATGTCGAAGTAACCCTAAGATTAGTTATTCTGAAATAACGCTGCTGTGGATATGTACCCTAGGGCTATGTCTACACTGGCGGCTTCTTGCGCAAGAACATCTTGCGCAAGGGTTCTTCTGCAAGAAGCCTTGCACAAGAAAACATCCACACTGCCATGTGGGAGCTGTGCTTTTGTGTAAGAGCATCCATGGCGTGTGGACGCTCTCTTGCGCTAGAAAGCGCTGATGGCCATTTTAGCCATAGGGCTTCCTTGTGCAAGAAATCCCTGCCGAGAGTCCACACTGCCCTCTTGCGCAAGAGCTCCTGCACAAGAGGGCTTACACCTGTTAAAAAAGAGCATAGCTGTTGCACAAGAAGCCCTCTCTTACCACACCGTACTGTAAATTTTCTTGCACAACAGCGGGTGGGCAGTGTGGATGCTCTGCAGATTCTTGTGCAACAACGGCCTTACTTGCGCAAGAAGTCGCGAATGTAGACATAGCCCAGATGTCTTCTAATAGCCCAGTAAGCAGTGGAAGTGCTGGTAATGTTGCTAGACAATATTGACCTCCTGTGGTTCGGAAAATTCTCTAGTTTGGCACAAACTAGGTCCCAAGGTGCTAGACTAGAGAGGATCAACCTGTAGGGATATGGGGGTACCTCATTTCTTGGTCACCCAGCTTTAACCATCTTTAAAGGGCATGGTTTTCATAGGGTAGGCGTGCCACTTGCAGCTGGAGTATTTCGGTACCTGAATTCCTCTGAGATTCTGCGCCCGACTGTTTTTTAAAGTCTTAGCACTGGTTTTTATCCCTGGCTCAATCACAACCTGTCTCTGTCCTTTTCTTGAAATGCAGTCAAGGAGACTCAGACACAGAGGTGAAGTCGCTTGAGTAAAGACGCAATGTTCTTTTCTCTTTCGAGGTCAGATTCCATGATCTGATTGATGGTCCCACATGCCCTTGAAATCTATAAATGTAAGTGCAACGTATTGTTGCAGGATAACAACAGGTACATCTCGACTATGTTTTTTTCAAAAGCAGATATGCAAATTTGGCACTAATTTGCATATTTTCTTCTGATCGCTTTTTCGAAAGTGGGTTTTTCAAAAGTGAAAGTAGGCTGGATGCAGTTTTTTCAGAAAAAAAAACCTTTTTTTCCCAAAAAATGCTCTTCCTAAATAAAAGGAGGTTTACTCGGTTTTTTTCGAAAAAGGGGTGTTTTTTTTCCAAAAAAACCTACATCCAGATTACTTTCACCTTCAAAAAACATACTTTCGAAAAAGCGATTGGAAGAAGATATGAAAATTAACACCAAATTTGCATATCTTATTTTGGGAAAAAACTTTAGTCTAGACGTACCCAACATGTATAAAGTGTCTTAACCAGCCATATCCCTGCAGCTCTTTAGAAATCCTGGGTTACATTGTTCCAAAATCCAATGGTGGAGACCAGATCCATGCAGCACTTGGAAAGTGGCCTCATGGCTTCATGGAAAATGCAGCCCGTGGAGCACTGCAGACCCTTCTCCCTGGGCACAAATGAACACAGAGTGGTCATGCATGAGTCATATCCCCATATCCTCTACCCCGCAAGTGTTGGCCTCCAGATTCCTCTTCTCAAGCACGGTCTAGCCTTATATCAGACACAAGATTCACTTTATCCACTACTGAATGCATCCTTCTCTGGAGCACAAGACAGTGGTGGCCCATAGCCTGCTATGGACCAGTGGAGCAAGGAACTGGCCAAAAATATTATGGAAAGCCACCCATGCACTCTTTGATTAACAGTGATCTAGAAGGCCAAATTCATCTCTGAAAGACTGTGCTGTGACACCAGGGATGATTTGGTCCAAGAACCATAACAAGCATTCAGTGTAGACAGGATGATTCAGGTGTGAAGGGCTCTCCAAATGAGGAGCATGAGAATCGATTTTTTTTTCTTGTAGCAATGGGCATGGTTGAGAAGAACTTATTAGATTCCAGTCTTTATGCTTAGACACTCAGCCATGCCTCTTGTCCACGTACAATGATTCTCTAGCTACAATGGCCCTCCAGAAGAAAGTGTAGCCAACAATTGTTTACCCGTGAAAATGTAGGCCTGGCAGATAATTTTGTTCCGCCCACCTCATGCTGAAGCTGGACCAAGTAAACCTAGACCATCACCAGCAGATATTTGTCTAGCCAGTTCATAAAAACCTCCAATGATGGAGACTCCGTAACCTTGCCAGCTTATCTGCTGGAGCTACAAAGTTGTAATGTTTGTTATCCATGTGGGGCCTGATGCAAAGCTTATGGAAGTCAACGGGAATCTTTTCACCGGCCTCAGTGAACTCTGGATTGGTCTGTTGTTGTAGGCACATTATATGCCTCATCTTTTGTATGTAGAGAGCAACTGTCAAGATCTATACATTTCAGTGCACAGCTTAGTATATTTGTTTAGGTCTTAAATTTGTAGGATTCACATGGTATCTCCAGCAAGCATGAGTTCTCCAGAGGGAAGGTTATCTCTTTCAGGCTTCTTGGAGCTGCCATAAAAGAACAAACTGGAAGGTTGGGGGAGGTGAGGGGTATGCACTCTGGGAGACTGCTTAACATTGGTGGAAGCTCTGGCTTCAGGCCATTGTGGACCAATAAACAGTTCTTTTTTTTTCATTGTTCTAATTAATTTAATTAAGTTAACTTCCAAGGTGTGTTAAGAAGCAATGCCTTGGATGATTAACTGTTCCCATATCAAGGTGTTTTCACAAACACATTTACCTTGATTAGTGTATACATTATTATGTAATTAAATACCTCACACAGAGGAATTTATTAGTGCCTCCTTGTCTCCTAACAAATAAAGCAGCCTGCGAACTCTCTCTGAAAAGAAGCTTTCATAAACGAAGGGAGAAGGAAACTCTGAGGGAAAGACAGTCATGCATGCAGGCTGGCGGTCATGTCTGAAATGATCTAACACTCTAGAGTTTCCATAGCACAAAGAATGGGAGCATGTTTCAGGATCCTCTGACTCCTTATCCCAGGGGTGGGCAATAATTTTTTGCCAGGGGTCACTTCAGGAATTTTTGAAGTGGTCCTAGTCTGCTCTGGAAGGGGCAGGGCTTCAAGCGGAAGGGGCGGGGCCAGGATACATGAGGACTGGTCTGGAGCTGGGGGAGCACCTTTGTCCCCCCCCCCCCCAGGTTCCCCTGGCGGTGTCCATGCCCCTGGCATGGGAGGAGAATTCCCATGCTCCCCCGTCCCCAAGCCAATCAGGAAAGTCTCCTCCCTCCCTGCCAGGAGCACCTGGTGCTTCAAAGTGCCACATGCTCCTGGTAGGGCAGAGGAAACTTCGTGCGCTTCCCCCCGCCGCCAGACCCTAATTGGCTTGGGGGTGGGGGAGTGACAGGGCCTCTGCGGGCCAGATTCACCTGCTTGCTAGCCAGCCTGCAGAGGCCCTTTTGCCTATCCTCTTTCTGCCCACATGGCTGTCCAACAGAACCAACTGATTGATCACTGCAATGTCAGACACAGTACCACAGAACAGAACCTAGTCCACTAACTCAGCAGATCACTTCAGTACATATTTAACCTTCAATATTCCTGTTGAGCAAATACTTACATCCTGTTGAAGTCAAGTGCTTTGCTGAATAGGGTCGGATCGTGCTTTGCTGAACTGTGTCCAATGCAAGTCCCGTTGGCTGTAGTGAAGCTGTGCACATGTGACTGAGAGCAGCCTTTGCCCCTATCTCCATACTGTATCTGGTATTTATTAGGCGTGACCACCGTATTTCAGCATTCTCTGCTGGGTCTGTCAGTGGATCATAAATTGCACTCCCCAGCCATTGGAGCAATGAGGTTTGCTTTATGCCTCATTGATCACTTTTCGAAGCATCAACGTCTGGGATGAACAAAACTCAGATGACTCAGAGGTTCAGCTTGGCAACTCAACCAAACCTCAGCTGAATGCATCAAGAATGCCTTGTGAGTGGAAAGGCTTTTGCTGGGCCATGATTCGTTCTCTAGTTCCCTGTTACTAATTTCTGATTCAGGGTGGGTTTGAAACACAATGGGCAGGAAACTGGTTTTAGATGGGCCTCAAATACTGGGTCCATATAGGCCTGAAATTCAGCCATAGTATAATTTAGATCGACCTCCATTGAATTGTATCAGTTTATGGGACCCTTCCCCTCTTTGTTATATTCCAGTGAGCATAGCAGTAGTATCACGGGATTGACTCAAAGCAGAGGTGCCCCCTGCTGGTAGCATTAGGAATTAGCTCTTGTCAGCCTGTGGGGCGCCTTTCTCTGGCTGGTGTCTCCCAGCGTCCTCACTCTATAGTGCAGTTCTGGACCCATGTCTCTCCCAGACAATGGTGTCCTCTTCGAGCAACTGCCCTCCAGCAGTGTCCAATATTGTTGACTCTCATCCCCCTTCCAGGATGGGGAGGGTTATCAGCAGCAAAGTGTCTCTGCTGCTACAGGGGCTGACTGTGGCCTCTGAGCTTAGCCCCTCACTTCAGGGGCAAGCCACTGTCCATCCAAGCCACAGAACAATGGAGGATAGATACTGTGCAAGGAGGAAAGGGTGGGGTCCCAGCCCTGCCTACTACTCTGGGTCCTGAGGCAGGGACCCTCTAGCAGCAGCCTCATTCTGCTCTCCTCTACTCCCCTTCACTGTCCCTTGTTTCCTGGGCCACTTCCCCTGTGACCCTTTGCACCTTCCTGGCCACAGCCTGGCAGGTATGAGGCAGGAGCTGCCCCTCTTCTAGCCCCCCCCCCTCCCTCCGAGCCTGCCCAGCACCGCTCTATCAAAGGTGCCTCTCAGGGAACCAGGTCCTGCACCTTCCCTTGCCAGAGCCTAACTGACTACTCTCGGCTGGGCAGCTCCTTTTATCCAGGGCTATCTCCACAAACCACCCTCTGGTTGGCTCTTTCAAGCTTCTCCCAGATTGGCCAGGGCTCTATGCAGGCTCCCTCCAGCCTGCACTAACCCCTTCCAGCCAGTATGGGGTCAGCCGCCCCACCACAGGTAGGTAGGTAATCAGCTGCTGTGTGGACTCTGGTTGTACTGTCAGCCTTATATGGCTTTAGAGGAAGAGAGAGAATAGATTAGTCAGGGACATCAGTTTCTTTAATTACCTTCCCTGCACTGGTGGGAATCTGAGGCTCATTTCCTCGCTTGTTTTTTTTCTCATCTCAGCTCTTCCATCTTCTTCCTATTAAATTAAAACAAAATGCGTGTGGTGCCGCCACTCCTAGCCCTTTTACACCATTAATAGAGCATCAGGAGATACTGTGCTATGTTCAGAGCCTTGGAACCTGCTCTCAATTTGCCTGCCCTGTTTACCTAACCTCCAGCAACAATTTCATGATTTCCATTATTGCAAGAGTTACTGAACATTTCATTAAGCTAGGGACTGAATGTCATTTTCACAGCATATTGCAACAGATCCAGGGCAGTTGATACTAGTTTGGTGGAGGCCAAACATACTGGGAGCTGGCTGAATGGAATAAATTGCCAGAGACGTCTGCTACATCATTAAGACAATCAAGCACCTTAGGCTAATTAGGAGCTTGCCTGAGGCAGCAGGCTAATCAGG
>JANRFK010004149.1:4857180-4879376 GCA_030068395.1 Apalone spinifera | reverse complement strand
CCCCCCCCCCCCCCCCACACACACATACACACAGATGCACAAAGATGTGCATTTCCCATTCTCCCCAGTGTGCAGCATGCGAAGGTGAGAAAACACCTCTTTTAAGTTTGCCCTCAAGGGGCTTTTATTCTTCATATTAAAGAGACTGAAACATAGAAGAAGAAAAAATCTAGCGGAGGGAGGGGGGAAACGCACACTTTGGAAATACTCTCTGAAAGGCCCTTCAAATGATATAAGAAGTTCCCATCTCAGACAAGTTGCTTTTAACACAACGATACAACAAAGTCATTGCTGCCTTTAATCACACCACCTTTATCTCATAAAGGGTAGGTTTGTTCAGTCTAGATTGTAACACTTGGCAATTATTTAGGTAATGGATAACCTGCCTACATCCACACTAAGCTCCTTCACAGCCAAAGCTTTCCAAGTAATATTGGCAACAGATGTGCATTTTTATAGCTCCTCTGAACACAGCGGCTGAAATAAATAGAGCAGCATTTTGGAGGCTGAATAATGGAGACCTCCTCTTTGCACGACATGCCTGGTTTCTAGATGATGCAGGAATTACAGATATAGAAGATCTACAGGGATATTCTTTGAAATGAAAGCTTTTTGGTGATGATGTCATGATTATGATGTCACAGTAGGGGGTCTACTATAGACCTCCAAACCCGGAATAAGAGGTGGGTAAGGCTTTTTTTTTTAACGACTACCAAAATAGCTTAATAGAACCATAGAATATTAGGGTTGGAAGAGACCTCAGGAGGTCATCTAGTCCAACCTCTTACTGCAAGAAGGACTGACCCTAACTAAATCATTTCAGCCGGGGTTGTGTCATGCCTTGCTTTAAAAAGCTCTACAGATGGAGATTCCATCACCTCCCTAGGTAACCCATTCCAGTGCTTCATCATTTTCCTAGTGAAAGTTTTTTCTTACTATCTAATCTAGACCTCCCCCACTGCAACTTGCGACCATTGCTCCTCTTCTGTCATCTGTCACCACTGAGAGCAGCCTCTCTCCATCCTTTTTGGTACCCCTCTTCAGGAAGTTGAAGGCTGCTATCAAATCCCCCCTCGCTCTTCTCTTCTGCAGACTACACAAACCCAGATCCCTCAGTCTCTCCTCTTAGTTCAGCAGCGGGCAATGTAAATGATTAGGGGGCTGAAGCACATGACCTGTCTCCAATTTGTCCACATCCTTACTGTAGTGTGGGGTGCAAAACTGTAGGTGGTATTCTAGCTATGGTCGCACCAGTTCTGAATGGAGGGGGATAAACACTTCCCACAATCTGCTGGCAATATGCATTTAGCCTTCTTGGCAACAAGGGCACACTGTTGACTCATATCCAGCTTTTCATCCTCTGTAATCTCCAGGTCCTTTTCTGCAGAACTGCCACTTAACCAGTCAGTCCCCAGCCTGTAGCAGTGCTTGGGATTCTTTCATCCTAAGTGCAGGACTCCGAACTTACCTTTGATGAACCTTAGACAATTTGGAGGATTGGCCCAAAATCAATTTGATAAGTGCTTCTAGATCCTCTCTCTACTCTCCAGGCATCTACCTCTGCCCCCAGCTTAGTGTCACCTGCAAACTTGCTGAGGATGCAATCTAGCCCCTCATCCATATTGTCAATGAAGATGTTGGGCAAAACTGGCCCCAGGCACACTCCAGTTGATACCAGTTACAAACTAGACATCCAGCCATTGATTACTACCTGCTGAGCCTGATGAACTAGCCAACTTTCTATCCACCTTACAGTCCATTCACTCAAGCTACACTTCTTTAAGCTGCTGTGGGAGACCGAATCAAAAGCCTCATTAAAGTCCAGGCATATCACATCCACCACTTTCCCCATTTCCACAGAGCCAGTTATCTCCTCATAGAAGGTAATTGGGTTAGTCAAGTTTGACTTGCCATGTATGAATCCATGTTGACTTTTCCTGATCACCTTCTGTAGTAGATCAGGCCAGGTTTGGGCACCACTGAGAGGGTCTTATCAGGGCAAATTGCTCAAAACCAGAGCTACTTACACCCCACGACTGGAGTCCTTTCCATATAGGCAAGAAACCAGTCACACAGAGCATTTCAGCTGCCAATCTAGCCAGCAGAGAGTCTCACACACAGAACCCCTCAGACATCCCAGCTTTCCCTGTACCACAATCAGACCCAGACCTCACACACAGGTGAGAGGTTATAAAACCCAATCTCACCAACTCTGAACACGTTCTCCCGGCCCCAAAAGATCAGCCACAGTCCTAGGCCAATTTATGCCTCAGGATCTTACCCACAAGAGCACGCTGGGCCAATCCTTTAGAATAAAAAATATAAAGGTTTATTAATAAAAAAAGAAAAGGGTTGAGAGCAAGATTGCAACATTTCTGCTAAGAGCCTGCATCAAGAACTGGGTGATTGATGTATGTAAGGTATTCTCTTTAACAAACTGCTAGCTTAAAACTCTCTAGTGTGTATTTTGTATCAGGACGGGTCAGCAAATCTTCCTGGATCTTTGTCCCTAGTAAGGACGCAGCTGTTATCAGGAGCAGGATTGAAGACAAGATGAAGACAGCCTCATGGCACTTTTATGTTCTTGGTGTCTCCCAAACTGGAGCTGGTCAGTTGATTAAGTGACCTGTTTGTGTTTCACATGCAAGTAGCCATGAGGTACTGGTTGGTCTGCAGGCTTCCAGACGCATTCCTCAGGTGAGTATTGGCTACTCTGAGAGCCATTGTCCATGGAGCAGTGCTAGTTAGCATGGCCATTCACTGAATAATCATTCCTCACATTAGGGAGGCAGGCGCATTGCTCCCTCCCAGACAGAGAACATTTACAGTACAAGTACAGAGCCCATATTCATAACTTCACACACAAAAATTGGACATGTACATGAGTAGCAGACATAGAATCTGTAGAGTATACGCTTTCATTTGACACCTCACATGGCCCACTTGGTACAGAATTTGGTGCAAACACCTCCCGTGGCTGCAACTGTGATCTGACTCCTCATATTAAAATCCAATAACGTGACATCTTCCTCTCCTACAAATGTTTCAACATGGATTCCTTGAGGAGCTGCTCCATGATTTTTCCAGCGACTAAGGTGAGGCTTATTAGTCTGCAGTTGCCTGGATTCCTTCTTTTTTTTTAAAGATGAGCACTACATTTGCCTGTTCCCAATCATCCAGGACCTTCCCCAATCATTGTAAGATTTCCAAAATAATGATCTGCAGTCACATCAACCAACTCGCGCACCCCCCTCTGATGCGGCCCCGTGGACTTGTTCATGTCCAGCTTTTGTAAATAGTCCTTTACCTGTTCTTTCACTAATGAGGGCTCCTCCCCATAATGTGCTGCCCAGTGCAGCAGTCTGGAAGCTGAACTTGTCCCATAAAGACCAAGGCAAAAAAAAAAAAAAAAAAAAAAAAAAAAAAAAAAAAAAAAAAAAAAAAGCACCGAGCACTTCAGCTTTTTCCACATCAGTAAGGTCCCATGTTTTCTCCATCCTTCTTCTTGTTTCTAAAATGCCTGTAGAAACACTTCTTGTTTTCCTGCACATTCCTTGCTAGCTGCAACATCAATTGATCTTTCGCCTTTCTGGTGTCATCCCTGTGTGCTCAAGCAATATTTTTATTCTCCTCCCTAGTCACCTGTCCAAGTTACCTCTTCTTCTGAGCTTCCTTTTTATGCTGAAGCACACCAAAGAATTCTCTGATAAGCCAAGCTGGTCTCCTGACATATTTGCTATTCTTTCTGCACATTGGGATGGTTTGTGCCTGAATCCTTATAAGAAAAAACAGCTCTCCTGGGCTCCTTTCCCCTTTCATATTAGCTTTTCAGTGGATTCTGCCCATCAGTTCCTTGAGAAGGTCAAAGTCTGCTTTTCTGAAGTCCAGAACCTGTATTCTGCTACTATCCTTCCCCCTCTCCTTTTGTCATCCAAAGCACAGGACTCAGTGGTGATGGGGGAAAATAATTCAGCAGGGCACAGATTATCCAACAAGTTCTGGGAATGCATTTATATATATATATATATATGTTTGTATTTTGTAAGATGGAGAAAACTACCCAGGGAAAAGCTGTTGTCATTTTGATTTTGACAGATAGGGAGGAACTGGTTGAGAATATGAAAGTGGAAGATGGGTTAAGGGAAAGTGATGATGAAATGTAGAGTTCATGTTTCTGAGCAATGGTAGGAAGGAAAACATCACAATCAAGATAATGGATTTTCAGAAAGCAGGCTTTTGCAAACTCATGGAGTTGGTAGTTAAGATCCCATGGGAAGCAAGTCTAAAGGGAAAACAGTTTGTGAGATCGGGCAGTTTTTCAAAGCGATATTATTAAGGATGCAAAAGCAAACTAGCCCACTGCATAGAAAAGACAGGAAGTATAGAAGAGATGACCCTGACTTCTTCAATAGATCTTCCATGACCTAAAACTCAAAAAAGAGTCCTACAAACTGTGGAAACTAGGTCAAATTACAGAGGATGACAAATCTGTAACAAATCTAGAACAAATAACACTAGTGTGTAGGCACAAAATTAGAAAGGGCAAGGAACAAAAAAGAGATTAAACTAGCTACAGACATAAAAGGTAACAAGAAAACATTCTACAAATACATTAGAGACAAGAAGACAACCAAGGTGAGGGCAAGCTTGTTACTCAATGAGGGACAGAAAACCATAGCAGCAAATGTGGAAATGGTGGAAGTATTTAATGGCTTCATTTCATTTTTCACCAAAAAAGTTAGTAGCAATTGGCCAGCTATTCAGGGAAAGTCCATGAACATGAGGGAGGATCACAGACTAAATTAGGGAGGGAACAATTTTAAAATTATTTAGATAAGCTAGATGTCTTCAGGTTACCAGAGCCTGATGAAATACTCAAGGAGCTGACTGAGGAGTTGTCTAAACCATTTGCAATTATTTCAGATAGTCATGGAAGACAGGAGAGATTCCAGAGGACAGGAAAAGGGCAAATCTAGTGGCCATCTATAAAAGGGAACTAAAGACAACCTGTGGAATTATAGCCCCACCCATTGCACCTATCAGCCAGCCAGCTGCACACCTGAGACACCAAAGGAATGGTCTTATACCTTTTCTAGCCTTCAAGCCAACCCCTCCTCCCTTCCAAGCTCATCATCAGAAACAAACTCCCCGCAGACCAGCACACTCCCTCTCCAAAGAGCAGCACATCCTGCCAGAAGAACGGATAAAAACCTGCAGACATTTCTCCACTTTTCCAATGATTAACACCCCACACAACACACTTTTCAAGATCCATGCGTCCTTCGCCAGCTCATCCCCACCTGTGATGTACCTCACCTAGTACACTAATGCCTAAGTAACAACTACATGACTGAGACCATGAAATACCACCCTCTCCAATGAACTCATTCTGAAAAATGATGAAAGACAAAACCACCCCAACAACTGTAGGTGAACACTTTTCACAAAGTAATCATTTTGTATCTGACTGGATTTATGGCGTATTAAAAAAATCCATTATCCACTACTGCCCCTTTTTGTCCAATGACTACAAGGGTGCAAAACAGATGCTTCATCTTGGATGGTCCCTTAGAATAGGTGCTAACTACATATGTTAAGCTCTCTGTTTGGCCTTGCATTGAGCTGTGACCTAGTCTAGACTACAGCGTTTTGTCAACAAAAGTGGGTTTTTGTCAACAAAACTATACCTGCATCTATACTACCACCACGTTGTGACGACAGTAAGTTGACAGAACACGGCAGTTGTGTCGACGGCGATAAACCTCATTCTATGAGGAATAACACCTTTTTTCGATAGTACTCTGTTGAAAAAAGGCTCTATTGCATGCAAACTGCTTTTTCCAAAGAGAGCATCTAGACTCTCTTTTGAAAAAGCAGCTTGCTTTGTCAACAGTACTAGTTGTAGTCTAGACGCTCTTTTTTTGACAGAGGCTTTGTCGACAGTATCTGTCGACAAAGCCTCTGTCAAAAAAGGCGTGCAGTCTAGACTTACCCCTACTGATTAATTTCCAGACACATGAAAAAGAGCTCTGTGTACCTTGGAAAGTTGTCCTTCTCACCAACCATAATTGGTTCGATAAAATATATTATCTAACCTACCTTGTCTCTCTAAATGCTAGAATGATTTATCTATGTATCTATTTATCACAGGACATCATGGAGACCCTATGAACATGGCATGGTATACCAAACTTATTTCACACAGTGGTCACTAGAGAGCCAGAATTTGGCAAGAGGTAACTGATAGTCTTTAAAGTGTTACATAGTCCTGTTTTTTGATCATGACTAACAAGATGGTTTATTAGGTGATGAGCTTTCATGAGCCAGACCCAATTCCTCAGATCATGATCAGCACTCCTGCTATTGATTCCCTAAATCACATTATGAACTCTGTGGAGCAAAGTCAATGACTTCTCATTCCACTGGCAACTCTGAAATTTCCAAAAATAATAATTCAGAAATGGAACAAAAATGGAATTTCTGGCAAAAAGGGGAATTTCTAAATTTATTTTCAAAAAATCCAAAATGTCATTTTGTTTTGGTGTGTAGGACTTCCAGACACCCAACTCAAGGTCTGCTCATCAAGGTCACAAGCTCAGAAGGAAACAGGCAGGATTCAAAGTACTGTCAGAATTTCACTGAAATCAGCACATTCCCTCTGAATTTTTTTGACTATGATGAATTGGCATTTTTGGTTGGAAAAAATTGGCATTGACAAATTTCTAACTAGCTCCCTTCTCTATGTGTTTGTACAGCATAACGGGGAGATGCGCAAGAGCTCAGTTAAGGTGAGGACGCTTCGCGGGTTTTTGTGCAAAACCCGGTGTTTTTGCGCAAAAACCTTGTAGTCTAGATGTAGCCCTTGGCTCTTACCTCAGAACTTCAGAGCAAATAACCACAGCACTAGCCTGAGCTGGATTTGAACCAGTCATTTGAGGAGGAAATGCTATAGAGTGCACTTATAATTTCTGGAGACACCCATGTACTTCAGGAAGCCATTTACAGTAGTTTCCCTAAATAGAATCATAGAATATTGGGACTGGAAGGGACCTCGAGAGGTTATCGAGTCCAGTCCCCTGCCCTCATGGCAGGACCCAGTACAGTCTAGACCATCCCTGATAGACATTTATCTAACCTACTCTTAAATATCTCCAGAGATGGGGGTTTCCTAATATCCAACTTAAACCTCCCTTGCTGCAGTTTAAGCCCCTTGCTTCTTGTTCTATCCTCAGAGACCAAGGAGAACAATTTTTCTCCCTTCTTCTTGTGACACCCTTTTAGATACCTGAAAACTGCTATCATGTCCCCTCTCAGTCTTCTCTTTTCCAAACTAAACAAGCCCAGTTCTTTCAGTCTTTTTTCATAGGTCATGCTCTCTAGACCTTTAATCATTCTTGTTGCTCTGTATTGGACAAATGCTCCATATTGGACAACTCTTTCTGTGGACTGTTCCTTGACTCAGTGGGAAGGTTTGTGTGTTCTAGGCCAGCCTTTGAGCTATGTTGGCAGAAGTTGTAACTCCTGGTAGGGCGGTCCAAGCCAGACAAGTAGAAAAGTAGCTTACCGGTCCTCATGGTTGGGGGTTGAGTGATAGAACAGCAACCTATCATCATAAGACATTGGGTCATAGAAACACAACAAGGTAGCCAACTTGGCAAACTGCCATGGGCCAGCCTGCAGAGAGCCAATCTCCTGGCAATCTAACGAGTATGGCTGGCCCTGACTAAGTGAGAAACCTGACTGGCTGCAAGAGTGAACCGGCTGCTACAGAAAGTCAGTAGCCATGCCCTCTGGTGGTTGCAGATTGCATTCCTAGCCTGCAGGCACAACTAGTCTGTCCTTGCCTCACTTGTCTCCAGTCTTGTGCTTGCCCCCATCTTCTTCCTGCCTGTTGCATTCTGGCCTAGACCCTCCATTCTGACTTCTGACGACAACTCTGATTGGCCCTCACCTTAGACTTTGATTTCTGACACTTAACTTTGCTCCTGGACCATTTTGTCTGGAGTCATCCCTAAGTGATAGACTAGACTCTTGCTCCAACCACTAGGACACATTATCCATGACTCCGTCACTGACACAGTGTAGTCTAGTTCATGTTCCCAGTGACATCTGAGTGAGTGGGAAGGACTCACATCCATGTATCGGGAAAGGCAATTGTGAACTCTCCAGGTATTCCTGGGGGTCCAGCCCAGAGTCCCTATAATAAGCAGCTAAAGACTATCTACTCAGACCCCCCATTTCCTCCCTGGGCCACTTCATACCATGGCTTGCCTCTAGGCCTTTCCACCAGCACCTTCCCAGGCTCACTCTGCTGCAAAGTCCAAAAGGAAAAGCCGCCTAGTGCTAGGTTACAAAATATCTATAAAAGTCCTGTTCTAGGTCTACGTGTCTGGTTCCTCTCTGGCCCCTCCCTGGACTTATTTCAAGGAGACAGGACAAGAGGTTCCCTCTACCTCACAGTCAGTCCATTACTGAGCTGAGCTTCTCCCTTTCCAGTCCCTCCTTCCAGGAATAACACTTCTCACCACTGAAGTAGGGCCGGGCTAATTGACCCCTCGGGCTCAATTACCTTATTTATGTCCCATGCAGTGTATGCTTTTCCCAGCCACTCCATAAAGCTGATGGGGGGAGGGGACAGTTGCCCTGAGGCGTAGCATTCCAAAAGGGCCCAGGGCCCAAGCTGCTGACACCCAGGGCTCTTTAACTCACCATGTGGCATACTCTGGGCAGCTCATAGGGCTGCCTGGAGAGACAGACATATGGCAGGGCCTCCTCCAGGCAGTGCTGAGGATGTGGGGGCCCAGTGCCACGATTCCGATGGACACTGAGATTAGCTGCCCTGAGGCCCTGCCCCTTCTGGGAGCACAAAGCCACCCCTGTCCCTACAACTTTCCCAAGAGCTCGGAGAGGCTGTCGATTGCCCTGGTGATTTTTGCCACCTCAGATAATTCCATGACTAGAACCCGGCACCGCTTGTTACCACTCAGGGTGCAGAAGCAACCGTTGAAACCACCCTTAGTAACATACTCACATACTCTTCACACTGGACGGCAAGGTGAATGCACACCGACCAGTGGCTTTCCCTAGCAGATTTCACAACATGATGCTAGTGCATGTGTAACCCACACACACAGGCTACGTCTACACTGCAGGCTTCTTGCGTAAGAAGCTTTTTGCGGAAGAGATCTTCTGCAAAAATTTCTTGCACAAGAGAGCATCCACACTGCAGGGACGCTCTTTCACAAGAAAGCTCCGATTGCCATTCACAGAATGGCCTCCAGGGCACCTGTGCTTCTTTTGATAGGCTGGTTTTGCACAAGAAACCTCTGTTTGCTGTCCCCCCACACCTTTCTTGTGCAAAAAGGCTTATTCCTCATAGAAAGAGTTATAACGATTGCACAAAAAGCCCTCTCTTCTTCTGATTTACTGTAAATTTACTTACGCAAAACCCGCACTTGTAGTGTGGACACTCCGTGAGTTTTTGCGCAAAAAAATGGCTGGTTTTGTGCAAAAACTCTGCAGTTTAGACATAGCCCTAGTGTGGTTCACTGTCCCATGTGGCATTTAGACTACCTACAACTAGAGATCAGAAGAAGGGTGCTCTACTACAAGCCAGCTGGCTTTCAGTTCAAGGGGTAAGAGCTCCTACCCTAAGCTACTGAGGGCCCATATTCAAATCTACCTACTGGCAGTAACACATGCAAACTAAAAAATAAAATAAAAAAGCTAGAAAGAAAATGTGAAATTTACTTATTTCCCTCTCAGATTTAACTAAAGGAAACACACAACAAGAATGAGACTTGTTCTCTGTATCTAGAATAGTATTAGTTAACCCAGGGAAACTATTGACATTTAAAAAAAATGTGTTGGGCCAAAATGCGGGTAGGTCTTTTTGGGCCAATGAAATACCACTGACTATCTCTACCTTTTATATTTAACCTAACAAAAGCATTGTTTCTTTATTTCCATATCCGAAGAAAAATATATCACATGGATGCAATCTTCTCTACATTTCTCTCCAGAGGGGGAAAAAAAAACAGTTGAAATAATGATCTTTATGATTTTCAGGTCTCACAAGCCTTAGTCTAGCAGTTTGTACTGCTGTGTCCCAGGATACCAAGAGCTCCTTAGCAGACTCACTAGTGAGTTATATAACTAGAAGCTTTTATTGATCATGTCTGGCTTGCCGGAGTATTCACAAAACATTAACTAAACTCCCCTAGACCTGTTCCAGAACATCCTGGACTCATTGCAAAACCTTGAATGGATTTTGGAGGGGATTTTTTTTTTGGTTGCTCCAAAGTCTTAATCAAGAGTCTGAAGAAGTTCCCAAAACAACATTATAGGAATGGCTGATTATTAAGGTTTCCCAACATTTCCCATGATAAGACCACACAATCAGTTCCTTATACTGTTGCCCAAAATAAATAACTCAGGCAACAATTTTCTATTCTGGGTGTCTGCTGCAGGCTGAAATATTTGTAGGAAATTTCAGCAAAATGATTTTGCTCTTTCTGAGAATAAGGCAAGAAAAAAAGAATACAGTGCTTTGTCCATGTTCAAAATGATAGGAATCTCTTTTTGGACATTCTAGGGCTTCCATATTTTGGTGCAGGGACTTGACATTTGGCAGGAGAATGTGTCTTTTGGCCAGGGATGGCTTTTCTGCTGTCAACCTGAAAACCTGCTCAACTGTGGCCAAGTTATCATAGAATCAGAGACTCTTAGGGTGGGAAAAGACATCAGGAGGTCATTGAGTTCAAAGCAGGACCAATCCCAACTCAATCATCCTAGCCAGGGCTTTGTCAAGCCAGGACTTAAAACCTCTAGGGATGGAGATTCCACCATCTCCCTAGAGAAACCATCCCAGTGCTTCCCCACCCTCCTAGAGAAATAGTTTTTCCTAATATCCAACTTAGATCTCTGCCACTGTAACTTGAGACCATTGCTCCTTGTTCTACCATTTGTTACTACTAAGAACAGCCTCTCTCCATCCTCTTTGGAACCTTCATTCAGGAAGTTGAAGGCTGCTATCAAATCCCCCCCTCAGTCTTCTCTTCTGCAGACTAAATAAGCCCAAATCCTTCAGCCTTTCCTCATAGGTCATGTGCTCCAGCCCCCTAATTTTGGTTGCCCACCGCTGGATCTTGTCCAATGTGTCCACATCCTTTCTATAGTGGAGGGGCCCAGAACTGGACCCAATACTCCAGATGTGGCCTAACCAGTGCTGAATAAAGGGGAATAATCACTTCTCCAGATCTTATGAGCCTTGGAAACATCATAATCACATATGCTCATTGCAAACATCTTAGATTTTATCTGCTAATTTCCCTTAAGATTCTGTCCACTCTAAGCATGCTCAATCCCAGAGCTGAGCAAGATGTCTCCTGAAATTACAAGTCTGGACTGCTGCAGGGTCCAGGTCCGAGCACTTGAAGTTATTGTAGGGAGACAGTTTCCTCCATTAGCTCTCTGCCAAGTCCAGATGATGTGGAGGAGGGAGCTGCCTCATTCACATGCAAGAGGACAAGAGCAGGACAGGGTAGGAGGAGTAGATTGGAGATAGGGATTGTTTGTGTGGAATCCAGGTGTGGGGATTTGGAGCTAAGGGCTGGGATTGGCTGAGCAAGAAGACTGGGATTGGAAACTAGTGGGGCAGGGGAAGGATGTGAAGGGGGAAGGAAGACAGACATGACAAGGAGCCAAAGTGTGGGGAAAGAAATGAGAGGGGCTGGGCAAAGGTTCTGAGGCAAAAATCTCCACTGGGACAGTGAAATTAAATGAGGAGCCCAGGGGGAAAGGCTGGGGCTAGTAGAGATAGGGAATGTGCAGGGTGGAGTGACTGAAGGAGGTGAGGGAGTGGATGGAGAACAAGATGGAGGGGGGAACTGGGACTGAATGGGAAAGGAGACACAGTCTGGGAATAGAAAGGATCGTGGGACTGCAAGAGAGACTCCAGAGAGGGAGACATGGATTTGCTGGACCATGAGACAGGGACTGGGATGAGACTCCTAAGCATAAAGGCTATTTCTGGTTAGGTAGAGAGAATAAGCCTGGGACCAGGAGCTGGGGATGAGAAAGGGACAGAACAGAGGAGAGTGGGGAGAAATAGTTGTGTTGAGGAGGAACGGGCAGGAGAGTCAATGCTTGAAATTGAACTCAAAACTCCCCAGTCTCCTATCCCTCTGTTGCCAACAAATATCTGTGAAACCCATTGGCAAAACATGTGGCGCAGCAAGGGGCAACCGAGACTAGTGAGTGGGCCGCATGAATGGCCCTTCTTCCTCTCAATGGGACGCTTGATTGAAATCCAGTGGCGGGCACCCTGCGTCCCACTGGGGTTCCACCTGCGGCCTGCATACCCCTTCTTTGCCCCCTTCTCCCACACGCCTCTCACGCATAGGGGCAGTGGAGCCCCACACTTCCTGCTCCTCCCCCTGCCCTATATCCCCTGAGTCACCCTCTGACCCTCTCCTCTGCCTCCCTCTCTGAGCTGGAACAGCCACAAACAGCTCTGAGAAGGTTGGGAGAAGCAGGAAGTATGGCACTTCAGTGCCCCAGTGTGCGAGAGGTGAATGAGGGAGAGGGGCAGTCAGGGGTGTGCGGGTCACAAGTGGGCTGCAGGTTGCCCCCACTGGTGTCTCACCTGCTTTAATGTTGGGTCAGATTGATGTCACTTCCGCTTCCTGAGTAACTGATAGGCCTAGGAGGCTGGTACAATCTATCTGTGTGGTGGATCTGTTGTTGTTTTTCCCCCCACAGACTAAGATGCCTAGTGCCTCAGTTTCCCATCTGTAAAATGGGGGTAACATCCGCTCATCTCACAGAGGTGTTGTGGGAATAAATCCATTGAGGTTTGTGAAGCACTCATGCACTATATTGATGAGCACCACAGAAAGGCCCTGACAAAATTAATAAGTCTGTGCTGAGAACAGGGTTCGAATAGTGCCCCATAATAAGGCCTGGCCCCATATGCTGCACAATGAGGAGAACAAAATACTGCGTACCTGCTTGTTAAGTGAGCACAGTCCATCCTGCGGAGTGAATGAGGCAGGGGTCCTATGGTGAAAATAATATGTGATCATATAATTAAACACTATATTATAATATATAGAATCCTAGGGCTAGAAGAGACCTCAGGCGGTCACCAAGTCCAACCCCCTGCTCCATGCAGGACCAATCCCACCTGGGGGTTCTGCATCCCCGGCCCCCCACACCCCTGCCGCCCATACCTATGTGGCCTACTGGCTGCTGTAAGTGGTTAAGACTTACCCAGCCTTTGCCTGTCACTTAGATAGACCTGGATTATAGATATCTGCCAGTAGAGTGAATTTCACCTCAGTGCTGAAAAGCCAGTCATCTGTGCCCCATGCCAGTTCTATTTTGAGGGTGCAGTGTTAGCCCTCTGTGGGACGGGCTGCCCTCTCTTAGCCAATAATTGGGGCTTGCACCAAGGGTTTCCAGAGGTGAAACACAGGAGTTGCTATAGCATGAGCTAAAGATCTGACTCTCTTTAGCTGGGGCTGTATCAGACTCATAGCTTAGAATAATTGAATCGCAGGGTTGGAAGAGACCACAGGAACCATCGAGTCCAGCCCTCTGCCCAAAGCAGGACCAACCCCAACTAAATCATCCCATCCAGGGCTTTGTCAAACTGGGACTTAAAAGCCTCTAGGGATGGAGATGCCACCACCTCCCTAGGGACCCCATTCTAGTGCTTCACCACCCTCCTAGGGAAATAGTTTTTCCTAATAGCCCAACCTAGACCTCCCCCACTGTAACTTGAGACCATTGCTCCTTGTTCTGTCATCTGTCACCACTGAGAACAGTCTCTCTCCATCCTCTCTGGAACCTTTCTTCAGGTAGGTGAAGGCTGCTCTCAAATCCCACTCGCTTTTCTCTTCTGTAGACGAAATAAGTTCAAATTCCTCAACCTATCCTCGTAAGTCATGTGCTCCAGCCCCCTCTTCATTTTTGTTGCCCTCTGATGGACTTTCTCCAATGCATCCACATCCTTTCTGTAATGGGGAGAGGAGCAAACTCCGGTCACATGGGCTACCTTATTTTTTGACATTTTCTAAATTCCATGTGGCTGACTTTTCCACCTTTGTAATGTTCTTCTAATAAATCGTGTGTGTGTGTGTGTGATATAAACATTTATGTTTATATACGCCAGATGATCAGTAGTGTAAACTAAAGTAGTTCTATTGTCTTCTGTATAATTCTGCCAATTTGCACTAGTCAATGATGGTTCTATCTGCATTGTGTGCCTCATTCACACACAAACACAAATGCAAACAGCATATGCAATGAATTAATATTGTTGTTATAGCTTTTCGCTCTTATACTGTTGCAATTCCACAGATAATCCCTGGCATGACTGATCCAAAATTCTTCTTGCTAAGTGGCCTGTACTCAGAGGGTTAACCTCAGCTTGCACCATTTCTCTGTTGTCTACAATGTGACTTAAAAATAAGTTCAAATTATTGAGTACAGTAAAGTGTAGCTCCATTTGCGTCAAACAGCTGACTGGCAATGAACAGTTCAATTACAGGATTAGAGATCCTGTAGTTAATGTTATTTTGGGGAACCAAGGAATTTTCCTGCCAAGGCAGTGAGAGAGCTGGAATCAAGGGAGATGGATACCATGATGGAGCCACGGTTTGGTACATCTGGCTAGCTGATCCAGAACAGAGTTTTCAAAGGAGGTAAGATCTTTGAAGGGGACCTTGCAGTTACACTGGATTTCAAAGGTGGCCTTCTAGAGCACTGGTCCCCAACCTTTCGGGGCTGCTGGGCGCTTGGTGGCGGGGCTGCTCACGTGCTGGGCATCCAGGGGCGGGGCCACTCACATGCTGCGTGCCCGGGGGTGGGGCTGCGCATGCGCTGCGCGCCCAAGGGCAGGGCCGCCTATGCGCCACGCTCCCAGGGCCGGCACCGCGTATGTGCTGCGCGCCTGGGGCAGTGGCCGCTCATGCGCCGTGTGGGTGGGGCCATCCCAGATCATTCCACGGGCACACATAAATGTCCCGGCGGGCGCCATGGCACCCACAGGCACCGCGTTGAGGACCACTGTTCTAGAGAGCAGAGACTCATGTTTCAAGATCCCTCCGGAGGACTTTATATGGCATTTTTCATTCGTAGATTTCAAAGCCTATGTCAAAGCAAGAGAGGGACTGGTTCCCACATTTCATGGATAGGTAAAGGGACATGCTCAAGATCCTCTGAAAGGTCAGAGGCAAAATGCCTGAATCTCTTTGCTTTTACAACACAGCCCTATATAGTCTATCAAGCCACATCATTGTTTATACAGCAAAACCAACGAGCAGTGCTGGGGCATCTTGGACCATGCCTACACTAGGAGATTATTTAAATTTACTATGTTCAGCTGAAGGCTCTGATGGTGCATCAGACACCAATGAATGTTGGTCAAACAAGTTGTGTGCTCCTTCTTCAGAAGGACTGTGAATGCTCCAAAGTCTGGCTCATGAGATGAAGATTGGAGATCTTTCAGGCTAATATTAAGACCATAAGGGTACAGGGTGGGATTAAGGGGGGAGGGGCTAGCCGGGCACTTGCCCAGGGCGCCAACCTTTAGGGGGCGCCTGATGGCAGTTGTAAGGTGCACAATGCCCGGGGGGCGGGGCCACGCATGCACTGCGTGCCTCGGGGCGGAGCCGCGTATGCGTCGCGTGCCCGCTGCCCGGGGCACAGGAATGGCTCAAGCCGGCCCTGTAAGGGTATACATAGATTGAAAACAATACCAGACATTGAACAAGATTTTTAGCATACCGATTCCAAGGTGTGTTGCGATCATGTAACCTGCGCGCCTATTGGGGGTGGTTCACTGTCCCGTGAAGTGGCACTTAGAGCACTTACAGAGAAAACAACACCTCTGTTCTACAGCCTTAGCTGAACACCCGCTGGCTTTTAGCTCAAGCCGCGGAATCTCATGCACTAATCTCCAGGAGTGCATCTACACTGCACCGTTATTTCGAGATAACTAGCGATATTTCGAAATAACAACGTGAGCATCTACACAGCCATTCCGTTATTTTGAAATAATGGATGGCTTATTCCATCTTCTGTAAACCTCGTTAGCTATTTCGAAATAAGGCGAGTGTAGATGCTGCACTGCTGCTATTTTGAAATAGCCCCTCACCAGGGCCATTCTAAGTTATTCCTCCCCAGTGCCTCCTAGAGCTCTAACTCAGGATAGCACGTCTACATTAGGGAAGCCTGCCTCGGACTCATTTTGAGGCTTCCCTGCAGTGTAGACGCGCTATTTCGAAATAACTATTCCGGAATAGCTTATTTGGTAATAAACGTGCAGCATAGATGTACCCCAGAGGTCCCAGGTTTGGTTCCACCTCTTGGCGTTACAAGAGCAAAGTGTACATGCGGCAACAGTAAATTGCCTCTCATATGCCTCACATGTTCCCAAGTGCTAACTGCTTGATAAGGAAACTACACAAAGACTCCACTTTACTTATAACTTCCATCAAGGAAACTCCATGGAGGTCAGACAGTGTCTTTCCAAGAAAGATCAGGGGGCAAGAAAGAGGTGGTCAGCATTACATGCAAAGCAGAAGGTTCCTATGGCAGTCCTTTCATGGCAACAGCTGATAAAAGTGGAGTAGCGTAGTGGATTGTAGTGAGAGGGATAGGATATATTTCTCCCTCCCCCCTTTATTTTTAACTTCTTTCTCAGTCACTCTTTTGATTCTAGCAAGAAGCACACCCTTGACGTGAAGGCTAGTCAATGGGGTGCACCTTTCCATCCACTAGGGGGCAGCTGAGTGAGCAGGCAGTCACACGGGCACCTTCTCCTACAGAGTTGGGACTGGCCCTTTAAATCCTCCTGCTGCTCAAAGAAAAAAAAATCAGACAAACCACAACACAGAAATGGATCAGTACAAACTCCATTACAAAGGGTGAAGAGCTGAGATTTTTACCAAGAAGGCCGGTGCTCCAAAAGTTAAGGCCAAAATGCTGTTCTGAAGAATGCACTGGGTGGTTTCCTTACAATAAGGAAAATCAGCCAATGGCGAGGGGTGACTTCCAGCTGTGAGGAAATACAATGGGATGTGATGAAGGGTGTTTGGAGTTTGCTCCAAACTTGGTGGTTAATAATCAGCCTGAGTCAGTAATAAGGCTTTTCAGTCAGGGCTCAAAGGGTGAATGTCTGCCGACCCTATTATTTCCATGGAAGAACAAAGTTGCCAAGCAACTGGAGTTCCTGTAGCAACTCAGCAGCAAATCTGAGGACTAGATGTCAGGCTGCCAAGAGCCAGGGCACACGTAAGGCCATGCTGTTATTTGTACCCAGGGTTAGTACAGTCGGTGGTCACAGGTGACTGCTCCAGAGGTATGTAACAGCTGCTGACCCTGAGGGATGGAGCCTCCCTAGCTAAATATTTCAGTGAAAGAGCCCCAGGCTAGGTTTGCCATCTTTCCTGAATGTTCAGACCAGCCATTATTTGGGCCAATAGAATCCGGTCGGGAAAGTCGGCAACCCTTCCTGGGTATTGTATTTCTCACGTCCTCTGCAGGTCAGTACAGAGGGGGACCAGTCCCTTTGACAGCCCAGTACTTTACGTGTACTCAGAAATGTCCTGTATCACAGTGTGTTCATTGAAGGCACTGGATTGAAGGCAGAGACTGCACTGGACCCGAATGAGTCTTTCCCATCCATCATTTTGTCCCTCGTCTGCTATCTTGCTTGTTCATCTTGCCTGATCCTGCCTTCTGCCTCCGATCCTATGAAGGGCAACTACTCACAGATGTGGTAACTTACTTAGCCTCCTCGTGCCTCAGCTTTCCAAGATGGAAATATTTGTGCGGCTTAGTTCATCAGGGCCAGATTCTGATCTCTTGCCCTGGTTTCAGTGGAGTGCAGAATTTGATCCTGCAATGACTAGTTACCCCTCATGTTTGTCTATGGTCTCAGATGAGTACATAAGGCAGCTAGATTCTGCCACTGCACTACATGTTTGGCGGTGCGCTGGTGAGGTTATGTCTTCTCGGGCTGGGAATTACATCCCCAGCTCAAAGCGCACAGGGACCTAAGAAATGCTCAGATGTTACTGTCATTAGAGTAAGATAAGCACATAGGTAGAACTTTGGTTTCTGATGTCCTTTTGACCCATGAATCAATGGTATCCCCACACCCACATCTTTTAAAGCTGAAAACTTCTGTCGACATTCCTTCATTTAGGTGGAGGGTTTTTTTAGTTGCTTAAAAGTTCTTTAAATTGTAGCCTTTGTGCAAATCAAAAAAAAAAAAAGCTACTTTGCTTTCAGTTTGTAAATTGTTTCCATTTACATCATGTTCCAAATATAATGAATGGCACATTCTGAGATTCAAAGGCTCTGCTTTTAAATGTAATATTTTAGGTTAGTAATCAGAGTCTATTTTGAATATGCAGCGCCTATAGTACATATGAATATGCTAATCAGGTAAACTTAATAGGTCTCATTTGTATTAATGCAAATTAGGTGGCTGTTCTTTCCACAAAATATTTTCCTCAGTATTTATTGGAGAAATCGAAATCCCCCCATAATAAGTTCTAATATTTCATCTTAACGCTTTAAAGGGCGTGTTTTATTTTGGCTTAATCTAATTTAATTGAACAAAATTGCATCTAAAGGCAATATAAAGTTACAATTCGTTCCACGTCAAATAATAAAAATGGCCTTTAAATTTTACATGAATTTGACCTTTTGGTTTTTGCATTTCAATTAAACCTCTCTTGTAGTGCTGTGGACATAATGTGCTTTATGTGCCCATTTGTAGTTATCTGGCTGGATTCTTAGAACCTCCTCCCATGTGGCATTCACTGACTTTGTTGATCTTCAGTGATCATTATTCTAAGCCTGCTTCTATTGAAGTCTGATGGGAGTTTTGCTATTCCAAACAGACCAAGTTTGGGTCCTGTGTTTAAATACCCCCATGTAAATGACATCCGGCATCGGAAATGAAAACACATGTAACTGTAATAGCTGTATAGTGCTGGAACTGCAAGTCATATGCAATCAGAATTTCAAAAGAGCCCACCACCTTGTGAATCTGCATTATTTTAGTGCCGAGCTAGAAGCTGAACTCTTCTGAAAATCTGGCTCTTGTGGGGTGCTGAGCACCCCAAAATTGGGGCTTGAATATCTTTGCAAACCTGGCCTATGCACCTGAATGGGTAACTTGTGTGTGCTCTTTTGCAGAGCACCCTCAGAAAGGCCAGCACTTGGCCAGAAGACGGTTCAGAAGTAGAGACGAGAAAAAGACCATAAGACCCTTGGGGCAGGGACCAAATCATTGTTCTCCACATCTAGCATCATGTGGTCCTGATCCATGATTGAGTCTCATAGGTTTCATGGTAATAATCATAACAATAACAACATCCAGATGGGTGTCCCTGATGTCTGGTGATTCCATGGAGGTCCAAGAAAACCACAAACAAAACATGGCATGACCTTCAAAAGATCTAGGTCCCATTTGTTCTCGTAGGGTATGTCTACACAGCCCCATAGTGCACATCCACACTACAAGCCATTATTTCGAAATAATGTCGAGCTGGAGGACTTCTTACTCCGACTCCTGTAACTCTCATTTCACGAGGCGTAAGGGAAGTTGAAAGAAGAATGTTCTTCCTTCGACTTCCTCCTGTGTAGACAGCGTGAAAAGTTGAGTTCAGCTATTTCGACTTCAGCTATGAAATTGACATAGCTGGAGTTGCGTAGCTTAATTCGACTTTAGCCCTGCTGTGTAGACGTACCCTTAGAGGATGGTGTAAATGGTATGAAGAGCAGGGAATTTTCTTCAAAACACGCCCCAGTTGGAAACGTGGCATTTTCAGCAAGGAATAATCCATGTAAAACGGGACTACTTGGACCCTAGGTAAGCGCCTCTTCAAAACAAGGTTGAGCTGCCGATCCCGTGATTGCCACTAAAAGTGGATCTGCTAAATAACCGATCGTCGTTTCTAGGGATGGGAAGCTGGAATTTTTCTGCAGCTGTAAATGCAGTTTTAGAATAAACAGCTTAAAAAAGAAGAGCGCTCATGTCAATTTTTGGCAGCTAACTAGACCCTGTGCTCCACAAAGGTCAGCCCCCAACCCTGACCCGGAGGCAGGTTGTTTCTGGGAATAACCCTGAGGATTGTTCTCCAGCAGAAATCTAACTCCAGCCTTCTAATGGCAAATGCTTCTGAAGGGAAGAAGAAGAAGAATTAAAAAAAAAAAGCCAAGAAACTGTCAGAACTGCTCGGATCTCCATTAGAATGCAGAGTACTTCAGAGTAATTACAAAACAGCTGTAATGGAAAATTGGTAGTCAAACCCATTTTCCACCAACTAGAACGGTGAATGGGCTCCATTATGTTCCTAATTCTCATTAACTTAATTTGCATAAGAAACAATGAGAGAATGCCTAATGAGTTAGTCGGCTCCCAGCAGCTTGATGCTCCTGTGAGCTGGGGTTTGACCCCTAATTACAGGACAGGTGGCACAGCAGGAAGACTTTTTTACCCTTACATGGGGGAGAGGAAAAGGTTGGACCTGGGGCTGTCACTTGTGGGTCACAGGAAAGTGTGTATGTGTGTGTGTGAGAGAGAGAGAGAGACAGACAAACAAACTATAGGCAACCTCCATAATGTCTCTGTGCCTTAAATCTCCTCTGTAAAAGGGGAATAACATCACTTCTTTCCCACAGTGTACCAGGCAGAATCTACCCCAAAGCGCCTCCAGTCTGAGCAGAGAATGTGGGCTAGGTCCTAAGTGGAGACAAAGCACTTAGCTCATCCTCCCCATAGGTGAGCCCTATCTCCTCAAACTGGTGAGACTGTTCTTTCTTCTATTGGGAGGGAGGGAATATTGCTGTGCCTCTGACACTCCCTCACTGCATAAGCCCCCATCTGTATCAATGCAGGGGTGCACACCGTGATCCTGCTTGGGGCTGCCCTAGAGATACGTGCATTTCCACGACTGAGCTTGACCCAGGAAGTTCTCAACCCGATGCCTTGTGCGATGGAGTCAGCTGTGGTCATTCTGGCTGGCATAGCTGGCGGCAGTCAACTGTGCGTGTTTGGTTAGGATGATCTTGTTTGGGGTTTGTACAGCGCCTAGCACAAAGGACCCAGAGGCTGGGCTCCTGGGCAGGATGGCAACAGAATCATATCTTTTATATAAAATGGTGGAGTGCCATGCAGAGAAGTCCTTTCCCTGAAAATGCACCTTCCTCGACAACGTAATAACAACATAAGAACTGCCAGACTGGGTCAGACCAAAGGTCCATCTAGCCCAGTGTCCTGTCTGCCAATAGAGGCCAATGCCAGGTGCCCCAGAGGAAGTGAACAGAACAGGTAATCATCAAGTGATCCCTCCCCTGTCATCCATTTCCAGCCCCTGACAAACAGAGGCTAGGGACAGCATTCCTGCCCAGCCTGGCTAATAGCCATTTATGGACCTCACCTCCATGAATTTATCTAGTGCTTTTTTGAACCCCGGTCTTTACCACATCCTCTGTCAAGGAGTTCCACAGGTTGACAGTGTGCTGGGTGAAAGAAAAAACTTCCTTTCATTTGTTTTAACCCTGCTACCTATTAATTTCATTTGGTGAGCCCTAAGCTCCAGAGGTCCCAGGTTCAAATCCACCCAGTGGCGTTACACTGCAGCACTCCAAGGTTTTGCGCCACACATTTCCAGTACTGGCCTGTGCTATCATCGTGGCTGCCAGCCTGCACCCAGGTGCTCTCTGCCATCCAAGGTATCAGCTACTGGTCCCATGTCCACGTGCTCCACTGACAGCCCCATGGTTATGTTAGGGATAGATAGTTGCTTTTATTAATCTCACTATGTCACTACTATTACAGGCTTAATACTGCCAGATGGTTACACAGCTACTGCAAAGTAATACGCTAATAAGCACAGGCAGTGCAATGCATAAAAGAGTAACAGGCACTTGGAAATGCTTACACCCCTTCAGTCTGTGGGTAGTCCCTTTCCAGTCACTTCGCACCAGGCCGCAGTGAACGTGGCTCCAGTTCGGAGGATCCAGGGCACCCTTTGAGGTCTAGGTCCCTGGTGAGACTCAGTGGGCACAGGACTCCCTACACTAGTTATACTACAGAGCTGTGTCTATAGTGGCGTGATCTTGCGCCAGAGCTATGCAAATGAGGTTCAGCGTGGAATATCGCCGAGCCT
>JANRFK010004149.1:4810528-4852077 GCA_030068395.1 Apalone spinifera | reverse complement strand
GTCCAAGTTATTAGAGCACAAACATACAAACATTCTCCTTTATATATTAGATTTCGAAATAACGAAAATCAATTTAATAACAACATCGAAATAGCTTGTTCCCCCAGTGGGGAAGCCTTGAAATTAGTCTGAGGCAGGTTCTGTTAATGTGGAAGCAGTACCTTGACTTACTCCCCAGTGCTTCCTGGAGGTCTAATTAGTTCAAATGAATCAACACTACCACTATTTTGAAATAACTATTATGAAATCAGTATTATTCTTTGAGGAAAGCAGGACTACCGATTTCGAAATAAGCGACCGTTATTTCAAAATAACAGGCTTGGTAGTATAGATGCTCTGCTTATTAATTCGACCAGAGGGGGGTTATTTCGACATAAACCCCCAGTGTAGACCAGGGCTCTATTCCCTCCGAACCTTGGTCTGTCTTCTCTGTTTAGATTGGAAGCTCTTTGGGGCAAAGACTTTCTTCTGTTATGGGTTTGTATAGCATCTTGTGCAATGATGCCTTCTTCTTATCAGGGCCTCCTGGCACTTCTGCAATACAAATATAACATCATCCTCTGAGAGATGTCATTGTAAAATGACATCTGTTGAGGCCACCCTGTTCAAAAAGCTGTCGCTGATTTTCAGGGCTCAACTTCAGAGTGTTGGCCTTGATTTGAAGGTGTACTGAGTGCTCAGATCTCCAGCGGACGTTGACCGATCATGCAGGTGGAGAGCAGCACTGAAAATTCCAACTCAAGGTGTCTCGTATTGGCCCACAAATAGCAACACACTCAAAGTCAATTGCTTCGGTTGTTGCTTTTTTTCTGAGAAATTTGGCCCAAATAAACACTTCTCCCTGTGGTTAATCATATTTGTTTAATTAAGGGAACACATCTGCGCAGTAAATAGCCTGTGATCGGTCAGTAACATAACTTTGTACAAGTGCGGCAATAATTGGATAATGTAATGAAATGCATGGTGGATTTTTTTAAAGGAAATATAATGAGATTTCATCATTTTATATGTGCAGGTAATTAGTTCTTAGAAAAAAGGAGGCAAGCAAATTATCTGCAGATTTGAACTATCAGGAAGCAATTTAAATGGCGCAACTGAAGAGGTACAACTGATCTGTTTTAAATCACTTGAAATACAAAGCCAAACCAATCCTGGAGGAAATTAGATCAGTGACAGGGGCTGAGGATTTGTTTTGTAAAATAGAAACTGTCAGGCCTTTGAAGAATATGCCCTTCCTTTGGTTTTGGCCAAGCTGTAAGTAGACAAGGCACCCATTGAAGTCCATGCGCTTGATTCACTTCTCATTAGAGCTCATAGCCATACCTTACACCCTTCTAAATTACATCACCAAAACCGATCTCTAGACGCATGTGGTGGCACGAATATTCTCTTGTGTGCCTAATTTGAGTGCACTGATACCAGCCTACTTAATTAGCTTCATTAACATGGGTCCTACAATGGACTGATGTATATATTTTGGATTCTGTTATTTCCACTCCAACTCATCTGATGAAGTGGGTTTTATCAGGGCCGGATTAAGGTCTTTGTAGGCCCATGGCACTCTCATATCTGTAGGCCTTTAAATTATATATAACTATATAAGGGAGAATTTCCCTATTGCCTATTGGCCTAAGACAGCAAATTATTAAGTTTGATTTAGCAGTTTTCTTTTCTTTATTTCAAGTCAATAATGAATTTTGGGGGGCCCTACATTTTTCATAGGCCATAGGCACTGTGCCCATTGTGACTAATGGATAATCTGGTCCTGGGTTTTACCCAAAAAGCTCATGATCCTATAGATTTGTTAGCCTCACTGTCTAGATGTAGCCTTAGAGTCTATTTCTGGGTACCTGAAGTATTTTGAATAGAAATTCCGCATCTTTAAATGCGCCTGTTATTTCAAAATAGATTTCGAAATAATGGGTGCGCTATTCTGGTGTCCCTGTAACCCTCATTCCATGAGGGTTAAGGGACTTGTCAGAATAGCTCTTTATTTTGAAATTTGGCACTGTGAAATTAGACAGCGCTGAATTTTGAAATAAGCTATTTCAAAATAACCTTGAAATAAGCTACCCAGTTTGTGTAGTGCAAATTGCGTAGCTTATTTCAAGGGAGGGGTACTATGTAGATGCACCCTGAGGTGCCAACAGGACTGTTCGTTTTTTCTAATGTGCGCGTGGCCAGTGAGGGGTCCGAGCGGGCCTGGGACCTATGCTTGATGTACCTAAGCACAACCACACAGGTGCATGCAATTATACGCGCTGTGCTTGGAAAGGCTGCCTCTCTCCTTGCTCAGAAGGACCCGATGTTTTATTGATACACTTCCCCCCTCTCCTCATTGTTAATATTTAAGCCATCTCTCAGCAGGCAGCACACAGCTCACAGTATGCAGGTGGCCCTGCCAGCGGTATGCTGGGATAAACGCCTCCTGTGGAATTTGCATTACTTTTGTTCTTCTCCTCTGAATCCTCACAAACAGTCCCAATTTGAAAATGTAAACAAACAAGAAGAGATCTAAACTTTCTCTGAAGGAAGCCTAACCCCCTTGAAGAAAGTTCCCCTGGGCCACTAGTGTTTCAGTTTGGTTTGGTTTCACTCTCTTTCTTGCTATTGTTTTCTTTCCTTTGTACTTTGATGTTTCTTTGGGGACTCAAGTTTGAAAAAAAAAAAAGAAGAAGAACAAACACAAAGGCATTTACAGTATATTTTTGCTTGGAACAGGCCTGTCAACAGAGTCAGGGGAAAATAAGGGGATAGAGGATTAGGAAGAAAGCAGGCAAGAGGGAGATTGGTATGCTAGCTTCCTTGTGTCCCTAGAGTGGAAACCCCTGGGAAGACTAGCACATCTCCAAATCCATCCAGATCTCCCAAGGAAACTCCCTTCCTGACACAGACACTGATCTATTGTCCCATCATCCTGCACTCCTGCACATAGCCAGGCTAGCTATATCCCCCGGACCAATGAGGCCTGCTAAAGGAGCAGGGATGCAAACCGTTTTCATAACTGACTTCACTTAGACCCATAGTGGGGTTTGAGCATAGGAGCTTCAGTGTTAAAATTTCTACTGCTTGAGCTGAAATGCTAAAGGCCAGATTCTCAAGTAACGTGTACATAGCCGTGTTCGTTGGAAATAACTGATGTTATTACAAAATAACACAGTCCGCATCTACACTACAAACCTTTATTTAGAAATACTGTCAAGCTGGAGGACTTCTTACTGTGACTCCTGTAACCCTCACTGTCTGAGGAGTAAGGGAAGTTGGAGGAAGACTGCTTTTTCTTGGACTTCCTGCTGCGCAGACAGCGCCAAAAGCTGAAATAAGCTATTTCGAATTAAGCTACACAGTGGACGTAACTCAAGGTTGTGTAGTTTATTTCGGCTTTAGCCCTGCTGTGTAGACGTGCCCTCAAAGATGTTTAGACTTTTAACTCCAGCTGACAGCTAGACACCTACGTACTTTGAGGATCCTTACATGACAGGCTTTTTGGTGCTAGGATACTATAGTCTGTGGTCTACTAGCACAGCAAATGGCGAGAGCAAGAATGCTACAGCAGGTGAGGAGTACTTTGAGATACCAGGTTCAGCTCCTTATTTTGCATCATCCTTTGGTGTACATTTTTCTACACCCATTGAAGTGAAAGGATCTGACCTGTTGTCTTTGCTTAGTTAAAGGAGGAGTTTCATATGATCACAAACAGGAATGTTACTTAATGAATATGATATAATCTGCAGTTTGGGGTACGTAACTGTGCATTCAGACACGGTGTTCTCACATGACTTTACTTTGCAATTTGCTCCAGAATCTGCAGATCCACACCTCTGAACTGATCTCTCCTATTGCTCTTAAATAATATTGACTGCATCAATTGCAACAATAATCCTTACAATTATAATGCCAATTATAATGCCTTACTGCAATTTAAGCCCATTGCTTCTTGTCCTATCCTCAGAGGTCACGGAGAAGAATTTTTCTCCCTCCTCCTTGTAACACCCTTTCAGATACTTGAAAACCGCTATCATGTCCCCTCTCAGTCTTCTCTTTTCCAAACTAAACAAGGCCAATTCCTTCAGTCTTCCCTCATAGGTCATGTTTTCTAGGCCTTTAATGATTTTTGTTACTCTTCTCTGGACCTTCTCCAATTTCTCCACATCTTTCTTGAAATGTGGTACCCAGAACTGGACACAATACTTCAATTGAGGCTTAATCAGCACAGAGTAAAGTTAGATCTTAATTGCTTTAGAGGTTGTGGTGACTTTTCCCTTGTTAGCAAAGAATGCCATTTAATCAGTTTAAATTGTTCGGAGTGTCCCCAGGACCATTCAGTGGGCAACCATTCTCCAGTTCCATGCCACCTTGTGTCATTATTTATATCTATGTAAAGTGGATGGAGAATGCTCCAATCACTATGATTTAGCCTCATTTTGGGATAGATTGTGGCTCTGGCCAAAGCAGTGGAGGTTCAGGGGAGTCATGGCCTGTCAGATTACAAAATTCAAAGACTGGGAAATAGAAGGTTCCATGAACCAGTGGGTTGGGAAGTGGATGAAAATGGACAGGAAGTGGCAATTGGAATATTGTGTCCAGTTCTGGGCACCACATTTCAGGAAAGATATGGAGAAACTGGAGAGTATCCAGAGAAGAGTAACAAAATGAGGAAAGGTCTAGAAAACATATCCTATGAGGGAAGATGGAAAGCATTGGGTTTCGTTACTTGAAAAGTGCTGTCATGTCCCCTCTCACCCTTTTAGATACTCAGAAAAAAGAAGACTATCACAAGGAGGAGGGAGAAAAATTGTTCTCCGTGACCTCTGAGGATAGGACAAGAAGCAACGGGCTTGAATTGCAGCAAGGGAGGTTTAGGTTGGACATTAGGAAAAAACTTCCTCACTGTCCGGGTGGTTAAACATTGGAATAAATTGCCTAGGGGGTTGGAGAATCTCCATCATTAGAGATATTTAAAACTAGGTTAGCCAAAAATGTATCAGGGATGATCTAGATGGTGCTTGTGTAACCCATACATCTAGTGTGGTTCACTGTCCCATGTACTGGCACTTAGGCTGTGAAGCTCCCTTATTCTTAGCTCTGCCTGTAAGTGGTCTAAGCTGAGCATGAGCTAGCTCTTAACTCAAGTGGTTCAAATCTACCCAGTTGCACTTGGTCCTGCCATGAGGGCAGGGGACTGGACTTGCTGACCTCTTAAAGTCCCTTCCTGTTTTAGGATTCTCTGATTCTGTAACCCCTGAGTGGGGAGAGGAGAAAGGAAGAAAAGATAAATACAGCTTGTTGGAAATCAAGTTTTTTCCCTATAAAGATTTTTGATTGAAATAAAAATCTTTTTTTCCCTAAGAAAGCAGACATTTACCATGAGCATTTCTGTTTATCTGGAAGTCCAAATTTCCAACCAGCCCTCATTTGAGTCTCGGAGGCCATGTCTACACTAGGAAATTATTTCAAAATTAGTAAAGTCGACTTAATTCCCCATTTAACAAAATCGAACGAGTGGGTGCACACTACGGGGAAGCCTCAAAATTAGTCTGAGGCAGGCTCAGACTTAGAGCCCCAGAAAGCACTATTGAGGAATTATTTCAAAATAATGGTAGGGTGGACGCTCCAATGCCACTATTTTGAAATAACTACTCCTCAGAGAAATTTGAACTAATGAATTCAGAATTGCTGTTACTCCTGATGAAAAGCAAGAGTACAGCTTTTGAATTAAGCAGACCATTATTTCGAAAGAACAGGTGTGGTTGTGTAGACGCTTCACTCATAAATTTGACCTAAGGAGGGTTATTTTGAAATAAAGTCCGAATGTAGGCCAGGGAATTGAGTTATAATTCCCAACCAGGGCATGGTAGCTATTATTATTTAGTAGTAGTAGTAATAGTAATACTATTATTATTATTATTATTATTATTAATAATAATAATTCCATTTTGGTAACACCTAGGAGTCCCAGTCCAGGAACAAGAGCCCTTCCTGGCAGCCATTGTACAAACTGAGATTCGAATGATGGTCCCTTTCCCAAAGAATTTGCAATCTACAGTATGCCACTCTTTAAACTGGTCATTGAAATGCCATATAACTCTTTTCGCCTCTGTGACTACACAAGGTGCAGGACACCAGTCAATTAAGCCTCATGTGCATTCATCTCATTGGGTTGCCACCTATAACATGGAGAGTTTGTTTGATGGGTAACAACTGCCTGGAAAAAAATCTTCTCCCTTTGTTTTCTGGGGCCAGAAAAGACATGTTGATGACCCCCGGTGAGTCACAAACAACAAAAAGAAGTAATAAACACCAAGTGATTTATTTGTGTGGACAAAACGATTTGACATGGTTCCTTGTTGACAGAATGATCTGGCCAGAATTACATTCTATTGATAAAATTGTGAAGAAATGCCATTCATCGACCACATGAGGTTAGGAAACTAGTATTCTGTGGACAAATGCCTTTTCCCCCAATCCCTGAGTTGCCATTTGTTTTTAGGGATTTGAACAGTCTCATGTTCCCAGTTGCATTCACATCCACTTTGTCTTCCTTTTATTCATTTAACCATTTAGTTCTTTGCCTGGACAGATTTCTATCAGCCTAATCTAATTTGCCCGATGCATTTCTGGTACGTGGCACTCACAACAATGATTAGAAGTGTTAGAAAAGTGTCACATTAACTAAGAGCTGACATGATGACCTTTGCCTCATACCAAAATACAACCTTTCTTATTAGGAGTGAAAACAATTGAGTTAACTATATATAAAAGTCACATGTGTCTGTATTTGCTGCTTTCACCGTAAAGCTATTCCAGAACCAGAAGCCCTGGGAATTTTTGGCAAGAATCTGATTTTGTGAAAATCCCAGCCCACTGAAAATTGCTGGGATCCAGATAAGTTTTTATTAAGAAATCCCATGGCTGGAATGCTTCATCCCTTAGATCTCTGGGAGATTTGGCAGATCCACCATCACAATCTTCAAGCTCCTTGAAGATATAAAATCATGAGTGGTGTGGAGAGGGTGAATAAAGAAAAGTTATTTATTAGTTCCCTAAATAGAAGAAATAGAGGACACCAAATGAAGTTAATGGGTAGCAAGTTTAAAACTAATAAAAGAAAGTTCTTCTTCACACAGCATGTAGTCAACCTGTGGAACTCCTTGCCAGAGGAGGCTGTGAAGGCTAGGACTATAACAGCCTTTTATGGACTTAATCTCCATGAAATTATCTAGATTCTCTTTAAACTCTATTAGCCAGGGGATAGAAATGGTGTCCCTGGCCTCTGTTTGTCAGAGGCTGGAGAGGGATGACAGGAGACCGATCGCTTGATCATTGTCTTCGGTCCACCCTCGCTGGGGCACCTGGTGTTGGCCACTGTTGGCAGACAGGCTACTGGGCTAGATGGACCTTTGGTCTGACCCAGTACGGCCATTCTTATGTTCTTATGAGTTGTTTTGTGAAATGATCCCCAAGTTGCCCTTTCTAACGCACCGGGACACTGTTCATAAAAGAGTTGGTCTGAGCTTCTTTTACACTTGTTTCCTCATTCAGAAAGTGCCATCATTCCCCTTCTCTTGTACATTTATAGTCACATTGTTGATGTTTACTGAAGACTAAACTTCAAAAACTTCTGCAGCATAGAGCGGTGGGAGTGGTTACATTTCAACACATTGGAAAATTCAGAGAAGAATTAGTAGCCAGAAAGAACTGATCTATATTTAGGTTCCTTTACTCCACTTCTGTCCTGTGGGGATGGGGGTGGGGGGGAGGGAGTCTGTCCATAGGCATTTGATGACAGACACACATTTACACTACGGGTACGTCTACACAGCACCCTTATTTCAGAATAACTGACAGTGCCCATCTACACTACAAGCCTTTATTTCGAAATAATGTCGAGCTGAAGAACTTCTTACACCGACTCGTGGCAACTCTCATTTCATGAGGAGTGAGGGAAGTCGAAGGAAGAGTGTTCTTCCTTCGACTTCCTGCTGTGTACACAGCGCCAAAAGCCGAATGAAGCTATTTTGACTTCAGCCAAGCAATTGATGTAGCTGAAGTTGCATCGCTTAATTTGATTTTAGTCCTTCTGTGTGGACGTACTCTCACACATGATCTATCACGCTCAACTAAGGGGTGAGGAAGGAGAAGACAGGACTTCTGATCTGGACCAATCTTCAGCAGAATGAGAAATAGGCTTTAGATGTAAGTGGATGGTGAAAGTTTGATCTTTTCTTTTCTTTTCTTTTCTTTTCTTTTCTTTTCTTTTCTTTTCTAGTGATCAGGAGTGCGCTAGCTCTATAAAGTAATAAAACCTCCAATATTGAATATAATTAAAATAATAGGAAATAATATTAAAGGAAAAAATGTAATCCATAATCTAGTCATTAATCCCAGTATCACAACCACATTTAAATTGGAGTGGATGCTGGATGATTTTCCTACTTATAACTTTCTCTCTAACGTTAGTTTGATATTGTAGTCTTCTATCAATAAAATATTGTGCACCCTGATTTTGCTGATGTTTTCCACCCCAAAGAGGGGTTAATTGCAGTGGTAGAGGGAACAATCATATTAAGGCTATGTCTAGACTATGCTGAAGTTGTGAAAGAGGATATACAAATTCTGTGGGAATTTGTATATCTTCTTCTGATCTCACATTCGAAATCAGAGCTTTCGAAAGTAAAAGTAATTGGGACGCGGTTTTTTTCAGCACCCCCCCCCTTTTCCGAAAAGCTGCTCTTCCTCAAAATGAGGTTTACACAGCTTTTTGAAAGAGGGGGGGTTGCCGAAAGAACCACATCCCACAGAATTTGCATATCCTCTTTTGAAACTTCAGTGTAGTCTAGACAAGCCCTAAGTGAGTTTTGTAATTGGCTTCAGTGGGGCCAGGATTTTGCTCATAAAATCAATGTTATGCTGGAGATTACCTTGGAATACTCAATTCAAAGTCTCTTCAGATCCAGAGTGGAACACAAACTTTGAAACTGGTTCCTCTCTTAGGCTATGTCTAGACTGCAGGCTTCTTTCGGAAGAACCTTTTCTAGAAGAGATCTTCCCAAAAAACTTCTTCCGAAAGAGAGCATCTCCACAGCAAAAGTGCATCAAAAAAGCGATCTGCTTTTTCGAAAGATAGCGTCCTCACTCAACGGACGCTATCTCACATTTAAGCTGTGATTACTATGGGCTGAGTGGCCACCAGGGCACCTGGGCTTTTTCCTTTTTTCTCTTCTTTCAAAAGAACTCCTTCTTCCCCATCCACACATGCCTTTTTCCAAAAGAGCTCTTTCGGGAAAAAAGGCTGCTTCTTCATAGAAAGAGGTTTATCAATGTCAGAAAAACTTCTCAGTTCTTTCTCAAAAGAATGCGATTGCAGTGTGGACGTAAGTGAAGTTTTTTTTTTTGAAAAACAGCCATTTTTCTGAAAAAACTGCAGTGTCGACATACCTTTAGAATCATATAATCCTAGGGCTGCAAGAGACCTCAGGAAATCATCAAGTCCAACCCCCTGCTCAAAGCATGCCTTTAGATAATCAAAGCACCTTGCGGCCCACCAGCTGCTTCCCTGTTGGGCCTGCGACCCAGTTTTGAAAACCCCAAATCTAACAGGCTGTCAGCCAAGTGGGTGTATAGAGGTCCCTTCTAAAACCTCTCTCAAGCTAAAGGGAATACGGGATGTTGTTGAAATTGCAAATGCTCTAAGTCTTCCATGTCAAGTGTTCAGTAACTGCTTTTCCTTCTTTGCTGGATCTTTAATAAGACGTTAAAATGATGTTTAATGGTGTGTTTGCCAGGGTTTTAAGCCGGTTGTAAAACAAACTGGAAACCTTGTTTAACATTGTTTTATATTGGACAGGGACAGGGACAGGGCCGTGTCTCCAACTCTTCGGGTCCATAGATTCCATCTAAATACAATGATTGTCCAGGGATATATCTGACAATCTAGAAAGTCAAAGTCCCCTGAGTGCATCCTGGAGTCCATGCATACATTTATGCTCCTGCATGTGTGTGTAGACTAGAGAACCACTGTCATGCTACTCTTAGACTGGGAAAGGAACAGTATTTTGCAAATCTGTGTGCTTTTTATTAATAATTAGTTGTATTTCACTAGGGCCTGGTCTATGCTAGTCCAGGCAGTTTGGCTTAAGGGATGCCACCCAGTCGTTCAAAATGTGTAGCTGGATTTGACTTACCTTAAACCGAGCTGCTGAGGAGTCTACACTGCAGGAAGCCAAGGGGAGAACATGCTCCCATCGGCTTCCCTTACTCCTCACAGAATGAGGAGTACCAGATGCCAGCGGGGGTGCCTTCAGCATTCGATTTGGAGGTCTGCACTAGACCCGCTAAATCTAACGCTAGAAGATGAACCTCCAGAGGGTCGATCTTCTCCATAGATTAGACATGCCCTAGCATGCAGAGACCCCAACTGAAGTTAGGACCCTATACGTTCTAGGAGTAAGAAACTGACCTTTGCCTTAGACTCTAAATAGACAAGACAACAAGATAAAAGATGATTAGCCCTGTTTTACAGATGGTGAACTAAGCCTCAAAAAGAGTAAGTAATTTACCCATAGTCACATACCTAACTAGTGGTAGAGTTGGTAATGAAACTCAGATCTCCTGAATCTCAATTCAAGGCCTTAGATCTGTAAGGACTTAATCAGTTGAGTCCCCTTCTGTGTGATACATCATTGGGGAAGGATGGTCCCTTGTCTAAGAGATTAGAAAGTGGTTTGTTTTTGGTGAATTGGAGAGGTGCAGGCTGAGTTCCAACCAATCTGAGTTGCTTGGATGCTTTTATTTTTATTCTTATTTGTACTACAACACCGAAAGGTGCAGCCCAAATTGTGCTAGGCACTGGACGGACACACAATAAAACACAGCACCCACCTCATAGTGCTTACAGTCTACATAGACATAGGGCGGGAGGAGAAACAGAGACAATAGAATTTGCCTAAGGTCACATTGGTTAGATGGAACCTCAGTGTCCTGAGCCCTACGCACTAGACCATGCTGTCTTTTGTTTGGTCTATACAAGTGACAAGATCTTGTTTTTCCAGACTGCTTAATATGACAATGCCATCTCCCCTCCTCCCGCCCTTTGTTCTTTCATTTCATATCCAATCAATATTATCTGACAACGCACAGGTCAGTAACGATAGCGGTAATATCAGCAGCATGGAAATTACAAAAGAAACTATTGTTTGCCTTGAAATTAAGGGCTACTGAAATCAATAGTACATTTGAAAATTGATATCGATCATAGTATGTGTGTGTGGTGGGGGGATGCTGGAGGAGAAGTCCCCCTCCCCGCTACATAATTTCTGCTTCATTTTGACAAAACCAATGAAATCAACTTAAAAATTATAAACATACAAATCTTTTTGGAAGCAATTGAAAAGAGAAAAATATCGACATCTCATAATTGGATTTCCCCACTTACAACAGTAACAGGGTCTGTTTTTGTGATTATTTTCTTGGGCTTGGATGGTGGGTTATTGTTTTTGAGCTTTGCTCTGGGTTTGTTTTATTTATTTAAAGGTTTCTACGCAACTCATAAGGAGAAGAAGGGAAGAATAAAGGCTGCAAATGCCAATCAGATCAAACAAGCCAAGAATAGTAATAGTTATTGTTTGGCGAGTTTGAGAGCTATTGTGTGACAAATTGATTTGAAGTCATCATTTGCTTAAAAAGGCAGTAAATGAACCTTTACGAGATGGGGACAAAGCAACAACACAAAATTGCCCATCCAGAACTTCTGATGGCAATCAGTTAAATGAAATAGATTAACTATTCTGCCCCCCTTCCTCCTGCTCCACAATATCAGCAAAAATGAGATGCAGCCAAAATTATTCTTTATCCTTGACCTGAGTGAACCAACAGCCCCCACACTAGTGGCTAGTGATGACAGAGGTTCATGGTTAATAACTGGGTGACTGTAAGTAGCTAATAATACTACAAAATGCCTAACAGATAGAGTTGTGGGTTTAATGCTACCTATTATTTTAATTAAAATTTAGTGTGGGTGGAAGATGCTGGAGTGACAGCCCTGGACCCTGTGGTCCTCTGTTGACAGACTAGGTGTAGTCCCACCAGTAGATTCCCCACACTGTCCTGTCATGTGCTTCAACTCTGAGCTGAAGGTATCTAAGGATTGTTCAGTCTGTGTGCTCATTCATTCCCTGACCTCTCCCCTGGGAAGGGTTCTTTATTGGGATGGGGGATTTTATGATGTGAGCCATTGTTCATTAGGAACTGGACTGATTATCCAACTCTATCATCTATGTTTTTCAGTGCCCAAGAACAAGTCTAGCTATTTTTTGAAGGCAGTTGATAGAAGCATCTCAAACAATTGAGATGGGACGGAGGCTATTTTCCAGCTTCTTTCTTCACTCCATTCCAAAGCAAAATGTCTTTCAAGGTTGAGAGATGTTCTTCATAGTCAATTCATAGCGTTTGAAAAAAGTGGGCACAATTCTCAGCCACAGTAATCCATGATTGGTTAAATATTAGGAAGTGCTGAGCATTGGGACAAATGATAGGAGAGCACATCACATCTATGGTGTTCCAAGCCAGTTTTGGCTTGACATGGTTGATTTGTTTGTTTTGTTTTGTCCTGGAAGGTACCTTTCATGGAATGAAGCTGCTGGAACCCAATTATTTCTCCTGCTGATTCCACCACTGCCAATTTGTTACACGACAGAAACGCCTGAAAGAATAGACAATATTCCTATAGTTCATGTGCCAGGCCTGGCATCCAATAACGTGTGGCTACTTGTGTTCAGATTAAAAAAGAGCCAGCACTCTCAAGTTTTGTAGATAGGGTTATTTATTGATTATATAGCATCTGTCATAAAGCAATTTTGTCCTGAATTATAAATGGCCCAAATTTTGTTCTCTGTTAACAGTGAAGAATTGCAGATCCATAGATGGAACCCACGGTAGAAGATTGCAAAGTTTGAGGAATATTCTTTTGAATATTTAAAGTCAACAGGCCTATAGATTTAGAATAAGCCCAGTTGCCCATCACCTACCCTCAGGCCTCCCCATCTCTTGGTCTGCCCTGCACCCAAGTCTTCACCTGCCCCAATTTTGTCAGCCCAGCTTTGGCTTCTATTCACTCCCAAACTCCCAAATCCTCATCCTCATCTGCCAAGGTTCATACTTCTCTCATGATAGCAAAACCATACCAGATCTTTGTGTGTTGTACATCGCCATAGCTTCATTGTAGTGAATGGAGATCAATCGTTTTCCATCACCTAAAGATCTGGCCCATTAACGTGAATTAAAAGCTCAGAAACCCATGGTATTAACAGGAGGCTGCTCTTAAAATGGCATATAAATACAGCTTGAAAGAGGATAATTAAAGCCAGCCTATTTCAACAATTCACCATTAGCATCATTGTTCTCGTATTCTCTTTGTCGATAAGGTGCCATAGTACTGCTCAGAGTATTAAAGGTCACTTTTCAGTTCTTTATTAAATTGCAGCTGAGAAGCATATGAGGCTCCTTGAGGCTTTTGCGTCTTAGTAGCACGGCCTGAAATATGAAGACGGGATTAAGTCTCCTTCCGACAGTAACTTGAACTGGTTTAGAACCAGGAAGCGACTTTTAAGACAACTGTTTTAAGTGGGGGAGTCTAAAGTTAATTCCCTAAATTCACATTTAGTCACTTACATGTTGAATTAGAGAAAATCTGATTAACTCCCAGCTGCTAATGAAGCCAGTTGAACCTGAGTCTTTGAAGATCAAGCCACTGGAGGCTACTATCAGGTCTCAAATATTGAACGAATTGGAGGACCCATTAAGGTCATCCAGCAAGGCAACGACCCTGCTACAGCAGGGCCAACAGCCTCGTCAGGACACAGGACAAGGTGGGGGGAGGCTGCTCCACATCCTCGGAAGGGGCGGGGCCTTGGGCAGAAGAGGTGGGCCTAGGGCTAGGCAGCCCATAGCGCCATTTGGAGAGCACTGCCTGGAAACTGTGCCTCCCACAGTCCTCAGTGTTGTCCAGAGCACAGTATGTGGCACTCCAGTGGCGCTTTAAAGGGATTGGGCCTCTGATTACCATCACACCCGTAGTAGCAGCGGCGGTGGCCAGGAGTTGTACCACTGGGCCACAGAACAACTACGCCCTTTGCCCCATCGGTGGGTGCCCCGCTAAGATTAAAACTCTTAAAACCAGTGCTTAATTTGTGCCAGGGTTTGTCGGAGCCGAGCGCCAATACCCCTTGGCATTTCATTACCTACCCCCTCTGGGCTTGCTGCATCAGTAATGAAATTTAAAAAAACATTCATCATAATTGCGTGAGCCCCAAAACTAAATCACTTTAGCCCAGCATCTCTTTCAGACAAATGCAGCCCAGCGTAAGCCCCCACTGCCATTTTCATACCGACTCCAGGACAAAGATGCCTGCCCTCCTCAGAGGCACCATCTATCCAAATTTGCTAGTACATTCTGGATTTTCATACAAATAAGCTCTGATGCCACATTTGTATTCTAAAATGTGAGTTTGTTATGACACATTTGTGCGGTACCGAAAGTCTGGATCGGGGAAACCTAACCAGTGAAGGTGTCTTCTTGAGGTCAGAAGAAAAAAACAAAAAGCCATGTAGGGTATTTGGGGTAGAAGTGAGGGTTGCCTGGATGATTAAAAGCTATGAAAATATAACAGAACAAGATCCAAGTCAATTACAAATAATTATAATGATACAAATAAAAACCGTGGAAAAAAAATTCAGTTATGAATGACTAGCAGACTGGACGTTCGCCCAAACCAGTCCATTGCTAGAGCATGCCAATTTCTTGAAGATGACAGAGGGTGGAGTTTTCTTTTAGAGCGTGCCATAGAAATGTAGCACAGCCCCATCTCCATTCTCCCTGCTGCATAATGCTTACCAGGCCATTAGCAGATTCCTCTGATAGTATTCCCCTGCCATCATTTGTCACCCTCTCCAGCTTTTCCTCTTCTCTTTGCTATCCTTTCCATCATCTGGATTACCCATCACTCCAATGTCAAAAAAACACATTTTTCTTTTATTTCCATGCCAGTCTATTGGCAATACTGCTGCTAGTGTCCATTAGAGATTTTTAATGGTGATTTTTTTTCTAGGAGAGCTTTCATCACAATTTTGAAAACTGGCAAAAAAAAAAAAAAGAATTGTTGATGCAACTTTTGCATTGTTGCTCTCTCAAGGACAGGAGTTTCTGAACAGATATTAAGTGACAATAGAACTCAGTTCACATCTGAAGAGTTCTAGTTGTTTGTTAAAAGAAAGAGTATCAGACATTAGAGAGACAAGGCAGGAGAGGTAGTATCTTCTACTAGAACAAACTCTATTGGGAATAGAGACAAGCTTTCAAACTACACGGAAATCATCTTCAGGACCTGCTCGAAAGCTTGTCTCTCTCACCAAGTTGTTTCAAAAAACATATTACCTCACCACCATGTCTCACCGTGGGACCCACACAGTTACAACAATAGTATGAGACTATTCAGACATTCAAGCAACCTAGCACAGTAATATAAATATTAATAAAACGTAAGTATTTTGTTGAAAAGTCGATGGCACGGTCAGTCCTGTGCTGTAACCAAAAAAATTATCTTTCTCCAAACAGTCAGCCATTTCTACTCTGTGCCTCTCTCTAACTCTAAGAGTGCATCTACACTGCACTGAAACTTGAAATGAGAGACGCAAATGGATCTACGCAAATGGATCTACACTTTTGCGCAAAATTTTGCTGCCTGTCTACAATGGCCGCAAGTTTTTGCGCAAGAACACTGACATTGTACTGTACAAAAATCAGTGGTACTTGTGCAAATACTCTGATGCTCCCGCTCAGGGATAAGTCCTCTTGCACAAGTATTCTTGCGCAAGAGGGTCAGTGTAGACAGCAACATTAATTTCTTGCGCAAGAGAGCGTCTACACTGGCACGGATGCTTTTGTGCAAAAACACATCTTTTGCGCAAAAGCACATGCCAGTGTAGATGCTCTCTTGCGCAAATACTTTTAACGGAAAAACTTTTCCGTTAAAAATATTTGTGCAAAATCTTGCCAGTCTAGACACAGCCTGGGTTTATGGTCTATTGCAACAATCTATAACTCAGGGGGCTTGTCTACACAATCACTCTACTGCTCCGTAACTTTTTCATGTAGGGGCATGCCAAAAACACCATTCCAGAAGTGCAGCAAGATACGGCACTGTAAAGCGCCAGTGTAAACAGTCTCCCAGCCATACTCAGCACCGTCAGCTACACCCCTCATGGAGGTAGTTTACCTAGAGCCAGGTGCCGTGACCACACTGCCGCAGTAAAGGACTTCTGCAGCTGCACTTTAAACTTAGCAGCAGTGAAGACAAAGCAAAGGCCACATCTCCACTTACTGGAGGATCCACACTATGGTGATCGATCTTCCAGAGTTCGATTTAGTGGGTCTAGTAAAGACTTGTTAAATTGAATGCTGAGGGTGCCACCATTGGCACTGGTACTCCTCACTGTTGCAAGGAATAAGGGAAGCTGACGGGAGCATTTCTCCCATTGACCTTCCGCTGTGGAGATGGTGCAAAGCTCTCTTTAAAGTACATTGACTCCAGCTATCTGACGAAGTGGGTCTTTGCCCACGAAAGCTTATGCTCCAAACACTTCGGTTAGTCTATAAGGTGCCACAGGACCCCTCGCCGCTTCTCCAGATTCAGACTAACACGGCTACCCCTCTGATACTTGACTCCAGCTATGTTATTTACGTCATGAGACCTTCATGAGACCATCATGAGACCTTCTCTTCACAGAGTAGACCTAGCCAGAGCCTCACTCACTCCTGCTTGTGTGTCCTATGACCACTTCATCTTGAATGGTATCTTTCAATTAGGGTTAAGCTAAACAAACCATTTCACCTTGTAATGCCTGTCCCAGATGGGAAGAAAAGCTCCATGGAGCTGAAAACCTTGTCTTGTTCACCAACAGAAGTGGATACAACACAATATATTACCTCACCCGCCATTTCTCCCTACTCTTCTGGAACCAACAAATGTACCACAACGCTGCCTAAAACAGCCATAAGCTGCTAACATGGCTGTTAGGTTTATGATTGGAGCTAGTCAGGAATTTTTTCAATGTTTGCATCGGTAAACGAAAATTTGGCAAAGACAAACATTTTCAAAAACTCCAATCGATGAGCTTCCTTCTTCAGTTATAGGAACAGAACAAACCAAAGTCACATCCTTCTACTGAGCCCAGAAACATCTGGGACCTTGCGGCTTCCCTTCCAGAGAGCATGTCCATATGTGGGAAACCAGCCCTCTTTGAAACGGAGCCTAAATACCATTTGCTCAATGGCTGTTATTAAAGGACCTTGGTTTGAAGGCTTCCTTTCACCTCAGACAGGTTTCCTCTCATTGACCGTCCAAGGGCAAGACACTAGGTGGCTCCATTGCTTGGCAGCTAGACCCATTTGGCTAGCATGGCTTGCAATCGCTGGTCTGGTGGTGTACGTGGAAACATCTTGTGTACGTTCCAACACACCACTCAGCCATAAAACCAGTTTGAAGTGCAGTTCAATACCCTGTACCCTAACAATCTTTATAACACCCTTCTCTCGAGGTCTGCTTCCATTTTAGTGGCAGATGAAGGAACTCGTCATCACAAGAAATTGTTCAGAATTAAGCCTTTGAGGACATGTCTTCTGCCAGACCCACCAATCGGGACCCACCTGAGAAAATAACAACAGGTCAATTTCTCTGTCCAATGATGTGCTGGCTTTGTGAGTCAACCTCCACCTTTGTCCTCTGCATTTGTACAGGATCTGGAAATTCATCTGAAAGCCCAGTGGGACCAGGTTTGCCTCTTCTTCCGTTCTTTTTGCATAGGTGAAAGCTCTCTCATCCCTCAACTAATAGTAAATAATTGTAATAATTAGTATTATTAATAATGCAAGATCTCAGAGGGTATAAAATGGAGCATATTCAGACTTCTGCAAGTGCACACAGGTCCCCCAAGGAAATAAAATTCTCCAATCCGAGGGAAACATCTTGAAACCAGTGTAATTTTCAGAGGATGGTGATGTATCTAATCGGCTTTTGGTGCTCTCTCAGGAAATACTCATTATTGTGTGGTATTTGGGAAGCAGGAAGAGTGCACTCAGGGATGATGGATGATTTTTAATTATTAAAGCTTTGGTGACCTATGTGAGATGAGTTTGGAGGGCCCCCATCAACCACTGGGTGGACAGAGGTACAGAACGTAAGACCTCTCCCCACAGTTAGCACTAGTCTGACCTCCCATTGGTAGCCTCAGCAAACGATGGACTGAGCAGGCCACGAGCATTTAGATGCTGACTGCATTGCCCTTCTGTGGGGGTGAGACTCCCCCCTGCTCAGAGGGTCAGTGCAAGGACCAGGCACCATCTAAGCTCAATTTCAAAGGCTTCAATGAGGCTGAAGCCATTTGTTGGCCCTTTACACAAAGTGAATGTCATTGTCTGGGACCAGATACAAGATTTCACCCTTCAGAGCCAACCCAGCCCCTTTCTCCAAGCCCAGAAGGGAAGGAGAAGGTATATTGTGTAACCCGACAGAGACGGCCCAGCAGCACTGCTGGAACTATTTTTAGGGTGAAGGTGCTGAGTACTCCTCCCCCCCCACAACACACACACCTCTTCACAGCCCTCACCACACCTGGCCACGTCACACCAACAGTTGCCATCTCTCCCAGACCGGATGGACCAAATGGACAGGATGCCATTGCTGCCAGTGGTGCTTGGTCCAGGAGAGCTGGCAACCTACTTACCGCAGGAGGAGGCTGTAGAGCTCTGGCAGCATCTTGAATGGCAACGGCACCTCTGGGGCTGGTGGTCTGGATGGTGGGTTGCAGAGCTCATGGGGACAGCAGGCGGTAGATCCCATCCTGGTAGACTGGCCTTTATTATAGTATGAAGGCCTTCTTTGCGCTGGGAAAGTGGTCCCCCTGGGGCTGACTGTCAGTCTTGCTGTAGCTGGGGAGGTCGTTAGGAAATGTAAAATGCTGGTTTTAGTCTCATAGATTAGTAGAGAGCCCTGGGCCCTGCGGCTGCTGGAGCCAGCAGTAGGTCAGCAGCGGGGCTGGCCTGTGGGTACAAAACCTGGGGGTTCTTCAGCACCCTGCACATCCCTACTTCCCACACCTATGACGCCTAGTGGCTGCTGTAAGCAGTTAAGACTAACCCAGCCTTTGCCTGTCGCTTAGATAGACCTGGATTATAGATATCTGCCAGTAGGGTGAAGTTCATCTCAGTGCTGAAAAGCCATAGTCACCGTGCCCCATGCCAGTTCTATTTTGAGGGGGCAGTGCTAGCCCTCTGAGGGACGGGCCCCTCTCTTAAACAATAAAGGGGGCTTGCACCAGGGGTTTCCAGAGGTGAAACACAGGAGTTGCGATAGCATGAGCTAAAGATCTGACTCTCTGTGGCTGGGGCTGTAACAGATTCATATCATAGAAGCACAGTGTTGGAGGAGACCACAGGAACCATCGAGTCCAGCCCCCTGCCCAAAGTAGGACCAATCCCAACTAAATCATCCCATCCAGGACTTTGTCAACTGGGACTTAAAAACCTCTAGGGATCGAGATTCCACCACCTCCCTAGGTAACCCATTCCAGTACTTCCCCACTTGCCTAGTGAAATAGATTTTCCTAATATCCAGCTCAGACCTCCCCCACTGCAGCTTGAGACCATTGTTCCTCATTCTACCATCTGTCACCACTGAGAACAGCCTCTTTCCATCCTCTTTGGTACCCTACTTCAGGTTGTTGAAGGCTGCTATTAAATCCACCCTCACTCTTTTCTGCAAACTAAATAAGCCCAAATCCCTCAGCCTTACCTTGTAAGTCACATGCTCCAGCCCCCTCATCATTTTTATGCCCTCCCCTGGAGTTTCTCCAATGCATCCACATCCTTTCTGTAATGGGGGGCTCAGAATTGGACACAATACTCCAGATATAGCCTCACCAGTGCTGAATAAAGGGCAATAATCACTTCCCTAGATCTGCTGGCAATGCTTCTCCTCATGCACCCTAATATGCCATTAGCCTTTTTGGCTACAAGGGCACCCTGTAGACTCATCTTCAGTTTCTCATCTGTTGACTCATCTCCAGCTTCTTCTGTAGTTCTGCACCAGGAAACTTGTAACTCATGCTGGACAGCGAGTTCAAACGGCCCAGCAATAAACTTTACCACTAGGGTCCTACAATCCCCATCTCAAATCCTATCTCCAGCTCTCATTCTCTCTCCTCCACTTCCTCTGTCTGGTAGCAGGGGCATTATTACAGTCTGAGCTCCCATTTGCTCTGTGATAGTGGCAGCCCTGGAGCTGACTGTCAGTCTCCCAGTGGCTGGCAAGGTTTTTATGAAATTAGACATATTTGTCTTGATGTTTAGTAGAGAGCATGAAATTCAAATCTGTGTGTTTGGCATTCAGCGGGCCAGCGTTTTTAATATTCAGTGACATAACTTCATTGTGGTTTTGACAACACTGTAGAGGAGTTGTGCTTACCATTGAAAATTAAAGCCCCGGAAAGAGTTGACAACAGCAGAATTCTGAATGCTTCCAGGCTCCTGAAGTGATTGTTATTCCAGTTTGTCTAGAAGTGCTTATTGTGTTTGTAATACCGTCAGTTCCACTTAAGGGCTACTTGAAGTCAATGCAATACAGGTAAGTACTAGCGAAAGCTTTATTCTTTCTCCCTGAACATTTATCTCTCTGTGGTTTATCTGCATTTTGTCTGTTGTTGGATTGATTCAATTATTACCCGATATCTCACCAGGCTGACCGTTCCTTTCTATCTACCTACGGATCTGGCTGGCTCTTAGCACCAAACTAGTAGAGCACCTAAAAATCATTAATCTTTTTTTTTCTCTTTACAAAGCCCCTTGGAGGATGGGAACTTCCTGGAAAAATGGACTGTAGGCTGAACAGGAAGCTGGCTAGATTGTCAAGCTCAACGGGTCGTGATGAATGGTTTGATGTTTGGTTAGTGGTTGGTGTCAAGCGGAGTTCCCCAAGAGTCGATTCTGGGGCTGGTTTTGTTCAACATTTTTATTGATTACATGGGTGAGGGGATGGGTTGCACCCTCAGCAAGTCCATAGAGGACACTGAGCTAGGGCCCACAAGGACATGACCTATGAGGAGAGGCTAGAGAATTTGGGCTTCTCTTGTCTGCAGAAGAGAAGAGTGAGGGGGGATTGGATAGCAGCCTTCAACTACCTGAAGAGAGGTTCCAGAGAGGATGGAGAGTGGTTGTTCTCAGTGGTGATGGATGACAGAACAAGGAGCCATGGTCTCAAGTTGCAGTGCGGGAGGTCTAGCCTGGATATTAGGAAAACCTATTTCACTAGGAGAGTGGTGAAGTATTGGAATGGTTTACCTAGATAGGTGGTAGAATCTCCATCCCTAGAGGTTTTTTAAATCCAGGCTTGACAAAGCCCTGGCTGGGATGATTTAGTTGGGGTTGGTTCTGCTTTGGGCAGGGGTCTGGATTCGATGACCTCCTGAGGTCTCTTCCAGCCCTATGATTCTGTGATTCTATAGGGGAAGAGGTAGATATGGTGGAGGGCAGGGATAGGACAAAGTGACCTGGACAAATTGGAGGACAGGGCCAAAAGAAATCTGATGTGGTTAAACAAGGACAAGTGCAGAGCCCTGCACCTGGGGTGGGAGAATCCCAAGGATTGTGCCTGGCTGGGGACTGACTGGCTAAGTAGCAGTTCAGCAGAAAAGGACTTGGGGATTGCAGTGGATGCATATTGGGGTTCATTAGCAGGAGCATTGCTAGCAGATCTAGGGAAGTGATTATCCCTCTTTATTCGGCACTAGTGAAGTCACAGCTGGAGTATTGTATCCAATTCTGGGGCCCACATTACAGAAAGGATGTGGACACATTGGACAGAGTCCAGCGGAGGGCAATGAAAATGATAAGGGACTGGAGCACATGACTTATGAGGAGAAGCTGAGGGATTTGGGCTTATTTAGTCTACAGTAGAAAAGAGTGAGGGGGAATTTGATAGCAGCTTTTAACTACCTGAAGGTCTGTTCCAGAGAGAATGGAGAGAGGCTGTTCTCAGCAGTGACAGATGACTGGACACGAAACCATAGATGTTGCAGTGGGGGAGGTCTAGGTTGGATATTAGGAAAAAATATTTCACTAGGAGGGCGGTGAGGCATTGGAATGGGTTACCTAGGAGGGAGTGGAATCTCCATCCCTAGAGGTTTTTAAGTCCAAGCTTGACAAAGCCCTGGCTGGGGCGATTTTGTTGGGGTTGGTCCCGCTTTGGGCAGGGGGTTGGACTCGATGTTTCCTGAGGTCTCTTCCAACCCTACGATTCTCTGATTCTATGATTCTCCATTTTGCAAGTGAGGAAATCTCTGTACACCTATGAAAACTCTCTATGGTTATATTATGAACCTGTCCTCTATGTAGACTGATCATGCCACCATGCCCAAGTTGAGTATGTGTCTATGACACTTTGGGTTTGAACCTACCTGGGTTTTTATATTTTGAATAAACTTTTTAACTCTGAGTTTGGACTCAAAGTCAAGTGACACCTTAGTTATGAGTTTGATATGCACAATAAGCAAGGAACACAGAGGTCCCCCAGAGCTGTAACTTGTTATCTAGAAGCAATGCTCTTTGCTTGCTCTCTCAATGCTACAGTAATAACAAACTCTGAGATTAGCTGGGCAGATCACAGCAATGTTCAAATATATAAGAAGGATCCATGAAGCACTTACAATCAAAACAGAGAAGAGGAAATGGAGGCGTAGCTATTTTTCTAAGGTCACCAGCTTAAGTACACTCTGACTTTCAGTAGAACTTGTATTTTGCTTTCTAACTTAGTGCATACTCAACTGTACCACTGACATCAGCCACAGCCCTGTATCTGCACTGAAAGCACATTGGAAATGAGATTTGTCTGGTAGGTTTAAGGGGAGAATTTTGCTATACATTTATACAGGGATTTCAGTTTTAATGCCCGATCTTGCAAACATTTTATACCTGTGCGTAATTTTACTAGCCACTTGAGTAGCCCCATAGAAATAAACGGAACTAGCCAATGAAGAAAAGTAATTCCCTTGTGTAAGTGTTTGCAGGACCAGGACTGTTGTGATCGTCTCTTCAGGGACTAGATCCTGTGGCTCTTATAGATCCTATGAGGGTGATATTCACCCTGTTGATGAAAACAAGAAAAAGCTGGTATACCGGGGTTGGCTTCAAGTTAATGGTGTGCAGGCTTGGCACTAGATTTCTATTAGAGGTGAGTTTCATCCACAGGGTATTGCACACGTCAAAATTAAAGAGGCAGAATCTGTCCTGAGGCAGAGATGGATATCAACTGTAGTGGAAAAGTCCCAGTAGTTGAATTGGGTAGAAAAGCTGACTCCTATGCCTCTCTTTCTGCAGTCCCTGATCTAGGAGTGGGCAGAAGGAAAAGCTAGAACTGCTCCATAAAATCCACTAGGAACTTCACTCTTACCATTGATTGAACATCAAAGGTTCTCAGAAGCTACAGTAGTGACAAGCCCCGAGAAGGAGGAACAAAGGAGGCAGAGGTCGGAGGGACTGGCAATTATAAAGTACTTTTGGCCACAGCTCTTGGCTCTTGGCCACTGCTATTGTGGCAGTGCCTGGAGCCCGGGCCCTTGAAATAAGTGCCAGAGCGTTGTGCACTCTGGGTGGCTCTATTGACAGGGAGCACATAGGCTGCAAGCAGAGGAGGCCGCTGAACTGTGCTCCTGTTCTATGTTCTTTACAGAATAAAACCGGTTCCTGGTGGTTTGTCTGAGCGAGTCTGGTCGGAGGTGCACACACCCTGACACACAATAGACAGCACAAAAAGGAGCTTCAGCTCCAGTCTCCCAAAGTTGTGTAAAAAGCCACAAGGCTTCCCCTGTCTTGAACAACCTCTCACTGGGCCAGTGAACACAGGAGAGGTGCTGCACTTACCTTGGACAAAGTTCTCCTTGAGTTTTGTCTTGAGTCAGGACTGCAGGATGTAGTTATTGTTGCTGTGAAAGAGGCTCACAAATAATGACATCCAGACTGTGTGCTTGTCACAGAGATGAGATTCAAAAGAGCATCAAGCACTCAGAAGCACAGGATACAGCTATCCCGGTGACAGAGGAGAGACACAAATGATCCAAAACAAATACTTAAGGGCAAAATTCTGCCCTTTGCCTTCCTTGTGCAATCATTCCAGTCAGAGTTTTCTGGGCCTACACACATTTAAACCTGTTTCAGGCCATAAACAATGAGCCACAACACACCTGCAAAGTCTAGACTAGATTGCACAATTGGTTTGCTTGGGGCCGCTCATGTGAGCAAGTGAAGTGCTCATCAACAGGAAGGTTGCTCTGTGGGGGGAACATAGGAGTCTCCGTACTGGGTCAGACCAGTTGTCCACCATGTCCAGTATCTTATCACCAATAGCAACCAGATCCAGCTGGACCAATCAATATTAATCTGCTCCCAGGGAATACTTCTTTCTAGCACTAAATCGAGATGGGCAAGAGGTGGATCTGGCCCACCAAGCCACTGGATGTGACCCACTGGGCTCCTTAGGCACAGAGCAACCCCCACCTTGCTTCAACCAGCTGGCTGCTCCCTGTGGCTCTCTGCTCTGGGCCCTGGGTGGGAGGCTTCGTGAGTCTCCTCAGCCCCAGTACAATCTCTTAGCTCCTATTGGCTGGCTTCCAGAGAGCCACAGGGAGCAGCCACTTTGAGTGGTCTGGGGCTGCTGGCAAGCAGGGAGGCTGCCTCAGGGGCCTGCAAGACGGCTGGCCGAGGGACATCTAGGTAAGCACCTCCTGGCCAGTGCCTGCCTCTGACACCTACCTCTATCTGCACCCCAACCTCTGCGGACCCTGCACCTCCTCCTCCACCTGCCCCTCAGGCCAGAATCCTCTCCTGCACCCATACCCCCTCCTGGACCTGTGCCTCAAGCTCATGTCCCAGATTATAATACCCTCCTTCACCCAATCTCCCTCTCCAACACCACATCCTCTCCTGCATCCCAGTCCCCTACCACTAGCTGCCTTTCACTTCCAATCACCGTCCCAGGCTCCACAGCCAGCCGCTCCATAGAAAAGTGAGGCCCTTGACCACTTACCACCCATCAGAGGTTGGTAAATTTAGGTGAAGTGGTCCTGTTTTGAACAGGAGGTTGGACTAGATGACCTCTTGTGGTCTGTTCCCACCCTAATCTTTTATGATTCTATAAGTCTATGAAATGCTTACAGTTACTCTTGATATCCCTGTTATCTATGTAAATATCTAATTTTCTTTCAGCTCTGCTAAACAATTAGTCTGAACAAGATCCTGAGGCACTAGCAGTAGATTGCAGTATAGCAATCTAGCCCTACAGTTCAAAGAAAACCCTTCTAACTTTGGTACAACACTGGAAACAATCACGTCCACAGGATATTAAAGAGGGACGTTACATGAGATAGTCCCTTTTATTTCTTGATCCGAAAAAATATAATTACCTCACCCATCTTGTTATATATATGCATTAATTATTTGTGAGCCACTTTTCCCTCCCCCTAAAAAGCAAATTGCTCTCTCCTCGCTGAGGGCTGTCCCCATGCCAAGTCTGAGTATTTTTGGTAAAAGAGAGAAAGTGGAGTAATTTTTGCAAAATAAAAGGCTCTGAACGATGTTCTCAGGAATGAAAAGCACTTTCAATTCCCCACTGGTAAATAAGTCAACGCTGGGTGTTGAAACTTGCCACACACACAAAAATCTGCTTGGGCTGAGAGAAAGTGAATCAAATTTCAGCCAACAGTGATTTCCTACCATCATTGCACAAAGCGTAATAACCTTCTATAACTGCTCAGCTTGATTCCCAAGGGTCTTAGTTTCCACTTGGACAAAATTCCCACGAAAGTCAGCTGGATTGTTGACTAGATAGAAAGTGTAGTAAAGTGGTCATGACTAGGATAACTCAGATATCCAGCAGATGATGGGCTGTAGCCAGGCTCCACTCCTTCATGTCTTCCTGTTACATCAGTGGGAGTCTTCCTCCCACTCCTCCAGACATACACACTCCGTTGTGATGCAGGGAAATAAAGCAGCAAGTTCCCAGCCTGCAGTCCTGCGAGTAGATTTCTTGTTGCACTGGGAAGTCTCTTTACAAGCCATGTGGTGCTTCAGGCCCACTTAAGGCCCTGCAATACGTTAAGTGGTACATATGTGCGGACACATCAACCTGAAAGCGAGGTTAAGATACCAGCCTCCTCCTCTTTCCCAGCATGCTTTGCATAGAGGTGATTGATAGCCAGGCTTCCCTTCCCCTTCTCTTAGCTACCCACGGCTTCTTCCCACACTCTTTCCAGTGGAGCAAATCTGCTCAGGGTCTTGACTGGAAACCAAGGCACTGAAAGCTTAGAACTTCCCTAGTTCCTTCCTCCTAGTCGTTTCCTCTCCCGAAACCCAATAGGCTAGTACCAGAGAAAAGAGGCGCCCTGTGCCATGCTGTTCTGAGCCACCCAGAATTGGGGCCCTCAGAAACACACCCAGGAAAAGTAAGTTTGACGTGTTGTCAAGCATAGGCTTTGCTCCCGGACAGTCTTTCCCGTTTCCCCAATGGCAGTTTGACCCTTCCCAGATCCATCGGCCTCCCCCCAACAATGTGTGACCGCACAAGGGCCATGAAGAACCTGGTCCCGAGTAGAAATGGTCAAAAATGGTCATGCTTCAAAATTTCAGCAAACGTTTTTGGACTGTGACACAAACGGGAGGGGGGAAATGTCCATAAGCGCAGGAAGTAGGGTGCGAGTGTGTGTGTGTGTGTGTGTGTGTGTGTGTGTGTGTGTGTGTGTGTGTGTGCTGCAGCATCCCCCAATATTGTTCCCTGTGCCAGGTCCCAGATGCCAACCAGCACCTGGAGAAGCTGCCTGGATTCCTGGCCACCAGCTCCAGAGGGTCCTGTATTCTGGCTCCGCTGCCTCTGGAGCTGTCAGGAACCAGCATCATGGGTGTCGCTGCAGGCTTTGGGACCTTACCCGTCGGCCTCACTCTCAGGGCTCTGTAGCTGCCTTCAGCTGTGGCCCCGAGGGGTACAGATGGGGTAAGGCAGGGGCACAGCTTAGGGTTAAAATTTGTTCCTGTGCCATTGGAGTTAGCAGCCAAGTTTCCAAGCCATTTTCACTCTATCTTTCAGTCAGCTCAGGATTTGGTTGCTAGTATAAATGTAGGGCCCAGTCCGGCAGGTTTATTCATGTCAGCAACATTTGATCCTGTGAATCATTCCATTGGCTTCAACCGTTCCTTCTGGGAGGGCTTATCCGAGGTAGGAAGGATTGGACCTTCTATTAGTAGTAACTAGTTCTGAGGTCCTTCAGTGAGAACCCCTATCAACTTTGCTGAGTCCATCCTTACTCATTTAAAACTCCCAGGACTTAGCACTGGTCTGCACTAGGGCTTTATTTTGAAATAATCCCCCCCTCTTAGATCTAATTAATAAGCAGGGCATCCACACTACCAAGCCTGTTATTTCAAAATGACAGGCCGCTTATTTTGAAAGCTGTCCTCCTGCTTTCCTCAGGGAATAACGCTAATTTCAAAATAGTTATTTTGAAATAGCGGTAATGTGGATGCGCCAGTTCTGCTATTTTGAATTAACTGTTCCCCGGAATAATTTGAAGTAATTACTCCCCAGTGCTTCCTGGGGTTCTTTAAATTGAGGACATGTGTCCATATTAATGGAGCCTGCCTCAGACTGATTTTGAGGCTTCCCTGTCGTGAAGACACACTATTTCGATGTTGTTATTTCGGGAGTTATTATATCAATGTTAGTTATTTCAAAATAGTTTCCTAGCGTAGACATGCTCATAGAGTGAACCAGAGGATTGGCCCTGTGGCGTATTGTGTGCGTTGCACTGGAATTGCAAGCTATGACTTTAAGGCTACGTCTACACAGCCCACACTTGTGCAAAAATATATATATAAATGAGGTGAAGCATGGAATATTGCTGCACCTCATTTGCATAATTAATGAGGCTCCGTTTTTGCCCAAGAGGCTTTTGCACAAAAAGGAGCCAGCTACACGGCTCCTTTTTGCGCAAAATAAAATATGAATGGAGATTTCCTATCTCCCAGAACTGGAAGGGACCTTGAAAGGTCATCATCAAGTCCAGTCCCCTGCCTTCACAGCAGGACCCAGGACCATCCCTGACAGATTTTTGCCTCAAATGGCCCTCTCAAGGATTGAACTCACAACCCTGGGGTTAGCAGGCCAATGCTCAAATCACTTAGCTAAATCCCCCCTTGTGCAAAAATGGAGCCTCATTAATTATGTAAATGAGGTGTGGCAATATGCCACGCTTCGGCTCATTTGCATATTTTTTGTGCAAGAGAGGGCAGTGTAGACGTAGCCTAAGATTTTTGCAGACTACAGGTCTTTGTCTGCTGCCCCTAATGACATATTGCACTAAAGTCTGGAAAACCCTCGCTTATAACAAGATGGGGTGAGTAAATTCTTTCTGTCTTTGGGAGCAGCCTGTTTTGTCGCTCTCTGGTTTTGATTCCTGGTGGCATTGTTCTAGAGTCTAAGAAGTTTTATTTTGCAACTTTTCAGCAAGATGTTTTTATCTATCTTCCCTGTATGTATGAACACTAGGCCCTGTCTTTTGGGAAGATGTGAGTCGTTTTATTGATTTCAGTATGTCAAAGGGGCTACTCAGCTTGCAGGATCAGGCTTCTTGGTGCCAGAAAAATATCCCCATAATCTCCTGTGGGTTAGTTTTCTGTACAAACTCCAGCAGGCTGGTGGTCATAAAACTCAGCATCCTCTTACACTATTATTCCGAATATGAGGCTTTTGACAAAATTTCTTCTTGATCCCCAGTGCATTTTACTTTTATCATGGTGATTGCTTACTAGTTTCCCTCCAATTACTTAGTAGCTCAGCAGTGCAAAAGGGAATACACTTTACTGCTTGCATAAAGTCCATCCATCATGAAGAGATGGGCTTGGGTATTTTTATGAGATTCTCCTTGGTGGTCAGCAGAGTATACTTCTGTTGCTGTCAACATGGGGGGGGGGGGGGGGGGTTGGTGTCTCTTTGCTGCTTTCACATTGCAAAGCAATGGGTTATTAATGGTGTTTCTTTTCTTCATCTCTGAGCCTCTGCGGCTTGCAGTGCCAGAGCAGTAGTTTGTAACTTACACGGGGAAGCATTAATACGCAGCGGAGCTTACCCTGTCTGAATTTTGGCCCTCTGCTGCCTCAGTTTCTCCTCCTTCCCCATTAATTAGCTTTCACACTGTAAGTCTTTAGTTCTTCCCTCTTTCCAGTCTGGTTTATTAACATCAAGTATAAAGTTACACAGATCTTTCTCCTAGCTTTCATAGCTGGCTCATACTTTCTGTGCAGGAGTTTTTGTGCTGTCCCAGCTAAGGCTCTCTTTTCCTGGTTGTCGTCCTGTACCTTAATGGAGCAGGATTTCAACAGCTTCCACCCCACCATCAGCCTCAGCCTGGACCAGTCTACACGGGAGGTCTACTTCCTGGACACCACGGTGCAAATAATTCACGGTCACATAAACACCACACTATACTGAAAACCTACCGACCACTATGCCTACCTTCATGCCTCCAGCTTCCATCCCGGACACACCACACGATCCATGGTCTACAGCCAAGCACTGAGGTACAACCGCATTTGCTCCAACCCCTCGGACAGAGACCAGTGCCTACAAGATCTTCACCAAAGATTCTTGAAACTATGATACCCACACAAGGAAGTAAGAAAACAGATTGACAGAGCCAGATGTGTACCCAGAAGCCTCCTGCTGCATGACAAGCCGAAGAAAGAAACCAACAGAACACCACTGGCCTTCACCTACAGTCCTCAGCTAAAACCTCTCCAATGCATCATCAGTGATCTACAACCCATCCTGGACAATGATCCCTCACTTTCACAGGTTTGGGAGGCAGGCCAGTCCTCGCCCACAGACAACCTGAAGCATATTCTCACCAGCAACTATACACTGCACCATAGTAACTCTAACTCAGGAACCAATCCATGCAACAAACCTCGGTGCCAACTCTGCCCCCATATCACCCCCATATCTACACCAGCGACACCATCACAGGACCTAACCAGATCAGCCACACCATCATTGGTTCATTCACCTGCACATCTACCGATGCAATATACGCCATCATGTGCCAACTATGCTCCACTGCTATAAACATCGGCCAAACTGGACAGTCCCTACGTAAAAGAATAAATGGACTCAAATCACATATTAGGAATGGCAATAGACAAAAGCCTGTAGGAGAACACTTCAGTCTCCCTGGACACACAATAGCAGATCTAAAGGTAGCCATCCTGCAGCAAAAAAACTTCAAGACTGCTGAGCTACAGTTCATCTTCAAATTTGACTCAATCAACTCAGGATTAAACAAAGACTATGAATGGCTAGATAACTACAAAAGCAGCTTCTCCTCTCTTGGTAGTCACACCTCCAGATCAGCTGCTAGAAGGGGTCCCATCCTCCCTGATTGAATTAACCTTGTTATCTCTAGCCTGATTCTGGCCTGCATATTTATACCTGCCTCTGGATATTTCCACTACATGCATCTGACGAAGTGGGTCTTTTCCCACGAAAGCTTATGCTCCAATACATCAGTTAGTCTGAAAGGTGCTACAGGACTCCCTGTTGCTTTTAATGGAGCACTCAGTCCCAGGTAAAGCAAGCTGAGAAGTTTTCAACAAAACTGTTTATGTTGATTAGCTAACCCCCAAAATTTTCCCGCAAGAGGGACTGCTTTGGTAAAACGTTTGTCAAGCAGGTTCCTCAGACCCATGGTCAGGTTTCTGTGAGAGAAAGCCCTTGTGTTCTGGCTGATTACCAGCTGGGCTAAGAAGTACCCTGAGTGAAGTAAGCTGACCTCAGTGAACAAGGTTCAAGCCCGAGGAGTGGAATGCTAGTCTTGCATAGCCCAGCTGAAGGCTTTGACTACTGAGGGGTGGGGGAATTGGGCTGCCAACTTTGCAGACCAGGCAGCAATGGTGTCTGGTCAGGAAAGTTGGAAGCCCTATATCAGACCCTCCTTTTGGAGCGGTTCCATATTGTGTAAATAATTACACATTCACGAGGCCAAAGTTAAAGACCTTGGTTTCAGCCTGATGGGGAAAAGGATTTTTTTTTTCAAAATTCTCCTGGGACAGGAAAATTGTGGCCAAAGTTCAGACAGAGGAGAGGGTCCAGGGTTGGAAACACTCATAGTCCTAGCTCTTAGTCTCATGCGCCCCATTGCATGACCATTATATTCATTCCTTTCACCTGCAGAGCTGGGCTAAGCCTGGCACAGATGCAGCTTGTCTCCATGCTATGTTCTGGGTAATACCATGAGGGGATCTAAACAGGCCCTTTAGTAGAAGAACTGTTTACTGAGCTGCTGTCACGGCTGCTAACATTCCAGCCATGTGTACACAGACTGATTTCCTGGTGCCTCCTTGAAACGTCCTTTCCTGTAACATGTGCTTCTCCCTCTGACTACATCTAGACTACCCGTGGCTTCCGAAAGAAGATATGCAAATTAGGTGCAAATTTGCATATCTTCTTCTGATCCCTTTTTCGGAAGAGCTTTTTTCGAAAAAAAAAAAGCAGTCTAGATGGGATTTTTCGAAAGAACCCTGTAAACCTCATGTTTGAGGAATAAGGGTTCTTTCAAAAATGGGTGTTTTGTGTGAAAAAACCCTGTCTAGACTGCTTTTTAAAAAAAAAACTCTTCCGAAAAAGGGATCAGAAGAAGATATGCAAATTCATGCCTAATTTGCATATCTTCTTTCAGAAGCCATAGACGTAGCCTCAGAGACCTACACAGGGTGCTCCAAGGACAGTCTTAACCCCCTTCTAAAGGGCCAGCTCACCCTGCAACTGCTTACAGCAAAATGCAGATTGGGAGAATAGGTCATTAAGATGTGAAAGCCCCCTTTATGCAACCTGTATAAGGGCCAAATAGATTACCGTCCTTGGAGAACTAGGGGATTGCTTCCTTCCCACCTCCCATTAATGGGGCAAATATGGTTTTGTCAGAAACAGAATTATGGCTCCCATCTATCTCACTCACTGGCTAACAAAGCTGAATAGCTGCATGTCAGAGAGGAATCTATATCCCACCAGGTGGGTTAAACCCAAAGTTAATCATAGACTCAGGCCTTATCTCCACTTATCAGAAGATGGACGCTTCAGAGATCGATCTCCTGTGGATCGATTTAGTGAGTCTAGTAAGGACCCACTAAATCGACTGCTCTTGGTGCCCCTTAGACTCCAGTACTCCACCATCTTGCAAGGAATAAGGAAAGTCGACAGGAGAGTTTCTCCCCTTGATCTCCCACAGTGGGGACGCTGCAGAAATTCAACCTATGGCACGTTGGCTCCAGCTACGTTAGTCACATAGCTGGAGTGGCGTATCTTCGTTCGACTTTTCCCTTAATATAGACCTGAACCACAGGGTTACAACCGTATTGCAGGCACCAAAAGAAAAAAAAGCTTTTTTGTCTTAAAAGCACCCACTGGTCTCTTCTTTTTCTTCTTATGGAACAAGGCGAAAAAAGAAGGGCAGATTTTTCAGCTGGTACCAATATGCTGGTGTCACTACCTGGACCTGCATGGATTTACATGAGCTGTGGATCCTTCCCAGAGAATCTAACCAAGTCACCTTTACATTCTCATGTCCCTGAGGTCTCAGGGGATGGTCTGGCCTAGTATCAGAACAGACCCCAAAGGGAACAATCTGGCATCCAGGTTTGCCAAGGTGTAGAGACCTCTTGGCTACCTCAGCTTTGCCCTGGGAACCCTCTTATGTGTGAATGGAATTGGATAGAGGCAGAGGCCTACATGGGCCCAGAGTGGCATACAAAGCAGGGGCAGTTCTGTTCTGAGGGGGTTAGCCCAGCATTTGGAAGAGTCAGTTCAAGAGTGCCCTGTCAGAGTGAGATACCTCAGCCCAGCGTCATCCTTGGGATTTATGGGGCCATGCACAGAACTATGAAACTGGTGTCCCTTTGCTTTAAAACAATTTCATGTGTGCGTTGCTGGAAATTATAAAATCTCATCCTTATAAAACTCATTCCCCCCCCCCCCCCCCCCCCCCCCCCCCCCCCATGGCTGCCATCAGGCAAAGTTTACACTAAGGTCCTGTAGACATGTTACATCCCAAAACTGGAAGCATAGAGTGGGGTTGGCAAATGCCTGTTAAAAGGCTTCATTACCACAGGAATGGCTCTTTCACTGGTTCAGTGCTCTGCTGATATCTCTGGCAGGCTTTTTCACATTTAAGTCAACTAGATCCTCTCCGGAGGAAGCAGAGACACAGAAGAGGGATAGCAAGAAGCGAGTAGGTGGACTGTAAGACCCAGGGGTGTCCCACGTTTTCAGGTGCCCTACGCAGCTGCATATTCTGCCTATGGATAAGGTCCGCCCTACTCGGCCACAGTAGGGCCAGGAGTCTAAAGCCGTATGTTGATAACGTTGGCTGGATTCTGCTCAGTGCAGCCCTGCCTATGTCAGCAGGGTTCTGCAGGTGTCACAAAGAGTAAAATTTGTCCTCCTGTTGTCATGATATGTGGTTAAAATAGTGAGATCAAAGGGCTTGGATACTACAGCAATGGGCACTCAGCGGTTGAGGCAGCTGCAGCTATACTCTTTCAAAGGTATCGTTACTCTTGTATCTGAACAGCTCCCAATCTGTGGTGTATTCATCCTCGTGAAGCAGGGCAGGGCTGTTATATTCCCATTGCACAGATGGAGTACCTGAGGCACAGAGAGGTTAAGTGACTTGCCCAAGTTGCAGAGAGTTGGTGACAGGGCACTTGGCCAGTGTCAGATGACAGGTTACTGGGCTGGATGGACCATTGAAGTGATCCTTTATGGCCGTTCTTATGTTCTTTGTCCTCAGCACATGATACAGGTACATTGTTTGCTTTCCTCTGGCCTAGAGACAAAGGCACAGGCCATTGGGAACAGCATCAGGTGCCAGTCAATGGCTTGAGAAATAACTCTAATTCCTCTCAAATGTTTGGCTGACGAATTCCAAGCTAGATCAAAGGGGGGGGGGTGGCAGAAAGGGGAAAGGTGAGGTATTTTGTCATTAACAATATAGCCTCACTTATCACTTACAACTGGAAGTGCAGATAGCAGTTATTACAAGATGTACCATTAGTACAAAAGCTCATTACCGCGTTTTAATCCTTGTAAGCATTTGTTACTGATACCAGTGGAGTTGGCAGCATTTATATATATCTATATATATATAGATATATATATCTGGCAAAGAAAAGAGAGCCAGACAATCACGTCTTGAAACATTTTCCATGAGCATCAAACTTTCCTCCCAGTTAAAAGGGAGTCTTATAAGGAGGTTTGAGCTTAAAATGTAGGCGTTTTCCCTCCTTCCAGCTCATAAAGTGCTTTTATTGCGCCTTGTAGAAGGAAGTGTGTTCTAGTGAACAAGCAAACCCTTGGTTTGGGTTTCTAGAGTCCTTGGCTGTGTTGGTTGATCTTGGGCAAGTCCTTCTGCCTTTCTCTTCCTCTTTCTTCCCATCTGCAAAATGGGGATAATCATCCTGGTGTCTTTTGTGAGGGGGGTTGAAATTTGCTGACAGAAACGCTGCCTAGGAGCGAGGCATTAATAATACTAGACCAAGCTGGATATATGGATGATAGAAAGATACAATCATTCTCACTTGGAACACAGAACCATTCAGTCTCTATTTCCTGCCCAAACAGTCCATCTTAAACTTGAACTGTGGGAAAAGGACCAGAGAGATGAGATAATTCAAAAAAAGAATTCATTCAGGGATGTTCTGTGGCAGCGATGGGCAATCAAAGCCAGTGAGTGGGCCGCTTGAGTGGACCTCCTTCATCTCAGTGGCCTGCAAGATTGAAATCTACTGGTGGGCAACCTGAGGCCTGAAGGCCACATGCAGTTCACTGGGGCCCACGTCTCTCCTCTTTTCCCCTTCCCCCACACCTCTTGCCCACTTGCACCCCACACCTAACTACTCCTTCCCCTCCCTCCCAGCACTTCTGGACTGATTCATTGTGTTCAAGCAGGCGGGAGGAGGAAGAGCAGGGACCGAGTGCAAATCAGCTAATTCAGAATGCTCCACAAGGGATAGGAGGCAAAGGGGTGGGGAGTAGGTAATTGTGGAGCCCCAGTGTGCGAAATGCATGAGGGAGGGGAACAGGCAGGGTGTGTGTGGGCTGCAGGCGGTACTCCAATTGTCCGGATGCAGCCTGTGGACCACAGCTTACCCACCACTGTTCTGTGGTCTGTATTGGCCCACTCAGTGGCACTCAGATGAGAGAGAGAGAGAGAGAGAGATTCCAAAGTGCTGCAGCGTAGCTTATTTTGCTCTGTTCCCAGGTCGCAGGGAGCTGTCAGAAAATGTCCTACCTTCCCATCCCAGTTGGCTCACTGTCTCTTTCCGCCTTATCACCAGATCCGGCAGCTCACACTCATAATTCTTATGAAACTTCCCCCTTCCCCCTTTCCTCTGAATGATTCATGTTGAAGTTGGAAGGATTAAACAATATGTTATCTTCTGCGCGGGTAATAGCTGCGGGTTACCATCGCACAGTTTGCAAGAGGAATCTTGTTATTTAAGTTATGCAGCGACCAGAGGCTGGAGAGCAATAGAATCTTTGTGCAGACTTTTATCATGCCCATTCCTATAATATATTATAAATCATTGCCTTCTTCGGCAGCATCCCGGAGCCTCCAATAGTCTGAAACTGGCTTTCCTGTTCCTAAAACATCTGCACATCAATTGACTGCTCAGGAAAGTGCAGGATTGATAAGGAGCATGGATGGATGTTGTACAAGTTTCTCACACACACAGATCAATTGTTGCACAATAGTACAATCTCCCTTATGTTCCAGTGCTGGCTGTGTCCTGACACCAGGGGACTGTTAAATGAAAGAACTGCTGGGAGGGGCTGAAAGAAGAGTGGAATAGCAGGGGATTTGAGTTCAGACTTGCAACCCTGCGCCTGGTTCTAAGTTGAGTGACGTTCATGGGAATCTTTCCATTGACTCCCATGAATTATGGATGAGGGCTGCAGTGCTGACCACTTTTGCCGGGGCCCCTCCGTCCTCACAACACTCTCATTTCTGATTTTCAGCCCTACCAGCCTAGGAATCTGCCTGCCCAGTGCTCCTGAATGCTCAGTGTGCCCAGTATTGCCAAATTCTTGCCATTTCATCCTGCGACATTTGGTGTAAACGCCCCAGCTCATGGAGTCAGGAGAACCTCAGCTTCCATGTTAAAAAAAAAAGGTTTCTAATGCTCATGGTTATGCAGCAAAGCTTATTCATAGAATCATAGAAGCATAGGGCTGGAAAAGACTGTAGGAGATCATCAAGTCTAGCCCCCTGTCCAAAGCAGGACCCAACCCAACTAAATCAATCCAGCCAGGGCTTTGTCAAGCCGAGACTTAAAAACCTCTAGGGATGGAGATTTCACCCCCTCCTTAGGGAACCCATTCCAGTGCTTCCTCACCCTCCTAGTGACATAGTTTTTCCTAATATCCAACCTAGACCTCCCCCACTGCAACTTAACTATGACCCGCATGCTCCCTCACCCAGGAAGCAAAGAACAAGAACCCCATAACAATTAATTTTAAAAGTATGTACAAGTTGAACCTCTTTAATCCAACACTCTCTGGTCTGGCAACATCCATGGTCTGGCATGATTTGAGTTAGCCAGATGTCCACTTAGCTGTAAACAAAGTTTGTGAGACTGCAGGAAAGTTGACCACACATATGCTACCAGCCCTGGTTTTCAGTGTTCTGTGCTGTTCTTTTGCTCTAGTTTTTTCCCTAAATGTCTTATAAAAGCCAAGTAAGTAGTGGAAGTGTTGGTAATGCTGCTAGACAACATTGACCTCCCATGGTCTGGCAAATTTTCTGATTTGGTACCAGTCAGGTCCTGAGGGTGCCTGACTAGAGAGGTTCAACCTGAAGTTTTAAGAAAATCTTTGGATATTTTTTTTGGCCTGATGCCTCTGTATTGAATGCTTGGGGTGGGCAATACTATTCCATGCCACCCCTTGCTTTTCAGGTATCGTTGCTTTAATTAGGTTCCGAGCCTATGATGAGGTTGAAAAATGCGGGCCCACACTTTTCCATAACCTATTTTTGCTGGTCTTTGCTGACAAAAGCCATTCCCAGGGAACGACAGGCCTGCTCAAACCCACTGGAAATCTCATGAGAAATTATTCCTAGAATAGATTTTCAACAAAAGACATTTGGACAAGTGCTGGTTACAGGCTGCTGAGCTGTTGCCTGATCTATTAATTGTGCATGAGGTAAAGCGATCAATCAGAAATACCAATTAACACTCTGTAGCGTGGTGGGGTCCTGCCTTGTGACCAGACGCACGAGTATGAGAGTGATTATGAGGACCTTGGCATTCTTGAGAGAACTAATCACACTTAGGACAGATGTTCTGCCCTTGTGATGTTTTTATTAGCACAGTTAGCACAAACATGCCAATGCAGAAAAGCAGAGAGGGAAAATACAGAATGGTCAAAACACCCCGTGTCAAAGCATCTGTAGGCACTCACCCTCCCCGGAAGAGAATTCAAAATGGTCAGACAATTGATCCACCATTGGGCCTCTCTCTGGCACACCAAGAAGATCCACGGATCCCCCTATTGGAGGGCTCTGTGTTTTTCATGAATATTCATTAGAATATTCAGTCTTAGTCCGTATCTTAATTTCCTCACCCTAATAAAGTTAGAGCCCTCTTTCTTTACAGACAAATATAACATTTACCTCAAGCTCTCTATCATATACATCAATTGGTTACCATAGTGATCTTGTGCTTGAACTTCTGAGAATGTTTCTATCCTAAAATATCCACAGCTAGCACTAACTGATATATTGTGGTTACCTGTCAGCAGATGAACCATATGTGTTTATGACAGCGAACTATCTTATAATAGCATAAATTTAGCCCTGGTTATATGGTAAGAATTTTGGGCCTCGTATTTCAACTGTGGCTAAGCTGCTGCCGTACAGGTCTCGAGCCCTCAGGTTTCTAGACTTACTATTTCACTCATATCTATACTTTGCTTATGAATTATCTAGGGTATGCCTACACTGCACCATAATGCTAAATGAGATACGCCATTGGAGGTACGCAAATGGCGTATCTTATTTTGATGCTATTTTGAAATAACTTATTTCATCATTTGGCGCTGTCTAAATGAAGCACCATTCCGAAATGTCCCTTACTCCTTGTAGAATGAGGTTTACAGAGACATCGGAATAGCGAGCCCAAAATAATGGGCTTGCTGTGAAAATGCGGGATAGCTATTTCGGGATACTCCAGTATCCCAAAATAGCGTTGCTGTGTAGACGTAGCCTTAGTGAGTATTTATATGTATAGGTGGCAGGATACTCATCTGATGTAAACTCAGACTGACTCCTCATTAGGATTAGGGGGCATGGGAAGGAATTCCTTTCCACATATGTATTCTCCTGTCTCTTCCTATATGTTTCCTCTAGAGAGTGCTTTGCCATTGAGGTGCTAAATTCAACCTTTCTGGAACCCTACGAACTTCAAAAGTGTTGCTCTCATTTTCACTAGGGCTGAATTTGTCCAGACCATGTGCACTGATGCTGGGTCTGCACTAGTGAAGGGAGATGGGCATTGAGAATCCCATCTCTTCTCTGTCCAAGGATACTTGGGATACCTGGGCATCAGCCTAGAAAGGGCATTTTCTGTTCTCCCCAAGAATTCCAGAGCACAGTGTTCTCTGGTTAGCCCCCAACAGGATAGGAACCTGGGGCATACCATTAGCTTTGCATCCCTTAAGGGTCTCCATGTGCAAACTTGTTTTGATCTCTTTTATGTCATAGGAGATGGAGCATTGGCGGGAGGGGAAGGGAGAACATGCCACATGGCTCCCACAGCCTTATGTGTCACCCAGGTGCTCCAGTGGTGATTTAAAATGCCTGGAGCTACAACTGACACTGCTGCCATATTAGCAGTGGCAAGAGCTGGGAATCCTATGCCCCTCTGAATGGCCAGGACCCAGAGCAATTGCCCCCTTTAATTCCCTGGCAGCAGGCCTGCTTGTGCTGTGTTCTTTGATCTCAACTGACCTCTCCCTCAGCTACTGTCTGCAAATAATGGAAGTGGGGGTCTGATCGGTGCCAATGCACAATTAAGAGAAGGTTGCTCCCTTAAAGCATTCCCTAGTGCAACTGCCCGGGGATGGTCCTCTCAGAATACCTGTCTGACATAAGGACAGATAAGGTGGATACTACTAATGCACCTAACCAGCTCTAAGTCAAGATGTCATAGAATCCTAGACTACTAAAACTGGAATGGACCTTGAGAGGTCATCGAGTCCAATCACTGGACCTCACGGCAGGACCAAGCACCGTCTAGATCATCCGTGATCGATGTCTGTCCAACCTGCTCTTAAATCTCTCCAGTGATGGAGAGTCCACAACTTCTCCAGGCAATTTATTCCAGTTTTTAACCACCCTGACAATTAGGAAGTTTTTCCTAATGTCCAACCTAAAACTCCCTTGCTGCAGTTTAAGCCCATCGCTTCTTGTCTTATCCTCAGAGGCCAAGGAGAACAATTTTTCTCCCTCCTACTTGTAACACCCTTTCAGATATTTGAAAACTGCTCTCATGTCCCCCCTCAGTCTTCTCTTTTCTAAACTAAACAAGCCCAATTCCTTCAGTCTTCCCTCATAGCTCATGTTTCGTAGACCTTTCATTATTTTTGTTGTTCTTCTCTGGACCTTCTCCAATCTCTCATACCTATCTTGAAATGGGGTGCCCAGAAAGGGACACAATAGTCCAACTGAGGCATAATCAGCGCAGAATGGAGTGGAAGAATGACTTCTCGTGTCTTGCTCACAACACTCCTGTTAATGTCTCCCAGAATTGTGGGCAGAGCTTCATGGAGACTGCAAAACAATCAGAGAGAGAGGCTCAAACTGCACCACACACCAGGCTTGAGACTCAGAAATTATTTGCTAACCCCACCTGAGTAAGATAAATGGGAAGGAATTGTGATCTATACTTCGAAAATGCACACCCTGTGATGTGTGAAATTCACTAAACAAAGGAGCTGTTCAAAATATTCATCCATCTCTGATTATGTAGTTCTGTCTCCCCATCCTCTACTAACGTTTATGCTGGAAAAGAAAGAGACATATTTCTGTAGCTATCTATCGTTGGTAATGATGTACCCCCTTTCTCAGGGCCCACTTCACTCTCTTTAATGTATTGATCCTTGCAACACCTCTCTGAGATAGTGCAATGCTATGATCCCCCTTGTACAGATGGGGAATGGAGGCCCAAGGAGACCCAATCACTACTCTGGGGTCACACAGGAAAAAGGGGGGGGACTGAACCCCACTCCCAGAAGCTAGCTACTATTAAACCATCACTTGACCATGGAAGAGAGGAGTGAGATGACCTGGTGTGATTAACTAACCAGCCATCAACTCAGGAATGGCCTTCACAGGTGAATGGATCTAACCCAAAAGAAAGCATGATTGGATCAGATCCATTTCTATCAGGTATTGGTCTCTCTCTCTCTGCAGGGCGGATTATCTTTCCCTAAGGGAACATCTACACAGCAGCATTATTTCGAAATAACATAATCCACATCTACACAGCAGGCAGTTATTTCAAAATAATGTCGCAATACCGTCAAGCTGAAGGACTGCTTACTCCAACGCCTGTCACCCTCATTGTACGCGGAGTAAGGGAAGTCAGAGGAAGAGTGCTCTATTTCAAAATAAGTGCTGTGTAGACACTCTCAATTTCGAAATAAAATACGCAATTGACGTAGCTCAATTTTGCACAGCTGATTTCGAGTTAAGCCCTGCTGTGTAGACACACCCTAAGAGTCTATAACCTTGAATTTCCTTGCACTGTACCCCTAAAGAGTAGTGGTAGGTTTCTGCTTCAGAAATGGCCTATGATATATGCCAGGGAGCTTAACGGAATAAAGATTATTCTGGCGATACATTAGAATGAAAGTGTCAGGCCCATGCCTTGAATATATTCTCGCACCACTATTATGCTCACTAATGATGTTTCCATGAAAACATAAAGATCAAGGAAAGAGGAAGGAATAACAACAACATCTTTCATTGTGTTGCTGTATGTCTGGTAAAGTCATTAGGGAAAACAAGAAAATGGCTTTTTGATGCTGATGCTGCATAAACATGTTTTCTGGAGGAAAATGTTTTCACATTATCGGAAGAGATGAAAAAGGGGAGAGATTAAACTCCCAGGCCTCCGTACACAGGGACGGTCTCCCCTCAGTCCCATTTACAGGGGATGCATGGTCCTGGGGGATGATGAGAAAGGTTGAGGACCAGGGCAGAATCAAAGGATGTAAACACCAAGGGAAAAAATGAATTCAGGCACGAGGGTATAAATCCATGAAGCTCCATCAAAATCAAAGGAGCCACAATGATATACACCAGGGCTGTGTCTAGACTGGCCAGTTTTTGCGGAAAATCATCTGCTT
>JANRFK010004149.1:4795211-4810428 GCA_030068395.1 Apalone spinifera | reverse complement strand
CTTTTCCGTTAAAAGCATTTTCGGAAAATCATGCCAGTCTAGACGTAGCCCAGCTGTAGATCTGGCCTGTACTTGTTCAGGATAGCCAGGAAAGGAAGAATGGTCTTATTGAGGAAATGGTGAACGAGCGCAAAAAGGATCCTGCCACAGATTCCTTTGGCAAATCACTTTAATTCTTTGAACCCCAGGTTGTCTTCTTGGACTGCATGCTTTGCTGTACGGGGGCTGTCTCTCACTGTGTAACAGTGCAAAGGTTTCCACGGTGAGCTCCTGATCAGGCCTCTAGGGGTTACAACAATACCAGTGCCTAGAGCTGGTTGGGTCTTAGAATTCTTATATTTACAGGAGGGGAAACGGCTGAAAGTTAGAAGTAAACAAAAAGGGATGGGGTTATGTTGACGAATACCAGCCGCATCGCAGCAACAGGGTATCACAAGCCTGCAGCATTGGGTAGGCTTACATGTAGGGCCCTGACAAATGCATGGCCATGAAAAACATGTCTCAGATCATGAAATCTGGTGTCCCCCTGTGAAATCTGGTCTGTGTTTTATCACCCTCCATTTCTCAAATGAGGGGTCCTGACCCAAAAGGGAGTTGCTGGAAGGTCACAAGGTTATTTTAGGGGGTCATGGTGTTGCCACCCTTACTTCTGCCTTGCTGCCTTCAGAGGTGGGCCGCCACAGAGAGGTGGCTACTGGCTGGGCATCCAACTCTGAAGGCAGCACCCCCCGCCCCAACAGCAGTGTAGCAATAAGCATGGCATGGTATGGTATGGCCAGCCTTCCTTCTGCTCTGCTGCCTTCAGAGCTGGGCAGCCAGAGAGTGGTGGCTGCTAACTGAAGACCTAGTTCTTCAGTCCTAAGGTAGCAATACCTTACCTTCAGAGCTGGGTTCCCGGCCAGCAGCTGCTGCTCAGTTCTGATGACAGCGCCACAGCCAGCAGAACAGAAATAAGGGTAGCAGTGCCACAACCCCCCCTTCAATAGTCTTGCCACCACCCCCACAATAACACTGTAACCCACACACAGTGTGGGTGGGGTGTACTGTCTCATCTAGTGGCACTGAGACCACTCGCCGAGAGAATAATGAGTCTGCTGTACAGCCTGTGCTATTAGCCATCTGGCTTTTAGCTCAAACTGGAGAGGCTCATGCACTCTGTTCTAGAGCAGGGGTGACCAACCCATTCTGGGCAAAGAGCCAAGATACTAGTGGATCGAGCGCAAAGAGCCAGGGAAAAGTTGTCGAGCTCCCCAAAAAAGAACCAACTCTGCTCCTTTAAGAAAATGCATTTAAATGCATTTAAATGCATTTTGGGGCTTTTTGGACACAGCAGGCTCCTGTACATCTTTCATGCCCACGCCGGAAGGCTCCCCTGACCAGGTCAGCACAGGGAGCAGGGAGGAGAGGGCCATTTTTGGGATTGTGGGGGCAGCTTACCAGCCACGGGAGAGGGGGGGTTTCATGAGCCGCACCCGGGGATAGAGGGGGAAGAGCCGCATACGGCTCGTGAGCCTCAGGTTGGCCACGGCTGCTCTAGAGGTTCCAGGGTTCAGTTCCGCCTGTCGGCAATACAATTGGGGGCTTGTCCAAGATTGCAACTGGGATGTCTCTGAAGTTCAGGACACGCTTCCTTAGCTAACTGAAGTAGGTGACCCACACACCTGGGGCTGGCTCACTGTCTCATGGAGTGGCACTGAGACCCCTTAGAAAGAGAATAATGAGTTTGCTTTACCACCTTAGCTAAGAGACAACTGACTTTTAGTTCATGGGGTAGAGGCTCATGGACTAAGCTCTAGAAGTCCTATGTGAGGTTGCATCTGCCAGTGTTACGACTGCAGCCCTCCACGGGTCCTTTATCTGACATATTGGTTTTAAATAATGAACATTATGATTTTTAAAATCCTATGACCGTGAAATTGACCACAACGGCTCATGAATTTGGTAGAGCAATAGCAAATGCTGGCTATCTTAGCCCTATTGACCCGCTTAAACTCAAACAACCGACTTTTCGATTGAGAGAATGAGGAGAGGGCATGTACGTGTCTGTGAGACTCTGCAGAGAGTTAATCTCACTAAATTTTTCATAGGGACAGAAGTTTCCTGAGTTATCTTCTCCAGTGCTCATGGTCGGTGTCAGCATGACCTCACTGCCATCTGCCTCGCCGGATCCTTCAAAGCACTAATTAGCTTCACCACTTTATAAGGACTCTAGAAGCAATTTAGCTTTCCTGCTGTCCATTTCTTTACTTCCAGCCTTCCTATTTTTCCCCTTCCCTTTTCTTTTCTTTTTTTTTTTTCTCTTCAACCTCATTTCGAAGGTCTGGCAGCTCAGATCCATAATGGTCTCTCCTGCCGGACGGCATTATAATTGGGACTGCAGAGTTCTAACGCTGTTCTGGGTGTGTCGTCATCAAACAGCCAAGCCCTCATTAGAGCCCAAGGTGTGTGTGTGTGTGTGTGTGTGTGTGTGTCTTTTTTCAGCGGGACTTTTACATTAATGGCTAGTGGGTGTCTGGGAGCAAAGGATCTTTTGTTAGTCAGCCTTTAAATAAAGGTTTTACCCACCAAAGTGAAAGAGTTCGCTTTGTCCCACTGTGTTTTCCATTGCAAAAAGGGATGTGTTGATTTTTTTGGCTTTGGAAGTGGTGCTTGATATGACAAGGATGTCTCTCCAAACTCTAATTGCCTTGAGGTTGCCTTATTTATGCAGGAGAAGCTATTCCAGCATACCCAGGGTTTTTTTTCCCCACTGAATTATCAATTTGATCCTTATATATCATGCAGACACCCTCTTCCTTCTCTTGCTCATGACTGAGCTGCAGCACTGATTCACAGGAGCGGATCTCACTCAAAGATGGGTAGTGTAGTCTAATGGTTAGTGTGCCAGAGTAAGGCTACATCTACACTGCGGAGCTACTTCGGGATACCTCCGGTATCCCAAAATAGTTATTCCGCATCTTAAGAGCAAGCCCGTAATATCAAAATATAACAGGCTCGCTATTCCGATATCTCTCGTGCAATGAGGTTCACAGGGACAAGGGACATTTTGGAATAGCGCTTCATTTTGAAATTTGGCGCTGTACAGACAGCGCCAAATTTCAAAATAAGCTATTTCAAAATAAGATCGAAATAAGCAACACAATTACTGGCCAAGACTGTGGAACAACCAAAGAAACTGCCCCTTAGCCTCGCAAGTCATGGTGCTTTCATGATTGGGATTTCTAATTAGGGTCAGACACCTCAGATGGGTTCTCTAACTAAAAATGGTAGGAAGTTTTCTGACAATGTTTTTCCCTTCCAAAAATGTCAAGTCCTCCAAAAGCAAAATGTTTCCCAGAAACCTGTCGATGTAGATGAAATTTTATTTCAGGGGGTGAAAAAAAAGGTAGAACATTCCCAAGTGAAACAGCATACTTTTCATTTTTTAAAAAATATATAAAGTCATTCTGAAATGAAAAATCAAAGGAAAATCAAAACTGTAATATATTGTTTGACCCCATTTTTTTTCAGAAGTCTGTTTCATGTTCAATTTTGATTTCCACCCTCCCCCACACACCATTTTGTTTCTTTTTTAGAATGGGGGAGGGGAGGAAACATTGATATTGTGAAAACAACAAGTAGACCAGTGAGATCAGACATTAAACGAATGAAGAAAATGGACCCAGACTTTCAATGGGTATAGAACAATAGAATCCATCGAGTCCAGCCCCTTGCCCAAAGCAGGGCCAAAGTATAGATTGGTATAGTTCCAAGGCAGAAGCACTGATCAGATTAGATAAGACCCATTTTTTCTCTCTCTCCTATTCCCTCCTCTTTTTCTATTCCTCTTTCTCTGCCTTTCTTCCTCTCTTTTGTTTAGTTGTGTCTACACTGGTACAATTATTTGATTCCTCCATGCCTCTAGTAATTCCAATGGCCTATACAACAATGCCAAAAATGATGGCCTATAAAATGATACTCCCCTTGAAGTGTCTGGGGAAAAAAATAACATTTTTTTTACTTTTAGTCCTGATTGGAACATTCCTTTTACAGCAGGCATAGGGGATTACACCTATGTCTGGGCCCATGGAGGGAAGTAGCAAAAAGAGAGAGCCAAATGTCTGTCCAAAGGAGGAATGAACATCAAGAGAGAAAATCCAATGCTGTATATTAACACAGGGAGAAAGTCAATGAGCAAAGTGCTGAGTGTACCACAGACTGGAATGAAAGAGCTTAAAGGACAAATTCATCCCTGGTGTTAGTCCAGTGGCTTCCAGAGAGTTACACCAGAGATGGGGCTGGACCTAAAAACTCACTTACATGAAAATAAAAGGAAAACAGGATGGGATTTTTCAGCACATCTGCAGGTGGGCTAACTCCCACCCAGGAGGTTAACTGCTGGCAATCACTGGCAACGGAGATGCCCATCACCATTAAGGACTAGTATTGTTAGAATTAGTCATGGAAGATTTTTTTTTTATCAGTGAAATGAGCACCGGCTTGTACTCCTGGTGCTGAGTCGCATGGAACAGCTGGCCCTGAGGGAGGGCGCTGAGCACTTTGAAAGGTCTAGTCAGAGTGCAGGTCTGCCTCTAGACCTCTGCATCCCACTGGGATGGGGGCTCTAGGCCCCACAGTAAGACTCAGCCAGTGGAAGGATGGGAGCAGGAAAGCGCCACCTTTCTGGCACAGCCAAGCAGGCTACTGGGGAAGAGATAGCCTCATTAGCCTAAGCCAGGAGGGGTAGAGAGAAGCCATTTCCTGGAAGAGAAGTGCCTGGCAGCAGGAGGGGAAGAACGTCCTCCCTCCAAGCAGGTCTGGCTGTACACCTCCACCCTGATTTTGACTTTAACTTAGAGGAAGACGGAACCACCCATGAGGTCACTTGCATCCACCCACAGATTGTGGGGTTTTGAAGCAAAGGACTTTAATTTATTTCAGAATAGCGCTAGTTATCTCAAAACTAGCAGTGTAGATGTACCATTAGTGACGTGACCAGAGGGATGATGCACAGAAGACCAGGTGGGACAGCCTACAGAAGGGACAAGTGGCATTGACCATTAAGGCCACAGAGGGGCCCCCAGAGTGGGTGAGAAAGGCAAAGTCTGCCTACCATTTCGCATCCTGGGAGAAAGGGGAACCCGAGGCCATGTCTATATTTACATGGCAGAGATCAATCTTCTGGCGTTCGACTTAGTGGATCTAGTAAAGACCCGCTAAATCAAATGCTGAGAGTACCCCTAGTCAGTGTCAGTAATCCTCTCAGTTGCAAGTGTTTCTCCCATTGGACTCCTGCTGTACAGACGGCACCAAACTTGGCTTAAGGTATGTCAACTCCAGCTTGTTATTTACATAGCTGGAGTTACGTACTTAAGCTGATCTTCTGGGTCTAGTATATACTAGGTCCTAGAGATAAGGGTGTACATTTAGGCTATGTCTAGACAGCAGCACTATTTCAGGATACCAGAAGTATCCCAAAGTAGCTATTCTGCATCTTTAAACATGCCCATTATTTTGAAATGTATTTTGAAATAATGGGCATGCTATTCCGGCATTCCTGTAATCCTCATTCCACGAGAGTTAAGGGACTTGTCAAAATAGCACTTTATTTTGAAATTGACTTGAAATAAGCTATGCAATTGTGTCACTTATTTTGAGGTACAGGTGCAGTGAAAATGCACCCTTACTGATGGGTCAGAATTTGCAGTACAGAGATGTTGGCCGGCTTAGACCGCTGGCAAACATTCTAAAACAAATCATGCCAAAATTTAGAAACATTAATTAAGATACACAGTTGGGGGAAAATCTACATCTAACATTATTATTGAAACTGAGGGGTTCTTTGAAACAATCTTAATCATTTATGTTATCCAAGCCCCCTTTTCAGAGGGAGGATATTCCTTAGAGCCTCTTATTTTGTCAAACGATTTTCCAGATATCCTGGTTTCAAACCATTGATTGTCTTGAAAACAAAAGCCCAAAGGCATGAACTTCCTTTGATATTCCATGGACAGTCAGTGAAAAAAGCACAGGAAGGGTGTGATGTACCTGCATTGACCTATATTCCTGAGGAATCCTAGAATTCTAGGGCTGGAAGAGATCTCAGGAGGTCATCATGTTCGGCCTCCTGCCCAAAGCAGGACCAATCCCAACCAAATCATCCCCAGCCAGGGCTTTGTCAAGCCAGGACTTAAAAACCTCTACAGATGGAGATTCCACTACCTCCGCAGGTAACCCAATCCAGTGCTTCACCAGGAGACAGGCTGCAATGGCTATGTTAGAGAGAGATTCGTAACAATTTATAGCTTCACCCCTAGATGCGTGGCACCACTAAAATAATCCAGACAGGAGGTGATGTGTACAACCGAGGCCAGGTCATTGTTAGATGGTATGGGCCAGAACCTTTTAGCCAACTGGAGATGGTAGAAAGCCAACTTTTATATCCCACCGTTATGTGAGCTTAGCATCAGCAAGGAACCCAGAAGCACTCGGTGGCCTAAATTATGGACTGAATTGTGGGTTCTTCATCTTCCACCAAAGCAAGTTGTTCTGCAGATGCAAATGTCTCAAAGTGATTCGATTTGCCTGTTAGAGTAATCTCCCTTTTAGAAGGGTTTCTTGTGCTCATTTTTCTTTTATGTTATTCCTATCCTCCTTTGTTTCAACATGTTTACCATCCTTCTTGAGCTGATGATGATAATTTCATATTATGATGATACCCCGTGTCTCCTCACCCTCACTGATTGAAAGCCAATTGCATTAAGCCTCGCACACCTGTATAATGAAAACAAAATTCCTGGCCAACAAAGCTGATAATCTAAGTAACAGATGATAGACAAGATGTAGGTACCACAGGCAGGAGTGGGAGAGCACAAGGAAATAATAAGATCATTCTGATTGATGGGGGGGGGGGGCGAACCCTGAGGGAAGACTCTGGGGATTTTAATCACCTCAGCGGTGCGAGGGTGTTGCTGTCCATATCAATCACTATATTACCCCACATGAGAGTTGACACTTTCCAAAGGGAAGGGACAGGAATTTACCAATACTAAGTGTGCTTGTGGGCTTGCATATTTAAAGAACAAGTGCAACTCTGTGTAAATATTGCTTAAAAATCCATTCCCCGAATCTGTGATTTAGTCCAGCTGTTTAATTAATTTCTACAAGTGATCATTGTTTATCGTCACTGTGTCAATGCACGAGAATATTAATTATGCCCCATAATTATAGGCAAGCTAAGTATACATAAGAACGTAAGAACGGACATACAGGGTCAGACCAAAGGTCCATCTAACCCAATATCCTGTTTGCCAACAGTGGCCAATACCGGATGCCCCAGAGGGAGGGAACACAACAAGTATTCCTCACATGATCCCTTTCCTGTCATCCATTTCCAGACAAAAAGAGGCTAGATACACCATTCCTAGCCATTCTGGCTAATAGCCACCGATGGACCTAACCTCCATGAATGTATCTAACTCTTTTTTGAACCCTGTCAAAGTCCTGTCTTCACAACATCTTCTGGCAAGGAGTTCCATAAGTTGACTATGCGCTGAGTGAAAAAAAAAAACTTCCTTTTGTTTGTTTTAAACCTGCTGCCTATTAATTTCATTTGGTGACCCCTAGTTCTTATATTGTGGGGATAAGTAAATAACTTTTCCTTATTCACCTTTTCCACACCAGTCATGATGTTATAGACCTCTATCATATTCCCCCCTTGGTCTTTTCAGCTTAGAAAAGAGGAGACTAAGTCTTTTTAATCTCCCTTCATATGGGACCCATTCCAAAACCCTCATTATTTTTGTTGCCCATTTCTGAATCTGAAGTATAGCTGGGTCTGATGTCTCCATTCCTCTTTTTATAAGGGCCTTGCATACTACATGGCTTTTAAAAAGTAATAGTAGGATTTCCTCAAGGACTAAGATCCATGATTTTTCATCAGAAACAACTGATATGAGGCTTCTATGGAATTTGCCAGCTTTACAAGAGTGCCATTGTTGTGTCGTGAGGCACCAGTTAAGGATCAGATGTCATGGTGCTATGCACTGTACATCTGTATCACGAAAAAGACTTGTGGCAAAGAGGGTACAGCATACAACTAAGCAAAGTTATACCCATTGGCTGCTTCTAGATTGGCATGATTTTCTGGAAATGCTTTTAACGGAAAAGTTTTCCGTTAAAAGCATTTTCGGAACAGAGCGTCTAGATTGGCACGGACGCTTTTCCGCAAAAGCACTTTTTGCGGAAAAGCGTCCGTGCCAATAGAGACGCGCTTTTCCAAAAATCGCCATCTTCGCGATAGGGGCTTTTTTGCGGAAAACAAATCTCAGCTGTCTACACTGGCCCTTTTGCACAAAAGCTTTGCGCAAAAGGGACTTTTGCCCAAACGGGAGCAGCATAGTATTTCCACAAGAAGCACTGATTTCTTACAGTAGGAAGTCAGTGCTTTTGCGGAAATTCAAGCGGCCAGTGTAGACAGCTGGCACGTTTTTCCAGAAAAGCGGCTGATTTTCCAGAAAAACTTGCCAGTCTAGACATAGCCATTGGGTCTAATCCAAAGCCCATCCAAACCTGTGGAAATGTTCCCATTGAAGTACTTTGGGGAACAATGAATGTAGGCCATACTTACACGAGATAAGAGACTCTCTCCTGAGAAGCCAGGGCTCAGTGAAAGATTGGGGGGCGGTGAAGATAATCAGCTGGACATGAGTTCCTTAATGCCATAATGCAGTGGCTTTCCAACTTTTTGTCTTGTGACCCAATTGAAGAGAATTGTTGATGCCCACGACCCAACATAATTTTATCTTTTTACTAGAAGGCAGGCTTGGGGAGAGGGTGCAGGAGGGGGCTCTGGATTTGGGCGAAGGCTTACCTCCAGTGGATCCTATGGCACGGTGCAGTGGAGGTGCTAAGGCCGGTTTCCTGCTGTCCTGGCCCTGCAGTAGGCACTATGCCCTGGAAGCAGCCAGCAGCAGGTCCAGCGCCTAGGTAGAGGCATACAAGAGGCACTACACACTGCTCTTTCCCGCAGGCACTGCCCCCCACTAGCTCTCACTGGCTCCCATGCCCAAACTCCACTGCTGGCCACTTCTGGGGCACAGCATGGTCTGCAGTGCCAGGACAGGTGGGAAGCTGCTTTAGCACCCTTCGCTGGTCACAAAGCGACCCAACTCTCAACATTCCACGACCCAGTACCGGGTTGCTACCCCTAGTTTGAAAACCGCTGCCATGCTGTGTTCAAAAGGCCTAGTGCAATCCTTGGATGCATAAACCGGGGGATCTTGGGTAGGAGCAGACAGGTTATTTTTAACCTGGATGTTTGGCAAGGACACAACTGCTGGTGCAATGCAATGTCCAATTCTGAAGTTCACAATTCAAGGAGGAGTTATGTGGCACCTTAGGGTATGTCGAACTAGGGTGGCAGTGTAGACATACCTTTAGAGACTAACAAAACAAAACAAAACAAAACAAAACAAAAACAAAGATAGATAGATAGATAGATAGATAGATAGATAGATAATATCATGCGCTTTCGTGGGCAAAACCCACTTCTTCAGATGAGCTGGAGTGGAAAAAAAATAGTCGAAGAGGAGGAGGATAAATTGGAGAAGGAGCCTGCAACAATGCTTAAAGATTAGAAATTGTCCTATAGTGATAGATATGAGTTCAATGTATTTAGTTTACCATAGCAAACGTCATGGATCATTCGATCTTAGTTTATAAGTACCTGCATGGGGAACAAATACTTGATAATGGGCTCTTCAATCTAGCAGAGAAAGGTATAGCACTGTCCAATGACTGGAAGTGGAAGCGAATCAAATTCAGCCTGGAAATAAGAGTTAGACATTTACTACACTGACCATTTAATTAACCATCTGAACAATTTACCAAAGATTGTGGTGGACTTTCCATCACTCACCATTTAAAAATCAAGATGGGATTTTATTTTATTTTATTTTATTTTGCCATCTGGCAAATGTTTTACCCGAGGTCAACGTAGATGATCACAGCGGTTCCCCTCTGGCTTGGGATTCTTTTTATCTCAGTCGGTTTTCGAGCAGGCCTTAGGCAAGAAGGCGCAGTCTCAGGACTTGTGCCTGCAGAAAGAACTACCAGGAGATCCCTGCACCCACATAAAGCCCTACTGTCTTAGGATGAAGGAAATGGGAAGGAGATACCAAAGAGATTTTGAGAGAGACAAATATGGCAACACAGATTTTTTTTTTAATTCAGTGTCTTAATAATTTAAGGCTGTGTCTACACTGGGCCACTTATTCCGGAAAATCAGCCGCTTTTCCGGAATAAGCTGCGAGCTGTCTACACTGGCCCCTTGAATTTCCGGAAAAGCACTGACGATCTACTGTAAGAAATCAGCTGCTTTTTCAGAAAAACTATGCTGCTCCCACTCGGGCAAAAGTCCTTTTTCCGGAAAACTGTTCCGGAAAAGGGCCAGTGTAGACAGCACAGTATTGTTTTCCGCAAAAAAGCCCCGATCGCAAAAATGACGATCGGGGCTTTTTTCCGGAAAAGCGCGTCTACATTGGCCACGGACGCTTTTCCGGGAAAAGGGCTTTTCCGGAAAAGCATCCTGCCAATGTAGATGCGCTTTTCTCAGAAATACTTATAACGGAAAACTGTTCCGTTTTAAGCATTTCCGGAAAATCATGCCAGTGTAGACGTAGCCTAAGTGTTCAGTAAAAATCAGAAACAAAAACCAATTGAAAGAGTTTTTCCTTGTGTTTAGTCAGTTTCAGGTCTATTGGGGTAAGTTTTCCAGAGACTGAAGCGTACGCAGTTCACTTCTGCAAAGGTGAGTATCAGACTCAAATTCGAGTCTTTGTGCCAATAGCACAGACACTCTAATTGATAAGATGGTTGGAGGATTTTCCCCTGTCTCACCTCCTCTCTTTCTCTGCTATTTATTTGTATCTCTGGACCCCTTGCTCCATTCACCTGAAGAAGCGGGTTGCGTGCACGAAAGCTCATAATACCATCAACATGTTTTGTTAGTCTCTAAGGACCATTTGTTGTTGTTGTCTTTTTTAAGTTTTCTCCTCCGGATGACACTCTCAGTTCCTTCTTCAGACTTTCTGCGCCAACCTAAACAGGCGGTAATGCAGGCTTATACCCCCGACCTCTCCAGTCAGGGAAACCCCTTAGTCCACGTGACTTGGCTCGGAGCTGCCATGTAGTCTAGAGCCTGTATACCAGCCCCACAGCCACGATTTTTTTAACTATACACTGGGGCACCGGGGAGAATGCTGCTGCTATTGAATCAGAAAGAGGGGACTTGGCACAGTACTTAGATCCACCAAGAATCAAAGCTAAGAGTCACCTGTTGGCTGCCTCCACTAGTTTTCAGCATATCAGTATGTAGACAGGGGCCTTTAAAGGTAGGGCGATTACCTGCTCTGGGCAGACACTCAAGTCCAGGTTTTGCTTGTGAGATTCTAACCCTCTTTGGCTCCTGGAGAACTTCATCCATGCAGGTGAACTTTGGGGGGACAACTGTGCCTTAGGTTAGCGCATTCCCTGCACTAAAGAGCATGGATGGAATGTCTCCTGCCTTTGCCAACTCTATGGACCTCTAGCACACAAAACATGAGTTAAAGAGTAAGTTCTGTAGATGGGGCAATATCATAGTCAGACCCTCTGCGGATGGAAGACATTTAGCACATGCTGGCCAGTAGATTACTCCTCACCACACCTACGTCATGTGGTCCTCTCTGCAGCCAGCCAGCCCTCGTGGAAAGTTGTACTGGGTCATCCTACCTGCTTCTTGCAGCCTCCAGTCCCTGTACTCAAGGGAAAAGCAAATATCTCTGGCTCCTTAAAATTCCCCTCCACCCTTTTCCTGCACTCCCATGCACAAACTAGGCACCGGGCTTTCCCTGAAGATCCCCTGGCATTTTCAGGAAGAGCTGGAGTTTGCCATTGAGTCCTTGGGCACCATTTCCTCCCTAGCCAAATGTTCTGTGCAGTCTGCCTGATTCCTAGAGTTCTGCCTCAGAACTGGCTGCATTTCAGTGGCTGGGATGAATTTTTTTTTTTTCATCTGGAGCATTGGTAAAACACTTGGGGCTCATTCTCACAGAAAGGCTCCGCAGATCTATATGATCCTGTAAAGCACACATGGAAAAATACCCTTCTAGTCCTAAACAAGCTATCTGCACTTTGTCCCGGGACCTAGATGCACTGGCACTTATTCAGAAAACAAGCTGTGCTTTTTGTTTTTATACTGATGGGCATCGCTCCCAGGGATTCCGTCCGAATATAAATATTGGTAATAGGCTCCGTATGTCACTCTTTTCAGTAATCGACTTTGAAAGGCAGATTGTGTCAGTATAAATACGCATGGTATAGTTAAGTGCTTCTGAACAAGGGCACCAGTTTGGGTGTGTGTGTGTGGGGGGGGGGGGCAGCTGTGTGCTCTGGGATGCAGCTAGCTTTTCATCCCGTTCCTCCGGACGCTAAGGGAGTGAGGGGAAAGTGCTTACATTAAGAACATAAGAATGGCCACACTGGGTCAGACCAAAGGTCCATCTAGCCCAGTATCCTGTCTGCCGACAGTGGCCAATACCAGATGCCCCAAAGGGAGGGATCACACCAGGTAATCCTCAAGTGATCCCTCCCCTGTCACCCACTTCCAGAGAAACAGAGGCTAGGGACACCATTCCTACCCCAGCCTGACTAATAGCCATTGCTGGACCTAATCTTCATGAATCTATCTAGCTCTTTTTTGAACCTTGTTAAAGTTCTTGCGTTCACCACATCCTCTGGCAAGGAGTTCCACAGGTTGACATTCCGTGCATTCCTATCACATCTGGCTGGTGAGGAATGCATGGAATGCAGGCACTTTCCCCTCATTCTCTTAGTGTTGGGGGAAGTAGATGAAAAGCTAGCCACATCCAAGAGCGCACGGCTGCTTCCCCCACACGTGTCCAAAATGGCACCCTTGCTTCTGAATGTCAGAATGATGGACTTAGAGAAACATGACATGGACTAATATAGAGAAAAAACTCCAAGTCACTTCCCTCTTCTTTGTTTCCCCTGATGTTGCTGTCCATATTTCACTGGCCCTGGAAGTTGTGTCAGTCCCATCCTTAAAGCATGTACCAAATATCATAGAATCATAGAATACCAGAACTGGAAGGGACCTCAAAAGGTCATTGAGTCCAGTCTCCTGCCCTCATGGCAGGACCCAGTACTGTCTAGACCATCCCCGATAGATGCCTATCCAACCTGCTCTTAAATATTTCCAGTGATGGAGATTCCACAACCTCCCTGGGCAACTTATTCCACTGTTTAACCAACATCTTGTTTTTCATACCATGGTTGATGCTTTCGCTTGGTTTGCTCTACTTAGAATCTCCAGTGTGACAAGAAATAGTTCCCAATGAGCTCTGAAGGTCTTCCAAAGGCATTTACTTGGAAATCCATAACTGAAATTGGTAAGAACATCAGTTTGTTCAAAGACTCTGCTCTATAAAGGAAGACAAACCCAAGGACAAAATGTTCCTATCTTTGTGTCTGGGTCACTCTTGCTCCTCTCCTTAATTTTGTACCATTCAGTTGCTTGCTGCTTCTGAGATTTGTTGTTGGACCATGGTGTCATCATCCTTGCACGACTCACCCTCTGGATTGTGTACCCACTCTTGTGTTCCCTTGTGGGACCAGGGTAGCCTTGTATTGTGTCTTCCTTGTTAAATGAACAAAACCGCTTGTTTGGCAGTATCTGCAAAGTGCAGGTCTTTTCTTCTGTTAAGCAATGTGTTGAAATAAGCCAGAAAATGTCATCAGCATAAATGGGGTCATGCAAATGGGCTTTATCATTTGTCCATAAAATTCCTCTGCTGCTCTCTGCAATTACTTTTCTCATGACATCCTCAATGACCAGGGCAAACAATAATAGGGACATAATACACTTTTGCTTTACTGTAATTGTCACTACGAGCCATCTCTGATGGCACAGTCAGTGTCTTGGCTGTTCAGGGTTCTGTAGACTTGGTCTGTGGGCTCTGTTCTTACCAAGCTAAAGCATACACCTACCCCACCAATTAAGGAGTAATCAGAGCACAATTAGGCATACCTGCACTGGCTTTCAGCTGGTTAACAATGTTATGTCGTGGGGAGTTTCACAGTATAGGAAGAAATCAGTGGAAAGGCAGAGAGCTTGAGTAGTTGCAAGTGTCCATTTTATTGCATAGCACAGAACTCACTAGAACAAGCCCAGCCTGGCTGGGCTGACCCCAGTGACCTACTCAGTTACCATAACAACAAGATCTATATCTACAACCCAATATACAACATATTCCTCCCCCCTTAATAAAAATGTCCCTTTAAGAAAACAAAAACTAACTATGACATGACGGTAGACCGCCTCAAGTTCCCAGCTAACCCTGGGGATTATTTTGCCCCATCTGTGCGTTAATCTCAACTAAAGGTCCAGCCGTTGAGGAGGCCTCCTTTCTCTAGGTGGATTACGGCGGACATCTGGCGTTCTCACACCCGAAGGTGCTATGGGTGCAGGCCTGACACGGGGCTGGGAACTTGAAGTGTGAACAGGTGAGGCTATTGGATCAGCCTGCTCAGGGAAGGGGTTATTGTTTGTTGCTGGTGGTGATGGAGGGGGAGAGTCAGGAGCAGGTGATTCTTGACACAGTAGCTCTCAGCAGTGGGAAGGACAGGCAACTCAACTGGAGATGTGCCTTGGGAGCAGGAATAACCTGTCAATAACTGATCTACATGCCGCCACCAGATGAGATCCTTCGCAGTCCGGACAGTATAGGAAACAGGCCCTGTTTGAGCAATAATAGTGGCAGGGACCCATTAAGCTCCAGGAGCATAGTTCCGAGCTAAAACTGGCTGTCCAGGACTGAAGGTTTGGTCTTTTGCTCTGCATGCACGCCTGATGACTTGACCTTGCTGCTGATGTTGCACAATTTGTCGCGGTTCTGAAGGTTTCAGCAAATCAAAGCACGTGCGTAGCTGACGTCCCATCATTAGAAAAGCCAGGGACACTTTGGTTGTAGCATGAGGAGTGTTTCTGTAGGATAGTAAGAAGGTGTCCAGACTCTTTTGTATGAGTGAATGTCCTCTAACCGATTTCAAAGCTTGTTTCATTGTCTGGACAAACCTTTCAGCCAATCCATTTGTGGCTGGGTGATACGGTGCTGAAGGGATATGATGGATCCTGTTTGCTTTCATAAAATTTCCAAACTCCTGAGAGACAAACTGT
>JANRFK010004149.1:4773573-4789836 GCA_030068395.1 Apalone spinifera | reverse complement strand
GCAGAAAAAGACCTGGGGATTACAGTGGATGAGAAGCTGAATATAAGTCAACAGGGTACCCTTGTAGCCAAGAAAGCTAATAGCATATTAGGTTGCATTAGGAGGAGCCTTGCCAGCAGATCTAGAGAAGTGATTATTCCCCTTTATTAGGCACTTGCTGAAGCCACACCTGTATTGTGTCAAATTCTGCCCCCCCTCCATTACAGAAAGGATGTGGACGCATGGGAGAGAGTCCAGGGGAGGGCAATGAAAATGATTAGGGGGCTGGAGCACATGACGTACAAGGAGAGGCGGTGCTAGCTGGTGTCTGGGCCAATGTGTCCTAACTCTTCCCTGTCTCTGGCAACCCTTCCCAAACAACACTATGGTGCTGTGATGGTGCCCTTTTCCGTACACAGTGACTCCGCCTCCCAGCAAGATCACCAATCAAATCCACCCTCTTCTGGGTAGACGAGTCCAACACAATATAGAGTTCAGCATCTCCACCAAAGAAAGACCCTCCAGGCCTTGTGGCTCCATCAGGGCTTACAATGTCTCTGTCCCCGCCTACACTTATCTCCAAGGAAAGGGATTTGTGCCCGCTCTATGGCTTGGGAATTGGTGTGGGAGCTCATGCCACCAGGATCCAACTCAGATGCCTATGAAAGTCCTATGTGTGATCAAAACCTTGCAAATGATCTACCCAAATGATTACCATGAAGAGTTCCTTAGGATGAAGAAAATTACCCATGGTCCTGGGGTAGATGCCACTTAAAGACCTCTCCCCTGCATTGAAGACTGCTGCTGTGCCCTTCCTCAGTAGCACCCAAGCTAGGTCTCGCCTCCTATCCTGTCTGCTTCCCCTTTGGGGCTGTTCATCTCTTTTAAGCTTCTCCTCTAGCTTCAGCAGACTCTGCAAATGTGGCAGGACAGAGCGACCAGGGACAAGAACTGCTCCTTAACTCCTTCTGCCCCAGGGTGAGGTTTATACACCTCATCACAGCTCCCTGGATCAGAAGAATTTCATGAAATTGAATGTTAGCAATATGCTCTGATCAATAGGTGAGCTATAGATGTCAAAAGAGCTAGGCAGGCAGTGTGTTCTAGTGGCTACAGGACTGCTCTAGAAGTGAGGAGACTTGGGGTTTGGTACTTGTTACATAACCTTGAGCAAGTCATTTTACTTAGCTGTTCTGTGTTCGCTCCCGCCCATTCTCTGCCTTGACTACTCATAGGTTATGTCTACACTGGCAGGTTATTGCGCAAGAACATCTTGCGCAAGGGTTCTTATGCAAGAAGTCTTATGCAAGAAAACGTCCACATTGCCATGTGTGAGCTGTGCTTTTGCACAAGAGCATCCATGGCAGTGTGGATGCTCTCTTGCGCAAGAAAGCTCTGATGGCCATTTTAGCCATAGGGCTTTCTTGCGCAAGAAATCCCTGCCGAGCGTCCACTCTGCCCTCTTGCACAAAAGCTCCTGTGCATGAGGGCTTATACCTGTTAAAAAAGAGCGTAGCTCTTGCGCAAGAAGCTCTCTCTCACCATGCCATACTGTAAATTTCCTTGCGCAAGAGCGGGCGGGGAGTGTGGACGCTCTGCGGATTCTTGCGCAAGAACGGCCGTACTTGCACAAGAAGCCGCGAGTGTAGACATAGCTCTGCTGTAAGGCCTTCAGGACAAGGACTGTCTCTCCCAACGTATATGTACAGCACCTAACACAATGGAACCCTGACTGCATGTGTGACCTCTTGGCACTACATCAATACACACGGACATCCAAAAATAAAGGCAACTTAAAAGTAATCTAGTTTTAGACCTTTTGTGGAAAACTGCAGACAGTTTCCACCAAACCAGCGCTTCCCCCCCCACCTTAATGAAAAATGTTTCTGGGTGCAACAGCAACAAGGTGTTCTAATTAAATAGATTTGTTGGCATCTTGTAGCACGAAAATCTAATTGCATGTGATATACTGTATATGCCTGCACTATCTCTCTCCTGCTTCATGTAAAATTACCTATTTTAAGTAGTATTTTATTTAGAATATTCAATGGTGTCCTTGGTTTAAGAAGCAAAGGGTTTAAAATCAAAGAGGTTCTTTTTTTTAAGAGTCAATCTTGTCGTTGTCTTGGGGAGGAAAGAGAAATAATAGGCAGTGCTATTTATCACAATATTTCCTCCTCTTTTTATTGTATAGCAAAGGTCCCTGGCTTTACTAGTCACAAAAACTCTGAAATACTCACAGCCTGTGGCTAGAACACATTTTTATTAAGTGAAGGTTAGAGTCAGGAGCAGAGAAGTTAGGAAGAGGAGAAGCGGACCCAGTGTAATACAGTTACTTGTATAATATCCTCACCCGTAGCTAAGTGTCGTGTCAGCTCCAAAAGGCTTCCGCGGGTAGAACTTCCGACGTGATTGCACTTTGCTCAAAGTAGCTGAACAGCTCCAAGTGTGTGCCCTAGTCAAAGTGAAATGAAGCATCATTAAATGCAGTTATGGAAATGATGGGTAAGAATTGCAGTAGGCGAGAGAAAAAAAGGAAGAGCCAAGCACGAGAGCCAGCAATGGATCTTACGTGTCATGCCATTAGCACTGCACGTTTTTGTTTTATCCGAGGCTTTCTAATATTTCCCAAACTGCTCGAAGACAGGAATGTATTATGAGCCCCGTTTTACAGAGGGGTCAGCACAGAGGTGGTTACTTGCCCTCAATCGGGCAGTGAATCAGAGGCAGAGTCGAATACAGAATGCAGGACCCCAATCTATTCCTTTATTGGAAACCTGTCTGTTCCGGCTTGCAATCAAGTGCGCCATCAGAGGGGAGGCAAAAGGGCAACCATCCTGGGGTGTAGTGATCCTAAAAGACCCAGGGTGCCTGGCCACCGCTACTATGGCAGTGGTGGTACCCAGACCCTCCGTCCCTTTAAATTGCCGCTGGAGTGGCATGCGCCAGGCAGCACTGAGGCTTTTTTGTGGCTGAGGATATGCAAATGGTGCACTCATTTGCATATTTTGCACTCTCATTTGCATACCTTCTTCTGATCCTTTTTGCGGAAGAGGTTTTGCTGCTAAAAAGCCTTGTGTAGATGGGGCCATTTGTCGGAAACCCCCCCTTTTGGGCAACATCCGTTATTCCTCAAAAATCGAGGTTTACAGGATCATGTGCAAAAGGGTTTTTTTTCCAACAAATGGGGCTTTTTAGTGGCAAAACCTCTTCCTCAAAAAGGATCGGAAGAAGATATGCAAGTGAGAGCGCAAGATATGCAAATGAGTGCGCCATTTGCATATTCTATTCTGCAAAACAGCCACAGTGTAGACATAGCCTGAGGCTAGGGGGGCCAGTGTGGCAGGTTCACAGTGGCACTGAACCCTGGCTCCATCCCTTCCTCCTAAGACCACGCCCCTTCTGGGAAAGCTGAACTAGCCCTCCTCCACCCTTCCCAGGGGCCCAACGTGGCTGTCAGCTAGACAGAGGTAGGCTAATTAAACCCAGTATTGCATGAAGGGAAGCTATCTACCATCCTTATCCCTGTGTCAGATGAACTCCAAAAATAAAAGACTGGTGGAAGGTTAGGCTGCTGATGGTTTGTCGAATATAAGTCACTGCAAGAAAAAACCCATTTGGAATGTCTCTCACCTTCCACGACTTTTCAAAAATAATTGCTAATGGCTCAGATACCTCCTCAGTCAGCTTCTCGCGTATTCTAGGATATATTTGATCAGACCCTTGTAATCTGAAGATGTCTAACCTGCCTAAGGAATGTTTAATTTACTCCTGCTCTGTTTTAGCCTCTGATCCTACTTAATTTTCTTTGGAATTCACATCCAGCCACTCCTAACCTTTTGAGTGAAAACTGAAACAAAGGACTCATTTAACACTTTTATCATTTCCCCATTTTCTGTTAGGGTGCATCTATACAGCACCCTAAACTTGAAATAAGATATTTAATGTACGCTATGCAGTGCCAAATTTCAAAATAATGCGCTATTTCGAGATATCCCTTAACCTTTGTGGAACGAGGGTTACAAGGAGGCCAGAGTAGCATGCCCGTTATTTCAAAAAATATTTTGAAATACCTGGAATGTTTAAAAGACATGGGATAACTATTTTGGGATACCTTTGGTATCCCAAAATAGCCTCGCTGTCTAGACGTACCCTTACTGTTTTTCTCACCTCTTTAGTAATAGCACTACTCTGTCCTTGTTGTTCCTCCTGCTTCTAATGTATATATAGACTTTGTTCTTGTTACCTTTATGTCTCTAACTAGTTTAATGCCATTTTGTGCTTTGGCCTTTCTAATGTTTCCCTACACACTCATGTTATTTGTTTTGTAGTGAGTCAGCGTGGCCTCCTGCTGACCAGGATGAGGAAACTTTCCCAAAGACCTCTTGGTGGGCGGTGCTAGAACAACCCAGCCCTACCCACAGGAAACAGAAAGGCGGGGCTGGAGATATAAAAAGTGGAGCTTCAAGCTCAGTTGGAGCTTGGCTGCCCAGCAGGCTAGAGGCTCTACCCCAGTCCCGGAGGAGAAAGGTCCTGCCACGCTGCCCTCAGAGGGAGGACTGGGTTAGGCTGCCCGGACCACTACAGGGCTCTGAGAGCTGGCCCAGGCCACCACGGCCGCTGCTGGGCCTTGATAACTGGACGAAGCTATGCAGGCCGCTGCCCAGGCCCATGGATTTATCCAGACCCCCAGGACCTTTATCCAGACCCCCAACTGGGCTGGACCACCTGGAACCTTACCCAAGCAGGACCTGGAGCCTATGGACACGCTGCCAGGACCTCCGTCCCCAGCCGAGCCCAAAGCAGCACCTGAGCCAGGGTGGCCCCCCTGGGGAACAGGGAAATGGCCCAGGGACAGCCGACCCCGGGGCGGCTGAGGAGATGGAGGTCAGCTGGTCAGTGTGTTGCAGCTCGGATCCCCACAGACCTGGTCGGCTGTTGCGGCTTGGATCCCCGCCAACCCAGTGGCCACCGCGCTGCCACTGCTAGGGCCCTGGGCCAGGATACAGTGGAGCGGGTGGGCCTGCGTCTCCCCTGCCAACCCTTCACTTGGGTGGTGGGTTCCCCCTGTATTTCTCAGCTGTCCGCCAGCAAGGAGACCCGACCCCTGGCTCAGCCTGCAGACAGGCCTGGGCTTTGAACTTGTTGGATTGTTTAATTGCAGGCCAAGTCCCGGTTGGGGAGGCCAGGCCTGGCATAAGAGCGGGCCACCAATCTAGAAACAGTCAGGCCCGAGCCTTAAACCCAGTACTGCTTCACTGTTTATGAATCCAGGCCCTGGGTCAGGGCGAGGCTCCAAACAAACTGCCGCTTGGTTCACCAAACATTGCTGAGCTGTTTATTTGCTGCCCTGCCCTGAAGAAGGGCATGGCCTCTATAGCTGCTGTCGGGCCTGCAGTCAGGCTTCAGGCCCCGAACTTCAGTGGCTTATTTTATAGGGTTGCCAGGTGTCCGGTTTTCTCCCAGACAGTCCATTATTTGTGGCCCCATCTGGAAAAATCCCCCAGAAAATACTGGATGGGGCAAGGGTGGGGGGAGCAGAAAGCGTGGGGATTTAAAGGTGCAGCAATCTTTTTTTGTTTTGCTCATCAAGTTTGGTCCCCACCCCTTTTTTTTTCTCAACCAATGTTTTCCCCTGGTATGTTCGAGGGTTTTTGTGAAAGTAATTGGCAACTCTAGGCTTATAGTGAGTCAATGTGGCCTCCCACTGACATTAACTATTACAGTTTATATTCATCCTTTGTAATTTGACATAGAAAAGAATCCTACAAACGGTGGTCACTGAGGGTCAGGTCATTGAGAATCTATTGAGGAAGTCAGGATGGTCTCTTGCCATACTTCCTATCTTTCCTATGCAGTGGGAGAGTTGGTCCTGTGCCTTTAATAGTATCTCTGAAAAACTGCCAACTGTCTTGAACTATTTTCCCCCTTAGACTTGCTTTCCATGGGATCTTACCTACCGACTCCTTAAGTCTGCCTTTTGGCAATCCATTCAATGAATTATACTGTTTTCTTTCCTACCATTCCTCGGAATTTCAAACTCTACCATTTCATGCTCACTTTCACCTAAGCCGCCTTTCACTTTCAAATTCTCGTCCAGTTCCTCCCTGTTTGTCAAAATCAAATCTCGAACAGTTTCCCCAATGTAGTTTTCTCGATCTTCTGAAATAAAAAATAGTCTCCAATAACTTTGGAGAACTTGTTGTATAATCTCTGCTCTGCTGTATTATTTTCCCAATAGAAGTGTAGGTAGTTGAAATTCCCCATCACCACCAACTCCTGTGCTTTGGATGATATTGTTAAAGTCTTATTCACCTTTTCTTCTTGGGTGGGGGATCTGTAGTAGATCACCTACCATGCCAATACCCTTGTTTTTATCTCTTTTGTCCTTACCCAGAGATAGATTTAAATAGTCTGAGGTTAAGATTGTCAACAAGTCAATCTTCTAAGTGTACACATTTTGAATATAGACACCACCTTTGCTTCACTTCCTGTCTTTCATGAGAAATCTGTACTCTTCTATATACCAATATTATAGACATGTGACTCTGTTGAGCCAACTATGTCATAGTTGTGTTTATTAACTAGCCGTTCTGTTCTTCCTGGTTATTGTCCATACTTCTTGCTCTAGCATACAGACATCTCTTCTCTCTCCCTTAGCCACGCTATTACAGCCCATGCCCCTTCCCCCCAGACTCTGGCTCTTTCCCCAAGTCTCCATGGTTTTTTGACTTACTTGTGGGCTTTTGTCACCTGCCCCCCCTTGAATTTAGTCGAAAGCCCTGCTTACTAGGTTAAACAATCTGCCTCAGAATATGCTCTTCCCCTTCCTGGATAGGTGGACCTCATCTCTGCTGAGCAGTCCTTCCTGGACCAGCACCCCATGGCCTAGCAAGCAAAATCTCTTCTAGTTCAGCAAGGTATTCATCCCCAGGGGGCATTGGTCTCTGCCTGGGCCCCTATCATTAATCGGAAGGACCAAAGAGGACAACCCCTATGCCGCCAGCTCCTTCACCCATGCTCTTAGAGCTCTGTAGTCACTTCTGACATGCCCACGGTCAGACCTTACCATAGTGCCCACATGGATGAGTAACCTGGGGTACTAGGCTTATGGCTAGATGATGCTTGATAATCTCTCCAAAAGATCTTAGTGATGGGCCCCTGGCAGGCAGCATGCCTCCTGGGATGCAATGTCAGGATGACAGACGGGGGCCCTCTGGCCCCCTCAAAAGAAAGTTGCCAACCACCACTACCCCACATTGTCTCTAGGAAGTGGTGGCTGTGGACCAGACCGTCTGGTGGATAAATTGTTTCCTTTCCACCAACTTTGGGGGGGATCCTCCTTGTCCAGGCAGCATAATGCCTTTTCATCTCTCTGGTGGCTCCTGGCTCCTCCAGAGGTGCCTGTATCCAGACAGACACCGTGACCATGTAAGAAGTCTTGTGCAAGAAAATGTCCACACTGCCCTGTGCGAGCTGTGCTTTTGCACAAGAGCGCCCATGGCCGTGTGGACACTCTCTTGCGCAAGAAAGCTCTGATGGCCATTTTAGCCATAGGGCTTTCTTGAGCAAGAAATCCCTGCCGAGCGTCCACACTGCCCTCTTGCGCAAGAGCTCCTGTGCAAGAGGGCTTATACCTGTTAAAAAAGAGCGTAGCTCTTGCGCAAGGAGCCCTCTCTTACCACACCGTACTGTAAATTTCCTTGTGCAAGAGCGGGCGGGCCGTGTGGACGCTCTGCAGATTCTTGCACAAGAACGGCCGTACAGTTGCCCAGGTGTGTGGGTTACACATGCACACCTCTCCCTGGTCTTTGGGGTGGATGTCCAGAACCTTTCTTCTGCTCACAAAGTCAGGCTGGGAGGGGGGACCATCTTATGGGTAAGGTGCCTGCTGGTAGAATCCCTCAGGAAGCAGGTGGGAGAATGACATGGGGAGGTGACTAGACTGTGTAGCATCCGTGCCAATGAGGATTTCATTGAGAACATTTACATGGAGACATCCAAGGCAGAGGAAGTCATCCAGCTAGTGAGGACTGCATCACTGCCAGAGAAGAAGGAGATGGCTCAATCACAGGAAGGACACTGACCGTCAGTTGCTTTTGGCAGCCTAGTCATCTCCTCCTGCAGTTCTCCCACCTGCTCCTGTGAGGAGCTGTGTTGGCACTAGCAATGCAGCCCCTCCAGCCCGTAACAATTATATTGTCACTCAGCATCTCCCAGAAGTGCTGAGTGCGCTGCAGGAGAACGCTCAGTTATCCCGCACCTCACAGGATCGTGCCATAAGTTTGGGGTAACATACGGGGCAACTGCTTCTGAGAAGAGCCATTTTCACCTGTTGGGTGATCGCGGTATGATAGAAAACACGCCTCTGGGCTTTTGAATTAATTCCTCAAAAGTTCCAGTACCTGCACACCCATTTGTTTCCTCATTGTTTTTATTAAACAAGAGAGACGAGCTTTATTACTGCGCAAATGAAAGCATCACCACAAGACAGATACTTCCTGGGTTCTTATTAATCTCGGAGAGTTATGAGCCCGCCTAAGTCCCACAGAAATTAGCATACTCCACAGCTTTCTTTCAGCAAACCGCAGAGCCTGTGAAACACTGTACGGAGAAGCAAATAGGTCAGATCGGCACAGTTAGGAGGTTGGGTGAAGTCAAAGTGTGTGTGCATGGGTGCGTGTTCGTGTATATGTGTGTGTGTCCGTCCGTCCTTATTCTCGGATACAAGTAGAGCCAAGTTCTGAGATGATATACACCTAGTACAGCCCAATTGTGTACAGTTCACAGCACAATTTGGCTTTATACAATTCAGTGGTGCACCATGTAATGCTAGGCACAATCCAATTAATAAATCAAAATGATCTGAGACTGATCCCAGAAAATTGAAATAGTGTAGAAATGTACTTATGTTTTGAGCACCATTTTTGTTTTTACTAACTCTGCAATATAAATATATTCTCTGAAATCTTTGGGCATCCTTATGTCTAGTAACGGCGAGGAGTCCTGTGGCACCTTATAGACTAACCGAAGTGTAGGAGCATAAGCTTTCGTGGGCAAAGACCCACTTCGTCAGATGCCCACGAAAGCTTATGCGCCTACACTTCGGTTAGTCTATAAGGTGCCACAGGACTCCTCGCCGCTTTTGCAGATTCAGACTAACACGGCTACCCCTCTGATACTTATGTGTAGTATGATAGTATGTAGATGGAATGACCAGGGCATGGGTAGTGAGGCCTATTGATGAGAGCTAGGAGCCTGGAATTAAAGCCAGAGTCAGGAGCCAAGCCAATGATCAGAGCTGGAGAGAGTGAGGAGTCGAAGCTAGAAGCGAAGTCAGGAGCAGGGCATAGGAACGGGGACCTGGAGCGAGGCAGGAAAGCAGGAACTGGGAACAAAGAGGAGTTGGGGGTAAGAAGGCAGGAAGCAGGTTGGAAGGCTGGGCTCAAGTCAGACAAGTAGGCAGGGTCCCTAGTAGCAGCCTGTAAGCAGGGGAGCTGATAGAATTGCCGGGCCCTGTGGCAAGACAGGGGTGGGTGGGGGGAGGACTCTGTGCTCATGGAAGGGGCGGGGCTTTGGATGGAAGGGGTGGGGCTGGGGAGCTAGGCCACGGTACAGCCCCAGATTGTGCCATCCTTCCCCACCGGCTCTTGGTGCTGCGTGGAACATGCTGCCTATGTGGTGACTTAACAGCTGGCGGGAGCTCTGGGACCTTTTGAATCACTCAACCCCTGGCCAGCTGCCCCCTTTGCCTAGCAGGCAGGCCTGCTGATAGGGTGGGGAGGCATTCACCCAGCTGTGCAGACAACTGCCTGTGTCTCTTTCTGGCTCAGAGCATCCCTGCCACACAGACAGGCTGGATGTCTTCTCCAGTCAGGAGCCTTGTAGGCAGGGTCCTTAGTGAGCTGGACCTTTGCTAGCCCCCTTCTCCACTGATTTGATGAGCTGCCACATTGCAGCCATTGTCTGAGCAGTCCTTGGGCACTCCAGTCTTGTGTTTGAAGCACATGGTTCCTCCCACTAATAGCCCTCAGAGACAGCAGGATTTTGTTGAGGAAGGCAGGGTTCGAGAGAGTGCCTGCCCCAGAGAACTTCCACTTGCTTGTGGGAGGGAACAGCAGCATAGTTAGGAGAAGTGACTTGGCCAAATAGTAGGCCAGTGGCGGAGCACGCTTGGCTTGTGAGCCTGAGCCCAGCACTCAATCCATGAGCTTTATAAAAATGCCCTAACAAGTTAACAGACTTCGACTGTCTCAACAAGATACCCCATCAAGAACACAGCTGGGGTGGGAACATCAGTCACTCACCCTGCTACCAGTCTTCATCTCCTCCTGGGCAAATGAGGAGAAGAGACGGTGGACCCTGAAGGTCAGTGCCATTGGTGGGGAAAGGAGTCCCAAGGGGTCTAAAGTGAGGGGTCTCTTGTTAAATGGGAAAGGATTTCACACCACACTGGCGGCGTCCCCGGGGCTATGTCTTTATAGCACAGTTAACCATGGGTGCGGATCACCTGGGTTTTCCCTTTAGGATTCTTCCCTCATCATTTGTGCCAAAGGTGAGCGAACTTGTTTGTTCTTTACAGGGAATTGTGGGAAAGACATAGGAGGACTCTCAGCACTTGAGTGATTTTCTTGCCTTTCTCGTTACCATGTGAGTGGGTTTCATCCCAAGTTAAATCAGACCTTCCAGAGTCAAACCTATATTTCCAATGGGCTAGCCTGGGCTTAAGGCATCTCCAACCCCATGTCAGTGGTTTTTCTCTACAGATGAAAGGGGGAGGTGTGTGATGTAAGTCCCAGGTACAAGTGTGGATTAAATGTTCAGTGCAGACACACAATCAGCCACTAAAGGTAGGTGAAGCCTGGTTAGATTCTCAGCTGGCGTAGTTCCATTGAGTGTGTATAACTTCCTCAAGGCTGTGCTGATTTACATCAGCAAACACTCGTCCTTTCTGACCACTCATTTAGCAGTAACGGCTGGCCAGAAGAAGGAGACTCCCCCATTTTTTTTGTTTTGTTTCAGGTTGCCGAGGTGCGCATTCACAATGTTCCTTCTTTAACAAAACATTCCAGCAAACACCACTCGGTGATTCTCATTTATGCTCCCCCACTACCCAATTAATGTCTCATTAAATTATATACCTGCAGCAGCTTTAATTTCAGAGCACCGCACTCAGTGCCAGACCGAGCCATACTTGCGCCGCGGGCGCGTGGCGCATGCGTGGCCCCGCCTCCGGGTGTCCGGCACCCCTTACCACTTCAATCAGGTGCCCCCCATAGGTTGGCGCCCCCGACTAGCGCCCCCCTTAATCCATCCCTGACTGCACTGTCGCTTTTAACCCCTGCTACGTGATCCTCCACTACCTTGATGGGAAAGGGCTAGAGAAGGTGATCACTAATGAAAGCTTTCGATAGGGTTTGGGCCACTATATGACATGTAATGGAATATTAGAGCCCTGGAGGAATTCTGAAGGATGCGAGGTTTGGAAAGTGCTGTAGAGTAATTCTTTTTATAGATGCCTATTGCATTTCGAGCGAAGGGGAAGGCTTTAAAGGGCTGGTCAGGGATCCAATGCAATCTCATGCTCCACCAGGCATGTCCTGCGTGACCCTGAGTAAGTCACTTCCACTCTGTGCCTCAGTTCCTCATCTGTAAAATGGGAATAATACACTTCCCTCCCTCAGAAGGGTTTTATAATGATAACTATATTAAGGATTGAGATAAGAACATAAGAATGGCCACACTAGGTCAGACCAAAAGACCACCTAGCCCAGTGGACGCTTCTGACAGTGGCCAATACCAGATGCCCCAGAGAGAGTGAACAGAATAGGGGATCATCAAGTGATCCCTCCCCTGTTATCCATCCCCAACCTCTGACAAACAGAGGCTAGTGACACCATTCCTACCCATCCTGGCTAATTGTGTCCATAGAAATACATAGATGTGTTATGCTAATAGTTCCCATAGAAATACAGAAGAAAGACAGATTCAACCCCTAATTAATAACATCCCTATTACATTCTAGAGAACTTGTTTGTGCTTTATGGGGAATGGTGGGAACTTAGGAGGCAGCACTTGAGTGATTTTGCTGCTTTTCTCATTACCATGTGAGTGGGTTCCATCCCAAGTTAAATCAGAACCCCTAGGTCAAAGCTACCTCTCCAATTTCCAACCAGAGTATCACAGCTTAGACAGAACCTAGACAAGTGTCCATACTCTCATCCCTTACACAGTCCTTCCAAAATGCCAGCTTTCTACCACTGGCACTTTCCCCAGCCAGTTTCAGCTGTCAGCATGGCATTGGCATTGGCATTGGTTCCATTTCTTCACTCTTACTTCCAACTTCCCCGGGCGGTTGCGTTTCTCCCTTTCACTGACATTCATTCTGTCATAGCACCTTCATTTAACTGAAAACTAAACTTTCCTCCAAAAATATTTTGACAGATTCTATTTTGTTAACCATCCTGGTGTACAGTCCCCAGGAGGCCTAGTGGCTAGTGCAACTGATTTTCAGCCTCCGGCCTTCCAGGCAAAATGGATAGTGCTGTCTAGCCCATAACCCTACGATGAAGGCATCATGGTCTTGGTTTACATTGGGTGTCAGCTGGACAGAATGGAGGACCTGGATCCTGCCTCTCTACCAGGTTCCAGACCAGGCCCCTTTTAGGGAACAACATTGGGAGAGCCCTCCAACCGGAGGCTACTCATCTGACCTTCTTGGCGCTCTTCCTTCTTATACTCTCCTTCAGGCTGGGCCACGGCTCCTACTGTGCAAACAATCAGGAGCTTGATAGAGTTGAAAGCTGAGTAGAGCCCCTCAGGACCTGTGAGTTCTCGACAGGAGTTGGAGAAAGCACTTCCTATGAGCTTTACCAACACTGTGGTTCTGCCTCAGGCTCCATCTTCCAACTCGTTTCTGGGGGAAGGCCTCATGTGCCTTCCGGTCAGTTCACTCTCCCAACTTAACACAGGGCCCTACACTCCTTTTAACCAGCTCTGTCGGCCTGCAGGGGCAGGGCTAACTGGGTACAGCATTGTCCTTTTATCCCATCTGACTCAGCATGGGGTCTGAGCAGCCCTACTCTTGAAAGACAGGATTACAAGCTCTCCCAACGTGCTGAGCAACAGAGGTAGCCCGACTAGTTCTTAAGAGGGCAGCCATTAAACTCAAGTCAGTGCAAGTGAGAGAAGGATAAAGAACAAGTGATTTTGTCTCATAGTTCATGATTCACCAGGACTACACAAAGATCACTGGCATGCCAAAAATGTGAGCTGTTCAAAAAAATATAATATGGTAAATGCACAGAGTAAGGCCAGAAGGGATGACTGAGATAATCTATTCTGACTTCCTGTATAACACACACCATAGAGCATCCCTGAAGTAAATCCTGTTTTAACAAGAGCATGTGGAGAAATTGAAGAAGGTCCAGAGAAGAGCAACAAGAATGTGGAAAAATTGAAGAAGGTCCAAAGAAGAGCAACAAGAATGATTAAATTTCTAGAGAACATGACCTATGAGGGAAGACTGAAGGAATTGGGCTTGTTTAGTTTGGAAAAGAGAAGATTGAGAGGAGACATGATAGTGGTTTTCAGGTATCTAAAAAGGTGTCACAACGAGGAGGGAGAAAAATTGTTCTCCTTGGCCTCTGATGATAGGACAAGAAGCAATGGGCTTAAATTGCAGCAAGGGAGGTTTAGGTTGGACATTAGGAAAAATTTCCTAACTGTCAGGGTGGTGAAACACTGGAATAAGTTGCCTAGGGAGGTTGTAGAATCTCCATCTCTAGAGATATTTAAGAGCAGGTTAGATAAATGTCTATCAGGGATGTTCTAGACAGTACTGGGTCCTGCCATGAGGGCAGGGGATTGGTCTTGATGACCTCTTGAGGTCCTTTCCAATCCTAATATTCTATGATTCTTTTAACTTTTCTGGAAAAAATTCATGCAATCTAGATTTTAAAGTTGTGTGTCATGGAGAATCCATCACAACTCTTGATGCATTTTTCCAGGGGCTAGTTAATCTCACAATTAAAATGTTATCACTTATTTCCTGTCTGAATTCGTCTACTGTCAACTCCCAGCCATTGGATTTTGTGATACCTTTCTCTGCTAGACTGAAGAAGCCTTTATCAAATATTTGTTCTCCATCTATGCACTTATAACCTTTGCAGTTATTGTTGTTACGCTCAATAGAATGAGCTTCTTGAATCTATCAGCATCAGGCATGTTTAAAAGTCTCAAAGGAGTAGCCATGTTAGTCTGTAACAGGAAAAACTTAAAAAACACTGAATAGTCTTTCAGCACCTTAGAGACTAACAAAACATGTAGATGGTATCATGAGCTTTCATGGGCACCGCCCACTTCTTCAGATGAATGGGGTCCAGAGGTAGAAATAAATAACTTATTTATTTATAACTTATAATTTATCATATATCATTTATAAATAGGCTATTTATTTCTACCTCTGAACCCCATTCATACAGGAACACTGTGGTGTTCATTGTTTTTTTAAGCATCATCAGTCCTGAGTCCCAATACTTTAATATTTTTGGAGCTCTTCTCTATACTCTCTCCAATTTATCAACACATTTCTTGTATTGCAGGCACCAGACCTGGACACTCCATGCCAGCAATAGTTGCACCACTGCCAAATTCAGAGGTGATATAACTTCTCAACCCCTGCTCAAAATTCCTTTGTTTATGCATCCAAAGGGCACATCAGTTTCTTTGTCTGCAGGGCAGGGCTGAGAGATTTTAGGGAGCCCTGAAAGGGAGCTGGCTCTGGACACCTGAAAAGGGGCGGGGCTTCTGACATAAGGGGTGGGGCTGGGGGCTAGTTTCCCTCAACCAGTCCATCAGTATCACCAGAGCTGCAGTGCGGGGATACAAAGGACCCAGGGTTCTGGATGCTTGCACAGCTGAGGTAGTATCAGCATCGGCTAGGAGCCCCGGGCTATTTTAAATCACCAGGCCTTGGGGCAGCTGCCCTCTTTGCACCCCCCTGCCCACATTGGCAGCTGTGGGGAATGTCTACCCCAGAACTATCTTTACTTAGTTTGCACGAGTAAGAAGAGCAGTGAAGATGTAAGTACTTCCTGAGTGTGCACATCAGGACTCGGCTCCCCTGTGCTGACGTCAATTCTGCCTTCTCCCTCTCTTTTATTATAACCTTTGTTTGTTGTATATTGGGTTGTAGATATAGATCTTGTTGTTTTGGTAACTGAGTAGATCACTGGGGTCAGCCCAGCCCGTCTGGGCTTGTTCTAGTGAGTTCTGTGCTATGCAATAAAATGGACACTTGCAACTACTCAAGCTCTCTGCCTTTCCACTGATTTCTTCCTATACTGTGAAACTCCCCACGACATAACAAGTGGCGATGAGGATGGGATACCTGTGCTGCCTCCAGCAACAAAAGAAGTAGGAGTCAATGTAAGAAAACAAACTCTTTTTGGCTGTTCTGGAAGGTGGGGGTAAGAACTGACGGCTACATTGTGCAAACTGAAACTAAGATCAAGGAGTCCAGAGACTGGAAAAGAAAAAAAAGGGGGGAGTGCAGGAGCCATGGCTACACTTACAGGGCCACTGGGACCTTTTGAGGAGACTTTAGAGCAATGGCAGGTATATACTGAGCGTTTTGAACTTTTTGTTATTGCAAATGACATTAAAGAAGAGAAGAAGGTGCCCATATTTTTAAGTGTTGTAGGGGCTAAGACCTACTCTCTGCTACGCAGTTTGCGGCTCCCTGTTAAGCCAGAGACCAAATCTTACAGTGACATTGTGGAAATCCTGGGGTCACATTATGCTCCAAAACCATTGGTAATTGCAGAAAGGTGCAGGTTCCATAGCAGAGACCAAAAAGAAAGTGAAACAATTGTACAATTTGTAGCCAATTTGAAAAAGCTTGCTGAACACTGTGAATTTAAGGAGATGTTAAATGTTGTCCTACGTGACAGGTTAGTGTGTGGCCTGCACAGTGAAGCTATACGGAGGCGTCTGTTAACAGAAGCTCAGCTCACCCTACAGAAGGCCATTGATATTGCGGTCTCCATGGAACTGGCCACACAGGAGGCACAATACCTTAGTGCACCCCCTGGGGTGCATAAAGTGTCCCAAGAACCTACTCACAAAACGGGGGGGAGCCAGGAATGTTACCGCTGTGGTAAGACCGCTCACCATGCATCAGAATGCTGGTGTAAACACCTAGTGTGTCAACAGTGTGGAAAAAAAGGGCACATTGAGCGTGCCTGCCAACAAAAGAAAAAGAGGCCTGTGGTCTGGCAGAAC
>JANRFK010004149.1:4748109-4758542 GCA_030068395.1 Apalone spinifera | reverse complement strand
CTTTTCCGTTAAAAGCATTTCCGGAAAATCATGCCAATCTAGACGCAGCCCTGTGTTTTATGAAGCTGGCGTGTCACTGTTTAACCCTGTCATTCTGAGGGAAGTAGAAGGCAAATGCTGAAATAAATTCCGACTCGCTCAGGTGATCACAGTGAATTGCAGGGCAACTGGAGCCTAAATCTCCAGTCTGAAGGGAGAGGAATTCTGGTTGCCACACTGAGATGGGAGACCTCTAGAGGCCTAAAAAAACAATGAATGCCTGAGACTTGACTGGAAAGCTGGCAAAGAGGCTGGGGAAGCAACTATCTCTGGAACTGGGACATACTCTAGCCACGGAGCCTAGGTCTGACAGGACAACCAGACTACAGCTCCCTTGCAGCACGGAAGCCCACACCTCCAAATTAAAATATTTCCATTTTCAGAGATTTTCTTCTTCACACAGCGTGTAGTCAGCCTGTGGAACTCCTTGCCAGAGGAGGCTGTGAAGTCTGGGACTATAATAGAGTTTAAAGAGAAACTAGATAATTTCATGGAGGTTAGGTCCATAAAAGGCTGTTAGCCAGGGGATGAAATGGTGTCCTTGGCCTCTGTTTGTCAGAGGCTGGAGAGGGATGGCAGGAGACAAATTGCTTGATCATTGTCTTCGTTCCACCCCCTCCGGGACACCTGGTGCTGGCCACTGTCGGCAGACAGGATACTGGGCTAGATGGACCTTTGGTCTGACCCGGTACGGCCATTCTTATGTTCTTATGTACTTTTCAGGCAGTGGGGTTATTTTATTTTGTCTTTGGATGAAAAATCAAACTCTCCCCAGCATTTACTAATTGTACTGTGAGGAAAGGCCAGTTTTCAATGGAGATTTTTGGACCAGTCTTAGTCAATACCTTACCCTGTGTCCTGGCATATTGTCTTGAGACACTGAGGTGCTGCCTTGCAGATGAAATGCCAATAATAGCACTTCCCTACCTCACAGAGGAGCTGTGAGGCAAAACACATTGAAGACTGTGAGGTTTTCAGGCACTGTAATGACAGGAGCTATGTAAGTACCTCAGATGAACAAACCTGTGGTGACAATGTCCTTTAGTCCTTTTGGGTTTCTCTTTGTGTTGGGGGATAACTAGAGAGCCCTGGGCTCCCTGAGAACCTTCTGTGATAGCAGAACTGGGTGGTGAATGTGGCTTCTTATTAGGACGGTAGCTTTGCTGTGTGTGAGCTATAAAAATCTGCTGCAGGACAACACACAGCAGGGGGATCAGCTTTTAGTAAGGTCAGCCGTGCTCAGTGATTGGCAGGGTAGCATTTGCTGATCAATAGCGGCGAGAGATTATTGATCCACCCACCAATCTGAACTCTTAATTACTGACATTTAAATGTCAGAAAATTGAAGATACTTTATGTCACATGACTTTAATTTCTTATTCCAGAAGCCTGCAGTGGCAAAGTTCTCATCTGGAAGGATCAACACCGCATGGAGCCCGGCTCTGATCTCTGCTTTGCTGGTGTAAATCTGGACTAACTGCATTTGCACTGGTGGAACAGAGATTATAATCTGGTCCATTGTGTCCTTCTACTGTGTGTCACTTAATACTTGAAGCATCAAAAGAAAGGGCTTCTTTATCCCCCCCTTGGTGTATTTCCTATATGTTGTAAATAAAGTCACAAGGTTTGTCTACATGATGTGGCAATAAGCACAAGACAGGTGTGAATTCTAAAGAATCCCAATGTGGTGCGCACTACATGTCCCATGCAAACCCTTCTGGCATGAATGGAAATATCCCTCATGCACATTAGCATAATCCTGCTGGCCTTTAGGATTCTAAGGCTAGGCCTACACTACAGTGGAAGGTCAAATTAAGATATGCAAATCCAGCTACGTTCATCACTGTGACAAGGTCAGACCAGATGGCTATAGAAGAGTATTCAGAAGGAGGTATGTTAACCCGAGATTAAGTAGGTCTCTGTTCCCTGGGGAAACTGGCAGGGGCTGGCCTAGAACCAGCAGAAACTTTCCAGAATGAGTCCGGACAATCAGGCCCGTTGGAACACCTGGAGCCAATTAGGAGCCTTCCAAAGCCAACAGAGTCAGGCTAATCAGAACACCTGGAGCCAATCAAGAACCAGTTGAGACTGGTTTAAAAGGGCTCCTCTTCTGTTAGTTCAGAGGTGCGTGAGGAGGAGGGAAGGAGACAAAGTTCTGAGAGTCAGAGGTGTCGGAGTGAGAGCTGGGAACTGCAAGTCAGACAGAGGGCTGTGGAGGAGCAGGATAGGCTGCTCAGGTACTAGAGGAAAGATACTTGGAGGGATCATTTGGGGAAATGGGCTTGGACGACTGGGAGTACAACAAACCCCATCTGTTGCCACTGCCTTAGGTCCCTTGGCTGGAACCCAAAGTAATGGGTGGACCCGGGTTCCCTCCCCTCGCCACTACAGAGTCTGTCCCTGGGTAGGGAGACCAGGACTATAGAGGGGTTTCACCCCCCCCCCCCATATTATGACTAGCTCATGATGAGTATGGCTCAGTAGGCTGCGAACCCTGCCTGTAGTAAAGAGAAAGAGGCCATGTGGTGGGACACAGCAAGGCTGAACGCTATCCGCCAGAAGTTCAGGGCCCATGGGCATAGCCAGAGCTCTGCCACAGTATGTAGCTGGAGTCGGCATATCTAAAAAAGAACTTCCACGCTGTCCACACAGCAGGAGGTCAACAGGAGAAAACGCTCCTGTCAGCTTCACTTACTCCTCATGAGGAGCAGGAGTACCGGTGCTGGTGGGGATGCTCTCTGTTTGATTTAGCGGGCCTTTACTAGACTTGCTCAATGGAACCCCGGAAGATCAATTGCAGCAGCATCAATCTTCCGCGTAGCGAAGATCTGGCCTAAGTAAGTAAATGATATTTAAGATCTTACATCAGGGTTTGGTGCACTAAGCACAGGTGAACCCAAATTCATCTGAAAATCTGAGCCTCAATGACGTGCCCAAGATCACACAGGAAGTCTGTGACCTAGCTGGGAACTGAGAACAAGGTCTCCTGAGTTAGAGCCTGAACCATACCTATCTTTCTTTTCAGCAGGTGAAAAGCAAAAACCAAGAGCTGTTTCCAGGCTTCAAGAGTAGGAAACCACCACAAATGTGTGACAAGAAAGAGGTTCCATCTTAAGCTACATGTCAGTTCAATAATCTCTATGGATATGTCTACATTTGCTCCCTAGTTCGAGTTAGGGATGCAAAGATAGCTGACCGAAATTGCTAATGAAGCGGGGATTTAAATATCCCGTGCTTCATTAGTATGATCTCGCCAGCGCGTTACTCTGCTCAACAGCTGTCTTGAACCAGGAAGCACGCGCCTGGACATGATATTTCGAATGAAAGCCCTTGGCTTGAACTAACGTTATTCCTCAATATTTAAATCCCCGCTTCATTAGCAATTTCGGTCGGCTACATTTGCATCCCTAGCTTGAAATAGGGAGCAAGTATAGATGTACCTATGTGGATTGGACTCGTCCTCTTCTCCTGAGTTTAGTACATCCTAGAATACCATAATTTTAAGTTTTAAAAGAATGTCAGTCCACAAAATCAAAAGTATTTCTGATATTTTGCTTGTCCCGCTAGAAGAAAGAACCTCCACTGTGTGTGGTAACTCAAACAGATATGGCGCCACTGATGATATTCCTAGAAATACCATTTTTCTCCTTGTATATATGTACCTGATGCTATCTGGAGCATCCGAAAATGTGTTTGTGCATGAAGCCACGATAATGGGATTTTGTGAATTGTTCTTATCTAGGCATTATATATGCATCCAGTGGGAAAACTTTACTTTAACCAGGTACATTATCAGAAAATAACAATCTGGGGCATAAATATCCCAAGTGTGCATCATTTTTATGAGGTTGAGCAGTTCAAACAAAACACATTTTTCCCATTATTTTGTGTTTGATTATTGTATTTTTTCATTATTATGATGATATTCAACTGCCGGAATTGGATTTATACATGGAGTGTGCGCGCTATGTTAGGGTGTTCCTGTATTCAAACAAGCATGTCCTTTGATAATGGTGCCCAATGGTGGAAGAAGGACAGAGTGTAAGGAGTGACAGTGGTTCTTAGCAAGGGTTGCCCCGCTGTTATTTACATCTCTCGGCTGAGGGCTCTGGAACTGCTGATTCATGCGGACAGCCAGGCCCAGTGGCCCCACATGAATTCCCTGACAACATGAATGTGTCTTTGGCACAGAATGCTGAGGACTGAGATGATAAAAGGACAGTGAATTTCCCACCAGTGTCGATTCCTTCAACTCCGGGGTCCCATGGGAGTAGAATGCTGAAGAAGAGGAGAAAGGGGCACCAGCCGGGTGTGTCAAGGCACCACTTCTGGAGAGCTGCTTGTCCTGGTACTAATAAGAAACCTTTTTTTTCCTCTTCTGAGTCAGCCTCTATACACTCCCTATTGCGGTAAACAGGAAGATGGGTTGAGTGGGTTCTAATTAAACACAGTATGCAGAACTGCTCTCCCAAATCAAGCATTGGCTATGGAATGTGCAAGAACAGTGCTGTGTCCATTGTGTATAGAGAGTAGGACTGAGTTTCTCCCTGCTTGAGGATACAGGCCGCTGCTGTGCATTGCCCATCTGGCTCTGGATTAAGGATAGACAGACAGGAGAACACAACTGATAGATGTTTACAGGGAGCATGATGTTCCACTGATGATGATCTCTCAGATTACAGAAGGTAGGACCCCCTCAGTGCAGACTGAATAGATCAGTGATGGTTAGAGCAGGCGATAGAAGGGTGTGAAGTATGACAGAAGTAGAGGAGTCCATGGGACCTACCTGGCCAGGAAAATCTTGCTGTTCTGATGGAGGTGGGCTCACCAAATGTCCTCAAATCCTTTAGAAGGAACACCTTGGCTTTTGCAGAGCTCAGAATGGCCCTGATTAAGGATATCTTATAACTGTGATCCAGAGCAGATTCTCCCTAATTTATCTTTAGACCAAGGGACTGAAACAGGGTGAATATTCCCTCCAGGGACTCTAAACCCTGGCACATGCATGCCCAGACCCACCAGTCTTCCAGATTTTGAGTATACATAGGTTCCCCAACAACTTAGAGATACAGCTACTAAGTCCAAGGACTTGATAGACACTTGGGCTATGTCTACACAGCAGCATTATTTTGGAATAACTGACGTTATTCTGAAATAACAAAGAGCGTGTCTACACTACAGGCCTTTATTTTGAAGTAATGTTGAGTGGGGAAGACTTCCTACTCTGACTCCTGTAACCCTCATTTCACAAGGAGTAAGGGAAGTTGAAGGACGAGTGTTCTTTCGACTTCCTGCTGTGTAGACAGCACCAAAAGCCGGGTTAAGCTATTTTGACTTAAGCTACCCAATTGATATAGCTGACGTTGCATAGCTTAATTCGACTTTAGCCCTGCTGTGTAAACGTACCCTTAGATACTTGGATCTCATGGGGGCTAGATATGGTATAAGACACTGAATAAACTAAGACTCTCAATGCTGTAGGAAGACTTTTGTCTTGTACCAGCAGAAACATGAAAGCACCAAAATTTCCAGACACATGACAAACTATGCCTGTGCATGATGGCAGGTGGAGATTCTGTGGCGTAACCTTGGTCAGAACATATCCCATAGCATATTAATGATCTCCCTGGCATATTGCACCCATGCGAATGTACGTAGATTAACACCGCTTGCCTCAAAATCCCAAAGTCCTCTATGAAGTATCTGTTAGACATTTTGGATTAGCAGACAACCATCGGGTTCAGGGATTCTCTGCTTTGAACGATGGATTTTTCTTCTGACAAATATTTTTTCACACTTCAGTGGCCATGGATTGTGTGACCATTTGTAATGTAATTCTTACTGGGAAATAATTCAGGCTGACACTGTCAGCTGTCACACATCAGGACTTCACAATAGCCTCATTTTCAGGGATCCAGCACCTGCCGCTTCCATTCAAAATGGCTGCAGTTGTGGGCAATGAACATCTATGAAAATCCTTCCCGCTCAAGTACAATCACATCTAATAAAGGCCTCTGGTTAGTGCATTTGTAACCCACCCAGTTACTGGATGTGGGATACTCACTTAGCTCCTATTGATGGATATCATTTACTCCCTTTTTCTTAATTGGGTGTGTGTCCTGAAAGCCATAATTAACGCATCATAAGCAACTACTCCATTTTTCAGATCTCTGTACAGTGTGAGTCCCAGTAGGCTTTCTTCAGAGTCCAGCCAATGTATTTGTGCATTCAAGCTTCACTTCCAGCAGTTATGCCTGTTGGTAAATAAATTGCAGAATCACAGCAGTTCTCACCCGAGGGAGCGACTACTAGACACAAGTAAGAAAGTAGGAAACTAGGTTTAAATTTCCTAGTCATGTGCTCTGTTGTATCTGGGATGTACCATGGACCCGGTGCATACAGATTGTAGCGCAGTTATGTGTCCTGTCTACAAAGTAACCTGGAACACGGTGGTGGCGTGGGAAGGGTGGTTCTTCAAGCCCTCATATTTGTCCAGTCCTGAGGCAAAGAAAATGAAAGTCATTTATTTCTTCTTGCTTTCTCGTTCTTAAGGCAAACTCATACTGCCACCCTCCAGTTTCATGCACCTGCCACTTTTGCCTGTCTGAAATCAGAGTTAACACTTATCAGTTGGTTCTGCACAGAAGTGCTATTGTAACCCCCACACCTCCTGGGTGTCTTGTACTGTCCTGTGTAGCAGCACTGAGACCACTTGCAGAGAGAAAGAAGGAGTGTGATTGATAAGTGGCTTTTAGCTCAAGTGTTAGAGGCTCATGCACAAAGGTCCATAGGTCCCAGGTTCAGGCCTGTCTCTCGGCATTACTCTATCCTTCCTACAGCTAATGGGATGGGTTGCAGTCTACCAGTGTTTGCAGCATGATGGTAATACTGGGTATATCGCATGAGAACATAAGAATTGCCATACTGGGTCAGACCAAAGGTCTCTCTAGCCCAGTAGCCTGCCTGCAGACAGTGGCCAATACTAGATGACCCAGAGGGAGGAAACACAACATGTAATCATCATATGATCCCTCTCCTGTCATCCATTTCCAGACAAAGAAGCTAGAGACACTATTCCTACACATCCTGGCTAATAGTCATTGATGGACCTAACCTCCATGAATCGATCTAGCTCTTTTTTGAACCCTGTTAAAGTCCTAGTCTTCACAACATCTTCTGGCAAGGAGTTCCACAGGTTGACTGTGTGCTTAGTGAAAAATAACTTCCTTTTGTTTGTTTTAAACCTCCTGCCTATTAATTTCAATTGTATCTTTAATATACAGTATTATTAGGCCTGAAGAATGGAATCACATTAAGTGTTTTCCTTGAATGGTAATGAGTAGGTAAAGCAGTTCTGCTACCACACGGTTAGATTCTGCCATCCTTACACCTGGTGCAATAGCATTTACTCACTCACGTTATTGATTTCAGTAGGATCACTTGAATAACTAGGTGGTGCTAAGCATAAATCAGAGCTGTAGAATCTGATCAGTAGACTCTGGAGTTATAGATCCCGATCTATGGTAAAATTCCATGGCAGAAGAAGAAAATAAAGTAACAAAGATCCCTTCTTATTGCTGACATAGTAATTTAAATAAAATGTATTCCACCCAATAATAAATAATCATTCTTATGTAGCATTTCTCAGCAACAGATCTCAAAGCACATCACACTCTCTAATATATTTTTCCCTCCCAACGCCCTGTGAGTTAGCAAAGTTGAGTTGCATTAGCATGGAAATCAATCAGTCGTCTTGATTAAGGGGTGGGATTTCCATTTCCTTAGGTGCTTTTAAAATTTCCATTCTAAATAACTCAGTTAAGACACATTTTTTTTGGTCCAAAAAATAAACATACAGTTTAGAAAACACTGCCCTTAAAAAAATAAAAATGTGTTTTATTGTATTTCATCCTTTGTTTTACTTTTCTTCCAGAGCTTAGATTTTCATCCTGGTTAATTACTACTTAATCACCTGGCATCTGTAAAATATATACCCCTGCTACACAGACACACACACATCCCAGCCTCATGCCATAATACTGTTTGGCTTAAGCAGCAGGCATTACCATTCCTTAGCGCTGGCTACATTGGTTTTCCAAGAGATGTCACAAAAAGGCAACTAGCCTGACTAATGTTTATCTCGCTTAAACAAAGTATGTTGTATAACAGAACCTTCTTTAGAAAAAGAAGACTATTTGAGGAGAGGGGACTGGTGATTTCTGTCCAACAATCTCCGTGAGGAGATTGCATTGTTTTAATTCCATCATGAACAACAACACTTTTCACATCCGTGCTCAGGGACAGATTCTCACATGTTATTGTTTGGCCCAGCTCCCTCAAAATCTAGTCCTTTTGCTAACCTGCTGTGCTAGTCCTGGTTCCAGCAACCCTGAGATTTGCTAGTGTTGATGGACCTGCAGCATTTTGACCTCCATAATCTTGCTGAAAGCCATGAGATTAGACCCCAGCAGATGGACAACACTAGCAGTCCCATAAGCATTAGCTCTTCTTCCATACTGAGGACTTTGCCCAATTCACCAACCAGTGCTTTCTGGGATTTTAAGGTGCTTCATTAACATTTACAAATGAAGCCTTGGAAACAAGTAGACACTAGTAACCACAGTCCATAGATGGATATTATGAGACACAGAGAGATTATGCAACATGGGGCTATAGGAAGTTTATAGCAAAGAACAGAACTCAGCTACCCCTAGCCGTGACTGCTGCTTTCTTTATGAACCACTTCCTTTCTCTGTGAGTTGCAGAATCAAGTAACAGGTATCAGAGAGGTAGCTGTGTTAGTCTGTTTCAACAAAAACAACAATAATCCAGTGACACTTTAAAAAGTAACACAATTTTTAGGATATTAGGGCATACGCTTTCATGAGCTACAACTCACTTCCTCAGATGAGGAAGAGAAAAGAGAGGAAAAAAGAGGGGACAAAGGGATATAGAGGTAGGGGTGTGACATCAGTGCTAATTAAATCACAGGTGTGAGAAGGTAAGAGTGCCTGAATGGGACATTACTTTCAGTAATGAGAAAACCACTCCAGTTGTCTATTTAGACTTTGGTTCTGGGTGTCAAATTTGCATATGAATTGAAGTTCAGCAGTTTCTTGTTACATTCTGGTTTTGAAGGTGTTTTGTTTTTGTTTTTTTGCCTGAACTTGAATCACGTAAAACACAGACAGAAGTGTTTTAGCCATGGCCGTGTTGAGATGTAGGAAATCTGCAAACAAAGTTGGCATACTGATTTGCATGGCAACACTCAGAATGCCCTTCCACCTGACAAGTGTGGTCATTGCCCTAGCTCTGGGAGCAAACCAAAAGTTTGGGGCATTGCTTGTGAATGCACTTAGTTATTTTCCATCTGCTTTGCAACCCTCTTATTGCAGAAGGCTTTTCACGCTTTTAGCATGCAGCCTTTTATTGAGTGTGGAAGCACAGTTTATAAATAGGCTAGGGTTTCGGGTTTTTTTTAAATGCCATTTAGATCTTGCTTTACTGGAGTTTATAAACACACTATGTTCAATTTTTATCTCTCTCTTTTTATTGGCTCAAGAAAGTAGTTGTCTGTCAGCTATTCCTGTTTTCCCAGATTGTTTTATGGTAAACTGTGCTCCAAGACCCTCTGTAAAGTAGCTGTTATATAAACAATATAATGCATTAAGCCGAAGATATATGTGGTCCCAAATCTGTTTATCTCACTTGTGGAGAAGTCCAGCCTGAGGTCTGTGCCTCTTTTAAAAAGCCACCTGGCTCCTGTTTTAAGGGTGAATATTGGACTTCCCTGTCAATAGCTAAAGTGCACAGGTCAGATGTTTGTGAATTTCAGCGATACCAACTTAAGTGATTTCTTTCTTCAAAGAGCAGGAGATGTTTCACTTAAATGTCAGCAATTAAAAAAAAACCAGCCCCAGAACCACGGAACTATTCTAAAGAATTGTGTGCTATTTGGCAGAGGTCGGTATTAGGTGGAAAGAGCTGGAGACTTAAATCTTCTCTTTACCAACTGGAAAAAGGGAGTTGGAGTAGTCTCACAGAGTAAAAGCACTGGCATTATAAAGACTAATGTGTTTTAGCCCTGACATAGGGACACCAATTTCGGAGAGAAAAGTTTTACCTCCCAGGCCTCTGCTTCAGAGACTGGTGGTCATTTCCTAAGGAGAATGTTCGTGCACCGAGAACCTGGTCTGAGGGGTTGTAATGTAACAGCATCTGGTACTCACCGCAGAGTTGCACCTCCTCATGGCTCATCTGGGGAATGAGCTCTCCCCTTTCTGTGTCCCATCCTGGGGTCATTCAGCCTGTTGCCTCAGTCCTCATCCTTTGACCCCATCAGCAGCGGCAGCATCTCGCATTCACGGCTTAGCCCTCTGGCCAAACCACAATCC
>JANRFK010004149.1:4736920-4748009 GCA_030068395.1 Apalone spinifera | reverse complement strand
TTGGTCCTGCTGTGAGGGCAGGGGACTGGACTTGATGACCTCTCAAGGTTCCTTTTGGTTCTATGAGATAGGTATATCTCCTTACATTAGCCTTTAATGGTCCTTCCTGGGCTGCTCCCTGCACCACCTCCTTCAGGCCCCTGCTCATCCCCTTGAATGAGAGAGGCCTCTCCCCCCAGCCTCAATGCTTGGCTTTATAGATGCCCATGGCTGTTCTTGCCCAGGTGAGCTTCATTTGCATTGAGTGCCATTGCCCTTAGCCATCGCTGCCTTAACCCCTTCGATGCTGGTGTGGGATGAACACAGACAATATTCATTTTATTTTGATTACCCACCAGCTATGACAATTTGGGGTAGACTAGTCTGGATTCCAAGTTTTTTACTCTGAAACGGGGCGGCATTCACCTCCTGTGAGCACCCCATCGAGTGGAGCATGTCTGCCGGTATTCATTCTGTTCTTTAGCCTTTGCTGTGTCACACAGCCTGGTGTGAGTCACTCAAAACTCCTTCCAGGGTATACATTTACCATGGCCCATCTCCCTGACTCCCTGACCTCTGTATGATCTCTGAATCTGTTCCCCACTCAAATGGAGAGTGATGCCTCCAGGGCTTCCTCTTTTGGAGACAGCGTCCTCGCTATTCCCTCGGGGCTTTATCACAGTTCATCATATAGTCCACAATAGCTCATCACATGGAGCTCCCTTCATAAAGCTCTCCCAGCCAGTCGCCCATGGTCTTCCCTCAAGGACTATGTCTACACTCGCAGCTTCTTGCGCGAGTAATATGCAAACGAGGCTAAGCGTGGAATATCGCCAAGCCTCATTTGCATACCCAATGAGCCACCATTTTTTTCAGAAGAGGCTCTTGCGCAAGAAGGAGCGTCTACACTGCCCCTTCTTGCGCAAGGAAATCCCTCTTGCGCAATGCCATTACACCTATTACTTGAGAGGTAACTCTTCTGAGAAAAATGGTGACTCATTAGGTATGCAAATGAGGCTCAGTGATATTCCACGCTTAGCCTCATTTGCATATTACTCGCGCAAGAAGCCGCGAGTGTAGACATAGCCCTAGAGCTCTCCAGTGGCACTGAGTTGACTCTGATCCTGCAGCTCATTTTATAGGGCCTTCTTGGCCCCTTCCTCCTGCAGACACTCTAGTCTCTTTGGAGGACTCCTCTATGGTTTGCTGGAATGGGGAATGGCAAGGCCACAAGTCTCCAGCAGGGGGCTTTAGAGAATGATCCACCCCATCACAGACTCCCATTTTAGCAAAATCACCAGCTCCTTTACCAAAGTGTCTACAATTCATATACATTAAGGAGAGCACTTAAGCATGAATTTAAATCCATCCCTTTCCAGGATAGTCCTCAAACATCTGCTTGAGTGCCATTGCCTCAAGCGCAGAGTTAAGCACTTGTTTAAGCATTGCTGTGATGAGGGAGAGGGTCCTGAACTAATTTCCTGAGGAAGTGGATTGACTCCAGGTACCTTGGAATCAAGGGCAAATCTCCCACTGACTTCATGGCACCAGGAATTTACTCCATTTTTTAAAATAACAAATTGATCTGACACTGGATTATTTGAGAGCCAAAGTGAGGGTGGAAAGCCCCCCTCAACTCAGCCCTCTAATGCCATAGAAATAATGTGTCTACATTTATCCCATCTGTGGACTTACCCGAGGGATGAATTTGGTCCAGTGTTGGAATGACAGAGTGGAGAAGGGGGAGAAAAGCCATTTTCTTTCATAAGATGAACGTACAATATTAAGGCAACTGAAAACTACATTTCTAAAATTGTTTCCATTTCAGCTTCCCCCTGACTATGGAGAATCAATACGCCAGAAGAGCATAGCCTTAAACGTTAATATTACAGAATAAAATTCATTTTTGATGGATTGATGGGCACGTTTTCTTAAGGCCAAGCCGTAATGAATATAAACTTTTCTCTGATATTCTCTTGCCTTTTCCCTCTCCCTCACAGAGAACTTATTGAATAATAGGACAGCGCTAGCCTGTGCACAGCACCATCTATTATTAGGCACTGAGAGGTTTTCTCCAGGAATCATGCCCTCACCCCTGTATATTCACTCATAATCACAAGGGAGATCCGAATAAGAGAAAGTGCTGTTGTTTGCAGTGCTAGTCCTGGCTCCCTAGTCAATCAAGGGAAGCTTGGCTGATGTGCTGCTGGCTAATAATTCCCTGGGGAATTTCGCTGTCCTAACTACGCAGTCCCTAAATGTGCTGTGTTTAAAAGCAAATCCATGTACACCCTAATTTCGACATGAAGTTTTACATCGTGTCACACTTGCTTTTCTTTCTGAATCAGCAATAACCAGTTAGTTCTTCGCCAGTAATTCTGTTTAGCGACACAGGCTGGGTTTGAAAAATAATAATTCACTCCCCCACCTCCTGCTGCTATCCTGGCATTTGGTGCATTTCTTTGCAGGCATGGGGCATGATCCCGTTGTTCTTGTGAGCCGAAACATCTCCCTGACTCTAATGGGAATTGTGGATATGAAAACCCTTCAAGATCTTCCCACTTTCTTTGGGGCAGGCTCTGAGTTGTTTGCATTGGGTTCTTTCTCCTAACCCTTTTGTAAGCAGAAAGGGCCAAATCCTGTTTCTGCTGATGCCAGTGACAAAACTCCTATAGAGCCCACTGACCGCAGGATCTAACATAGTAGGTCTGTGAGGCATGGCAGCTGACTGGTCAGCAAGATGGGCTACAAAATTATTCAAAATGGTGGGATGGCCCACAACAGATTCTTCTATTTCTTCTTTATTCTTTCTCCTGTCTTTATTTTTCCATCTTATCAATTATATAAACTGCAAAAGGAGCCAAATTCCACTGGATCCTTGGAAACAAAACTCATAATAATCCAACAAAGTGCATTTGCCCAGCACATTGCATTCCAGTCAAAAGAAGGACTCATTTGTGTGAAGGGTCTGGGCTGTGAATAATGTCCTTTTCTGGGCAAGGTTTCCACATGGCCTCTGAGCACTTGTTTGTGTCCTATTTCTGCCCTGTTCCCCAGAATATAGTTCATGAGGCAGCTGCATAATGAACACTGTTTGGCTATGTCTACACTCCCAGCTTTTGTTGGCAAAGGGTATGCTAATGAAGCGCTCATTAGCATTTGTCACGCTGTCATTAGCATATTCTCTGCCCAAGGCCTTTTGCGCAAGAGGGTTTTGTGCAAAAACAAGCAGTGTAGACGGATCCGTTTTGCACAATGACTCCCTTTTGTGCAAGATATGTAGACCTCCTTTTTTGAGCATAAGGATCTTGTGCAAAAGGGAGTTTTTGTGCAAAACGGATCCGTCTACACTGCTAGTTTTTGCATAGAACCCTCTTGTACAAAAAACCTTGGGCAGAGAATATGCTAATGACAGTGCAATAAATGTTAATGAGCTCTTCATTAGCATACTCTCTGCCGGCAAAAGCCAGCTGTGTAGACATAGCCTTTGAGTAAAAGGCAAGGTCATAGCAGGCTGCTTTCAGCCACACTACTGGAGATGGTTACTCAACCACGTAGAATTTTCATGCCACCACACCGATCAGATGCTGGCCAGGGAGTGAGAGCAGAGAATGAGAGCAGAAGCATTTTGTACAGCCTCAACTGCCTGCATAATCATGTGTTCCCACTGCCACCATGCCAGGACACTGGGGGACATTACCATATGGTAGGGGGAAGTGAATCATGTGCTTACAATGACGCTAAAGGCAGTGTAAGAGAATGTTTAAAAAAAGCTCAATCCTCTGAATGTTGAGTTACCCCAATTTCCACTGGAAATCATGGGGAGAGCACTTAGACCCTTTAAGGATCAGAACGTAAACATAATGTGCTAATTGTTTATTTAGGATATCTCGCTATTCAACCCAACTGATTGGACCTGTCTGGGGGACGTTGGATGAGATTCTGACTGTGTTGAAGTCAACAGGAGTTTCATCTCCCATGGTTGTAATTATTTATTTGTATTGTCATAATGCCTAGGCTATGTCTACACAGCAGCGTTATTTCGAGATAATGTTGAGCTGGAGGACTTCTTATTCCGACTCCTGTAACCCCCATTTCAAGAGGAGTAAGGGAAGTGGAAGGAAGAGTGTTCTTCCTTCAACTTCTTGCAGTGTAGACAGCACCAAAAGCCGAATGAAGCTATTTCAACTTCAGCTACACAAGTGATGTAGTTGAAGTTACGTATCTTAATTCGACTTTTGCCCTGCTGTATAGACAAGCCTAAGCATGGGCCATGGTTCCATTGTTCTAGGTACTGTACAAACCCAGACCAAACAGCTGGTCCTGCCCCAAAGTGCTGCCCATCCGTCCTAAGGAGTTTGCAGTCTAAATAGTAATACCATTATATGTTGTTTTGCCATTGCATAGCTATTTGCACATTGTAATGTGGCTAGGATAACATTATTGATTTTTCTCGCCAGGCAATGATCAACATTTCAAGTAAGACTTTGCAGTTTCCTATGCATTTTATGCAGTGGCCTGATATATTTATTGAGTTTATTGGTTTATTCATTCTCATTTATTCGTTAGGTTTGGCAGCACTCAGAACATCCCAGCTGATTTTCAAACGATGACGCGAAGTGGGGCACTTTCAGATCTGTGCAAAAGCACTCAATTAGTATAAATTTCTTCTTTAAAAAGCAATATGGGTATCGGGCCAGATCTTTCCACTAGAGTAGATTGACATCGTCCCATGGATTTCACTGGAGTTTACTCCAAGGATCTGTCCCTTATCAAATGTTTCCAACTCTGTTCAATGGCATACAGTGGGAGTAGAGACTTTGTAGCTAAAAGATAATCTTGATAAATCATTGGCTCCAAGTCTGCAGAAAATGCCTGCTCCCATGTACACTACAGTGGCTCTTTGAGGCCCTCTGCAAGGCCTGGAGCTCTTGCCACATCTTGTCTCCAAGAGGAAAGGAAAGGAGTCCTTCAAGCAGCCTAGAATGATGGCAGGGAAGCAGCCAATCAGGGCGGCCACAGGGAAGCAGCCAATCAGGGCGGCCACAGGGAGCAGCCAATCAGGGCCCAGCAGACTCACATAAAGGGAACTGCAGAGCCAGTGTCAATCAGTTCCTAGCGAGAGCTGGAGGTGTGTGGATGGTGTGCCTGGTGAGCTGTGGGAGTTACAGGATCTTGGATAGAGAAGTACTAGCAGAGACCGGGAGGAAAGAAATACACTTCCTGACTGACTGCTGGGATTCAACCTGAACAAGCCACAAAGGTAAGAGTGAAGAATATACTGGGGCCATGGGAAAGTGGTCCTGGGGAACTATAGCAGGGATGCAGTTTAGGACACATCTGATGGCTGCTATGTACAAGGTCCCTGCATTGCGCCTGGGCCCACCCCTACTTCTATCTGTTAGCCACTGGGAAGAGGCCTTGACCTTGATGCACCCCAAGAGGGGAATTGAACTCTTTTTTGGCACATCACAAGAGCTGGGAGCGAGGGCAAGAACATTGCTTCCAGGGTGGGAGGGAAGCCCTAGATGGCTCAGAGGCTGAGACCATTAATACACTGATTGAGGACCTACGCCCCAAGAGGCCTTCAGTGAGAGCAAGTGCAGGCCTGCACACATGACTAGAGGGTGCTTGCAAGAAGTGACTGCACCCCAATATTACAGACTCCATTGGCTTTGGTGGAGTTACTCCTGATTTACACCCATGTAGATCAAAATGGGATTTGGCCCTTTAGCCTGTTCTTTAGGGCCAAGCTTTGATAGGACTTGTTAGTCTGTTTTCACTCTGATGCTCACAGGGTCCAGAAAGAGGTGGCTCTTGCTTCCTAGACGATCCATCCTTGGAAGCCGTTGTTCCTATCTCTGCTGGGTTAAAAAGCGGCTTTTGTTCCAAAAGGAATCATTTCCCTTCTCAAGCTGTGTCAGGCTGCACAGTTTCTCCATCTGTTTTATTGTTGTTCATTTTCTATCGCAGTCACCATCCATTTTCTGTGCCTTGTAGGCCCATTGCATACTGAAATGCAGATAACCATTGCTTAGGAGTTGCCTGTGACCTAGACAAATTAGCTGGCAAGAACATCTGGTTTTAGATTTCTTTGTCTCAGAGAGCTGCTGGTGCCTCATGAAAACTGTTGAAAGGACTTTGACCATTCCTAAGGCAATTCCAATGACTTGGAGAGGGTCCAGAGAAGAGCAACGAGAATGATTAAAGGTCTAGCGAACATGACCTATGAGGGAAGACTGAAGGAATTGGGTTTGTTTAGTTTAGAAAAGAGAAGATTGAGGGGGGACATGATAGCAGTTTTTAGATATCTAAAAGGATGTCATAAGGAGGAGGGAGAAAACTTGTTCATCTTGGCCTCTGAGGATAGAGCAAGAAGCAATGGGCTTAAACTGCAGCAAGGGAGGTTCAGGCTGGACATTAGGAAAAAGTTGCTAACTCTCAGGGTGGTCAGACACTGGAATAAATTGCCCAGGGAGGTTGTGGAATCCCCATCTCTGGAGATATTTAAGAGCAGGTTAGATAAATGTCTATCAGGAATGGTCTAGACAGTATTTGGTCCTGCCATGAGGACAGGGGACTGGACTCGATGACCTCTCAAGGTCCCTTCCAGTCCTAGTATTCTATGATTCTATGACTTGGAGGCACTTACAGCAGGTATGGACTGGGCCCTTCTGGTTTGGAAATACTTCTGCTTCTATCTCACACCTGTGATTACTTTCATTCTTTAATGAGAGAATTAAAAAAATCTACCTGTACCTAAAGCATAATACGGGAAGTCATTTGATTTCAATTCTATTACCAGGACGTCTCGTGAGTTCTTTAAGAAATCACCTTTTGATACCTCAGTTTTCCCATTTGTGCAATTTGGATGGTTGACGGACTTACTACCTGTCCTGTACTTTGCAGCAGTTTGGAGACACTTCCTTACCACCTTTACAGAGGGGATTAGTACTTATTCCTGTGAGTAATCCTGTGGACTTCAACAAAAGGACTCGTATGAGTAAGAGTTTGCACAGTTAGGCATTCATTCTTTTATATTTTAAAATTATTTTATGGTCCTCCTATTCAAGGTAATACATAACCAAATACTGTTTATTTCAGAAGGTCTCATCTCAGTCTCTGCTGCTAAATTCTACTTGAAATCATGAAACTCGGGGACAAAGACTCATAGAACTAGGCCAGTTTTGCCCTCATGCAATGTGTCTTTCTTTTTTTTTGTTTGCACGAGAATAACTTCTAGACAGCTGCTCTCCCCCTGAGATTCTTGGATTCAGGCAAGGAACCAAGATGACCGATGCTCAGTATGTAACAAGGACTGCATCTCAGCACCCAATAAACATCTCCCCAAGTTGTGGTTCACACATACTCAGATAAGTGGAATTGATCACACTCTGTAATACAGGTTGAACCTCTCTAGTCCGTCGCTGTCTGGTCTGGCAACATCTGTGGTCGGGCATGATTTTAGTTAGCCAGATGTCTACTTCTTATGCTTGTGGCCAAGTTTCTTGTGGTCCCATAAAGTTTATTTACAGCCACGCTGGCCCTCAGGGTTTTGTGCTGTTGTTTAACTTTAATTTACCCCTAAATGTCTTCTAAGATCCCAGTAAGCAGTGGAAGTGTTGGCAATGCTGCTAGACAATATTGACCTTCTGTGGTTCGGCAAATTCTTTGGTTTGGCCGCAGCCAGCTCCCCAGGGTGCCGGACTAGTGACTTGCAATAATGTGGCAAGGGCCACAGTATATTGATCTAGATCTACCCACTGAGATTAAATCATTGTCATCTCCCTGGCAACCAGTGGTGATGTTCTGAACAGAAGACTAGTAGAGTGCACCACACAAACCAAGTGCCGAGTGAGCAGATGCCCCCACCACCGCTGCGAGTGAGGGGAGAATACCGACTTCTTCCCCTTTGTGGCACTCTTTTTTGCCCATTCACCATGGGCTACACCAGGGGTGGGCAAACTTTTTGGCCTGAGATCCACATCTAGGAGGGGAAATTGTATGGTGGGCCATGAATGTAAGGGGTTGGGGTGCAGGAGGGAGTGCAGGGTGCAGGAGGCCCCTCAGGACAGGTGTTAGGGGCAGGGTCTGGCCGGGCACCGCTTACCTCAGATAGTTCCCAGTCGATGGCCCAGCAGGGCGAAGGCAGGCTCCCTTTCCTGGCCCTGCATCACTCCCAGAAGCAGCTATCATGTCCTGCAGTAGCTCCTGAGGAGGAAGAGGGGGCCTTTTCTGCAGGCAACCCCCCATAGCTCCAATTGGGCACAATCCTCCATTCCCAGCCAATGAGCTACAGGGATGGTGCCTACTGCTGGGGGCAGAGTGATGGGCCCTGTGCCCCCTCCCCTTGCTCAGGCTGCCGGGACATGCTGGCTGCTTCGGGGAGCAGCACAGGGCCAGGGCAGGCAGGGAGTCTGCCGTAGCCCATTGCACCACTGGGCTGGTAATTGTAAGGGCTGGATTAAAAGTTCTTTGCCCACCCCGGGTTACACAGTACACAGTGAGGAGTCAGGCTATAAACTTGACAAGCAAGATCCTATTGACAAACCTATGCTGCTTATCAGCCTGAGGTTTAGAAATGTCTGAACTTGTTTATTCTTAATATTTGTTCTGCTCTTGGACTAAGCATCTGAATTAGACATAAACAGATAATTGTCAGAACACTTCCCTCTTTTTCAAAGACTATAAGTGTTACACTTGCTTTTCCCCCACTTTGTGTTACTTTCCTAGATTTTAATTACTTTTTTTTTCAAAAATATTTCTGTTATAAAATGTGACGTGTTAATTCTCTTGACACACAATGCTGCATATCCCATGGGTTGGCTGAATTTTTGTGTCGAGGCTTTCCTTAAGCAGTCTTTCATGAACCAACAGTTGTTACTTTAATTCTCATTGTTCAGGGGAATTGTAAAGCTTAATTGTGATGTCTTAACTAGCGCTGGTCAGGAATTTTTCAATGAGTTTTGTTGTTGTTGTTGGAAGAAGCCCATTAATCAACCTGAAATTCTTTGCAGGAAAGGGCTGAGTTTAACAAATTTCCCAATTTGAAAAAAATGTTGGGGAGGAAAACCCCTCAAAATTTTTTGTAGTTTGAAATAAAATTTCATTTACATTTGAAAACAATCAAAATCAAAACAAAATGTTTCAAGAGTATCTAAACAAATCGTTTTGATTGATTCAAACTGAAAGTTGTGGGTTTTTTTTCTCTGCGTTTATTGATTTGTTATAACGGTCAATATTTTAATCTTTTGTACCAAATCAGGGCCATTTAAAAAAAAATCTTGACAAGTCTCATGAGACGGAAAAACTGTTTCCTCCCAAGCTATTCTTTTAATGTGCCTCCGATTTCTTCCACATTAGGGAGTTTTTAATACTTCTTCCCATCAGATTTTACTTTTGAATCCTCTAAGATTTCTTACTTTCTCAACATTCCCTTTGCCAGAATCAGTGGCTCCCTCCAGCAAAGCGGGTATTTAATTTTAAGCACAAGTCATTTTACTGAAGTCAATAGTGCTGCATCCCATGGTGAAAGCTGAGCACCTGCTTAAATGGTTTGCTGAATATGGACTGAACACTTGTGTCCCTAATGCAGGCAGTCAACCCTCATCACTTACCCTATTATGTTTTGTGTTCACCATGGTATGTCTACACTGCATTCTTCTTTCTAGAAAGGAATGCAAATGCAGCCGAGCGAAGTTGCAAATGAAGCACGGATTTGAATTTCCCATGCTTCATTTGCATAATCGCGTCTGGCCGCTCTTTTGAAATACCCTATTTCGAGATAAAAAACGCCGTGTAGACGTGGTTATTTTGAAAGAAACCCCTTCTTTCGAAGTAACCCTAAAACCTCATTTTATAAGGAGTAAAGTTATTTCGAAAGAAGGGGTTTCTTTCAAAATAACCACATCTACATGGCATTTTTTATATCAAAATAGGGTATTTCAAAAGAGCAGCCGGACGCGATTATGCAAATGAAGCGTTAGACATTCAAATCTGCGCTTCATGCAATTTCACTCAGCTGCATTTGCATTCCTCTCTTAAAAGAGGAAGGCAGTGTAGACATACATAGTTTCCATTTTCCTGCTGCTTCTTTACCTTGTGTCCCAACTTTTCTAGTTATAAAGGCGTCTGGGTTGCACACAAGGAAGTTCCTTGTTGAGACATATTCGTTTGCACTCATACCAAGCAACACATAGATCTTTGTAGCTAAATGTCTCTCCAGGAGCATGATATCCTGCACCATGGTCATTTGTTTTAGTGGAGGCAGCAATTTTAAACCAAGCCCTTCAAGATGCAGGAGAAGGAAGAAAGGGGAAAGAAAGAGGCTCTACCATGTTGACGCTCAAAAATTCAGTACTGTGAGTATGAGAGGGAGGAGAACATGGTTCTCAAATAACCTTACAAAACTCCCAGACTCATTGCCGCTCAAATACAACCTCAGTGTCCATCCGCCTTTGACCTCATCCCTTAATGGAATCGTGTTTGGCCACTAAAAAAATTCAACTGCTCACCCTGGAGTAAGGCTGGATATTTTCCCAGGCATGAAGCTAATTAAAGGGTAAGAAATATTATAGGCTACACAGTTCAAATTTGGCTAAGTATTATGCACAATGCTTCTCTGTCTCTTTCTCACCAACAGAGACAAATCCCTTCTTAGGGATCACTTCTTCTAGGAGGTTTCTAAAGTGCAGCCTGTTATGCATTTGAATATCTATTAATTCAAATAATCACTACACCAGAAATGTATTCAAATTGCCTGTATTAGCCATGCAAGACAACTTAGTCAAGTTCCTCAAAGTTAGTTAAAATGCTCCAAAGGAATGAAACACCTACATATCTTGGACAATTTTGGCCCATGTCAGTGGTCAAGGCCAGATCCTCTCCTTGCGTAAAGGAATACCAATCCATTGACATCAGTGTAGGTGTGGTTTCGTCAGCTGAGGAGTTGATCTATCATCCACTCCCCTCCTTCTTCCCTGTGTTGTCCTCTCTCCATGGGTGTGTCTAGACTACAGGGTTTGTTTGGTTTTTTTTAAATCACCTTTTTTCTAGAAAACTTCACCTGCATCTAGAGTGCAGCTGTGTTCTTTTTAGTTTAGAAAAGAGA
>JANRFK010004149.1:4689271-4712600 GCA_030068395.1 Apalone spinifera | reverse complement strand
GTGATGCTATTTCAAAATAACTACTCCCCAGAGTAATTCGAACTAATTACTCCCTAGTGCTTCCTGGGGCTCTAAGTCTGAGGTAGCGCATCCTCATTAACGGAGCCTGCCTCAAACTGGATTTGGTGCTTCCCCGTAATGAGGACACGCTATTTTGAATTTGTTAAATCGGGAGTTATTGTCAAATTTAGTAATTTCAAAATAGTTTCCTAGTGTATAGAGGGCCCTAGAAGGAAGTCATGGGGTACAGTGAAGGAGAGAACCCATCCACAGCCTTTAAGTCAAGTCAAATTCCTCATCATGCAAACTACACATCACAGACCAGGGCCACAGTTTTCTTCTGTGGCCCACAGTTCAGGATAGTGAAATGGCACTAGTTCAAATAAGACAAGAATCTTACCCCAGAGATTTACTTGTTAAATCAAGAAAAACCGGAACATTCTCCCAAACTCTGGTTATTCTGTTCATCCATTTACTTCAGCAAATCTGTCTGTGGTGATTCCGGAACTTTCTCATCTGTAATAGTCAGGTACTCATGCCGTCCTTGTCACATAGTATCTTAGCACCTTCCAATAGAAAAGCGACTAGCAACAGTGGTGTGGTTCTTTCTTCTTCGCCCCCCTCCTTCGGGGATTTATTTATTTTAAAGCACAGTACGCACACTGTACTATAAGTCTCTAGTTAAAACAGTGAAGAATTGTGCCTTTGGAGTTGAAGCTGAGGAGGTTTGTGTTTGTGGTGGATGGGAGGGGTGCTGCCCTTTTCCAGACATTCCAGCATCCAGTCACTAAATTGTCTGGAAAGGGTTAAACCCAGAACAATGGGTATCCAGGACGTGTCAGGTCAAGACTGTTCCACACTCTGGCACTTCGAGTGTAGAAGCTGAGGGTCTACAAGAGACCTTAAAATATCTTGCCACTAACGGCTTCTGTTTAAAAACTCCCCAAGGTCACAGACTTCTTGACCTTAGGTGGTACACTGCCACCACCCGAGTGCAAAATCCCCTTGAAGCCTGGAAGAAGCACTAGGGAAATTCTCCCTGTGGGGCAGCACCAAACTCTTAACCCTGTCTTAGGAGAGAGCTTGAAAATAAATTGTAATCGCTTAATAGCTGATTGTCAGTTTAGGCACACTGACACAGAACCCTTCTGCCTTCTAGGACAGTCTTAAAAAGGTGATTTTATTAACAAAACAAAGAAGATATACTTGGTAAAGCATATTTGGCTGCTGGGTTATACAGAACAAATAAAAGCTATATTAAAGCACAGAGAATTGCTTCCCTGTGATTCAGTTTCAGTGTACGCCGGGAGGGGGTGTTTAGCACATAGGAATTTGACCAAACTAAAGACAAAGAAAATAATCTGATCGCATCTAACTATAAACATTCCCTGTTCTACTTACCTCACTGTTGTTCCAAAGTTTAGGTTTCTTTTCTTAGACAGGGATATTTCTGGGAAATTCATGTCTTACTTTTGCTTAGTTTATTTCTCTCCCAGCTCCTGCTCTGACTAACACACAAGGAAAACTGAAGCAGGCAAAATCTCCTTTCATTTTAAACTTCTCCCACTCTCTTCCCATTGGCTTTCCTGGCTCCTGCCAACAACCCACTGTCCTGGGTTTAACCCTTTATAGGCAATTTAGTAACTGAATGCTGGGATGTCTCAAAAAGGGTAGTACCCCTCACAACCATCAGTCCTTTTAGTTTCTGTAGGAATTTGTTCTTTGCTGTCCAGCCAGCTCCCAAGAAAGCTCTGTCTCCTCCACCAATCAGCTTTACCCTTAGAGTCCACTTTGCCTGACGTGTGAACCTGTTCACTGCAGACCTCAATATGGAGCTTTTGGTGATCTGAGGCAGAGCGTGAGCTAGGTTGGCAAGGGAATGGATGATTTGATGGAAGTCTCTAGGCAGAGAAAGTAACTGATCAGGTTTTTGACAACTTTTGTGGAAGAGGGTACACCATGAGGGACACATGGGATCTACTCATGGAGACCACGCAGTGTGGGTAGGGGCATTGAATGATCTCCTTGCAAAAGCGAATGAAAATAAAACTGCCCTTAATACATAGAATCATAGAATACTAGGACTGGAAGGTCATCGAGTCCAGTCCCCTGCCCTCATGGCAGGACCAAATACTGTCTAGACCATCCCTGATAGACATTTATCTAACCTACTCTTAAATATCTCCAGAGATGGAGATTCCACAACCTCCCTGGGCAATTTATTCCAGTGTTTGATTACCCTGACAGTTAGGAACTTTTTCCTAATGTCCAACCTAAACCTCCCTTGCTGCAGTTTAAGCCCATTGCTTCTTGTTCTATCCTCAGAGGCCAAGATGAACAAGTTTTCTCCCTCCTCCTTATGACACCCTTTTAGATACCTGAAAACTGCTATCATGTCCCCCCTCAATCTTCTCTTTTCCAAACTAAACAAACCCAATTCTTTCAGCCTTCTTTCTTAGATCAAGTTCTCTAGACCTTTAATCATTCGTGTTGCTCTTTTCTGGACCCTCTCCAATTTCTCCACATCTTTCTTGAAATGCGGTGCCCAGAACTGGACACAATACTCCAATTGAGGCCTAACCAGCGCAGAGTAGAGCGGAAGAATGACTTCTCGTGTCTTGCTCACAACACACCTATTAATGCATCCCAGAATCATGTTTGCTTTTTTTGCCACAGCATCACACTGCTGACTCATATTCAGCTTGTGGTCCATTATAACCCCTAGATCACTTTCTGCCATACTCCTTCCCAGACAGTCGCTTCCCATTCTGTATGTGTGAAACTGATTGTTCCTTCCTAAGTGGAGCACTTTGCACTTGTCTTTATTAAACTTCATCCTGTTTACCTCAGACCATTTGTCCAATTTGTCCAGATCATTTGTGCAGATCATAGGATGCCATATTCCAGCACAAACAACTTCTGAATGTCATCCATCCACATCCTTGAACCAAAGGGAATTGAGCCCTTTGCCCTTCTAAATACTTGGACGGTACCAATGTAGGTTTACCCCTTTAATGACATATTCTCTTCAAATAGCTTCTCCTTTAAATCTGGACAAGACAACTAGCTGAAGCTCCGAGGTAACTCTTTCTTTGCCCCACAGTAAAGGGTGCCATCGTGGCAGAAAGTTAGAACTATTATAACAACCTGGGTAAGTCACCGGCACCTTTTTTATCTAGCAAGTATTTAATCTTGTGGTCATCCTGGTTTTCCCTTTTTTCTTATTCCTACAGAGGTGGGACATCCCAACACAGAGAACAACACAGATCATACGTCCAAGTCTTATCTGTGCAAGTATTGGGTGCAGTAATACAATCATAATACAGAATAAGGAGTGATTTGAACAGAAAAAGACTTATGTTGGTCACCTTTCTTATTATGGGAAAATCTACCATAAACATGAAACAATAATATTCATCTTTTTTTATGTTCATGCACACACACAAAGAAAAGGAAACAAGGTAAATTTGGTCTCAGTTTACATAGATGGATAATAAGACGTTCAATTATTATTGCATTATTTGTAAGTATGTGGATGAAAAATCGGGTGACAATATGCAAAATATATTTTCTGCATATTATAATATTTAGTAATGTCATTTGATTTTTTATATGTTTCATTAAATTGTTTTGTGGCTTTATTATCTACCCAGATGCACAGCTCAGAAATACAATTATTCAGATTTAGAAGCAATAAAATTTGGCATGCATTTACTTGTATTCAGAATTCCTGCATGTTAAAGAGAAATTACTGCATTCTCCCCACATAGCTCCATTCTCATGCCGTTGCTGAACCATTCATTAGATGGAGCACATTATAGAAAATACACCATTTACGTTAAGGAGCCCTCTGATAACAGATGTATTTGTACAAAGCAAATATTTCAATATATCATCGCCTTTTGATCATGACTGTAATAGAGGCAAACCTATACACATTTTCTGTAATGCATATCACTGTTATATGGCTATTGAGAAAAAAATGAGTGCTATATATTATGTGCTGGAAAGAAAGGTACCTGCAGCCATAGTTGCAGCTGTTGACAATGCTTTGAAAACATTATTGAAAGCAATACAAATGGTGCTACTTTATAATGAATGTTTCAAGCCTGCTTTTCAAAGCGTGTCTCCCAGTGGAAGCAGAGGGAGTATTCTTATGGCCATCTTTGGTATGCCCTTGTACATGGAAGAGTGAAACAAGTCCTCAACTATATGCAAAGGGACCAGTCCTGTCCTAGCCCTTCTGTTGTAATGACTGGTCCACTGGCCACAAGGGCTTGTATAGGGATTGTATATGTCTAGGAAAGACCACGCAGAGCTTGAACAAAGATCGACTGCACTTGGCCTTTGGATCCACACCAGGGCCTATACGAATGGCCATAGGATTTAGTCTAGGAAGAAAAGGATTTCACCCAGTGTGGAACATCTTTGCTCAAGGACTACTTGGGCTTTGTACCAGAAATGGGATTTAGCTCTAAATATTTGCAAGCACGCTGACAAACACACAGGACTTTTCATGCTCCTCCCTTGCTGACCCAACTACTAGCACAGGGGAACTTGCACCAGTTGATCTGAGAAGTCAATGTGGAGTTGGGGGAGGAACAAGAGTTGAATACCAGTCTGCTTCCTTAACCATAAGACCACCTTTCCAGATTGGGTCTAAAGTCTGCTCTCCTTTACCCCAGCCTCACTCTCCAGAATAATGTATTTAAGCAAGAACAGAATTTGGTCTCTGAACAACATCATTAATTATTCAACCATATCCTTGCAATTTCTTCAAAATGAATAATTCTTCTGCATCTGGTGTAACTCCATTGATTTCTGCAGTGTTCCTCATTCACTCAGCTCTGAAAGCAGAATGTGTGAGCCTTAAGAGTTGAATCAACAAGTTATGTGAAGTTTTGGGGTGTTCTTGTTTTTTTCTTTGATAAAAAGAAAAGTTCTGAGTCCCCCCAGTAGATTCAGACCAACTTCATGTTGTGATGTGACATTTAAACAGATTGTAATGGAATAAGAGCTTCCAGATTTCCAATGCAAGTGCTTCCCTACTGATATATTCTATCTCCCGGGGACTGCAGCTGCCTTTTGATTTAACTCTTTGCCGTGTTTCATCCACCCTATTTTATTCTCCATCAGGAAAGAAATGTTAGTCATCACTCTATCAGCTACATAAAAAATGGCTAAAATAAATACAGAACCTAGTATATATCTGCTGGTGATTTTCTTGTTCTTGTAAGTCAAAGAATACCATTTCCTCCAAGTCTGCCAATTCATGCTGTAATATTGCTTGCATGCTGCGTGCTACACCTGGGATTCTCAAGATAGAGAATTGTGCCCAGTAACTCAGAATAAAATGGGGTGTCATAGGCTTGAAAATTCCATATGCACTACTCATGGGTGCTTGCCCCATGCCATGTGTGTACAATCGCTACCCACGAAGGGATGGTGGTAATCTGAAGGAAGCCTGGATACCTTTCTGTAAGATGTGCATTAGTTCAACCATAAGTTGTTGGGATGAGGCATAGGAATTGCGGAGTGCAATTTGAACAGTATTCAAAAAAAGAACTAGATAGATTCATGGAGGATAGGTCTGCTAATGGCTATTAGCCAGGTTGGGCAGGAATGGTGTCTGTAGTCTCTGTTTGTCAGAAGCTGGGAATGGGTGACACGGGAGGGATCACTTGATTCTCTGTTCTGTTCACTCCCTCTGGGGCATCTGGTATTGGCCACTGTTGGCAGATAGGATACTGGACTACATGGACCTTTGGTCTGACCCAGTATGGCCATTCTTATTCTATGTCCTGTGTTGTTGGGGGTCAGACTAGATGATCATTGTGGTATCTTTAGACCACCATTCACAGGTGCCTGTGTGGCTCCGTACCCCGCACTGCTCCCAGGCACTGGTCCCCCCCACAGGGAAGGGGCCATATAAGTACCACAGGAAGATAAAACACTTTGTCTCGATCTTGTCAAAAACTTTGAAATTTCAATTAAAACAGAGAAACTAAAAAAAAAAAAAAAATAAGGAAAAACACTGATTGCATGTTTGCGACACCCCTTCCCCTCACTGCTTCAAGTAATGACCTAGCAGGTCAGTCAATCGGCCTATCTATCAATTGTGAAATGTGGATGATGTTTTAAACATGGAAATGAAAAATAAAGAGAGGGATGAACACTTGGCAATGCCTCGCACCCCTACAACAGTCACACACACCTGCACACACACACATTTCCTCTGAGCAACTCTAGTGTGTGACAGGAGTGTCATGGGAAGGTGGGGCTGCACACTAGTCTGAAAATGCTCCCTCAGAGAGTTATCCAGAGCTCTTCGGGTAGGAATTCCCCAGGCTGCTCCAGCACTGCCCTAGGCTCTGTCATCTGCCGCATCTGTGAAGCCCAGCTGTCTTCTCTGCAGGCTAGGGATGGAGAGTCAGTCTCAAACATAAATAGGTCGTAGCCTAATAGGACTCTCAAAGAGCAGGCATTTTAATTGGACCTGGGAACATATGGGAAGGCAGCAGAGAGTACACGTTTTCAAGTGTGTTTTAAACTCACCACGTCTGCTCCTGTCTTCTACCTCTGGGAGGTGTGATCTAGAAGTAGGAGCCCAGAGAGTTGCGGGTCAAAGGTAGATTTACGCATCTTTGCACTTTCTGGGCTGTTCTCAAGGTTGAATGATATAAATTACAGCAGCCAGTAACTATTGTTCTAATGCTACCATCACCTCCAACTTTATCCAGTGCCTAAGCTTGCAAGAGGATCAGCTAAAGTCCCACGCTGTGTGTTCATGGGAGAATATTTTAGTAACAAACTAATAGCCCTTTCATGCTACTGGAATTTCCTATTATTCTTCTGCAATGGTAGATGGATTTCTCTAAAAATGAAAATACTGTTAAATGCAGAACTTTCAAAAATATATTTTATTTCCCTCCCACTCTCTGGATTTGTGGCATCTCTTAAAAGTTCTTCCTCATATGTGCAGCAAGTCAAAGTAGAGAGACAAAACAGTGACAGGGCAGAGACATTTCCCTTGCCTTATCGGTCTGCTCATGTACACAGGCATTGAGTACAATTCAGTGCACCTACGTTAACTACATAGCTGGAGTCAACGTACCTTGTTTTGCGTTTCCCCGCCATCCCCACAGGGGGAGGCCAACGGGAACAAATGCTCCTGTTGGCTTCCCTTAGTCCTCGTAGAAGCAGAAGTATTAGCTGCTGATAGGGGCACTCTCTGACTTTGATTTAGCAAGTCTTAACTAGACTCACTAAATCGAACTCTGGAAGATTGATCACAGCAGCATCAGTCTTCCCTTTAGTGAAGACACAGCCTAAGGGAGGATTGTTTTGTAGTTTCTGGACCTACCTTACTATTTTTAGCGTGGAGCTTTGAATCTTTAGGATCCTCACAATTGCTAACGTCAAAGAATGATGAACAAGAAACAGGGTGTCTTTGGGGATATGGGAACTTTTGCTCTCTGAATTCCCAGTTTGAAACTAGTCCCTGATAAGTAGCAACCTAACATTATTACTACGTAATGGTTGCTGGGTGCTCTCTAGGAAATGAATTAGAGGTTTGAGGAGGGACTTGATCAGTGTTCTCTCTAATCTTTTCTATCGATATTCAGACTCATTCCATCTATGTGCGGAATACATTTTTAATGTCGGTTAGGTGTGAATGTGCACCTCTGTAGTAACTAAGAACCTAGCTGTGGGTGCTCTGCTAATCAGCTGGGTGACATTTGAATCTCTCCTGAGCACAAGCACCCAGCCACTCAGGAGAACACTGTAAGGTCTCAGATATATAGAATGTTGTTATAAAGAACAGAGAGATCAATTGTTCTCCTTGTCCACTGAGGGTAGGACAAGAAGGAGTCCGCCGCATTTTCAGTGGAGATGTAGGTTAGTATTAGGCAAAACTTTAACTCTGTGGATTATTAAGCCCTGGAATCTCGGGAAGTTGTGGAATTCCCATTATTGGAGGTTCATAAGAACAGGTTAGACAAACCATAGAATCTTAGAGACCCCAGGAAGGTCATCGAGTGCAACCCTCTGCCAAAGCAAGACCAACCCCAACCAAATCATCCAGCCAGAGCTGTGTCAAGCTAGGACTACTTAACCACTAGGGATGGAGATTCCACCCTTTCCCCAGGGAACCCATTCCAGTGCTTCAACATCCTCCTAAGGGAATAGTTTTTCCTAAGCTACCCAGGTATACTTAACCCTGCTTCAGCATTCAGGTGGGGTGAGATTAGATGACCTCTGGAGGTCCCTTCTGGCCCTACATTTCTAGGACGCCATTTTAGGAAAATCAGTAGCATTCGTGAGTGCTCGGTTGGCAGTCTCACTGTTGATCAGTGTGGGGCATTGCCCAGATCAAAGTTCTACCTCGCACTCATGCAACTTAAGGGGAAATAGTCAAGATCCAGAACCCTCCCACTTCTCCAGTTCCTAGAGCTTGGACTCCAGTCAGTGCTTAAATATCTACACCACAATTCCCAGTCCCGTGAGCCCGAGTCAGCTGGCATGAGCCAGCTGCAGGTTTTTCACTACCGGGTAGACTTGCGCACAGGGACAGTCTCTCAGCTCGCAAGTCAGGGAGTGAGACACAGCATGGCTTACAGCAGCACAGAGCTGCAATGGCCCTGTGCTAAATGATGCTCATTATGGAGGAATCTTTGGGAAATTTAGGAAATGGCAGAATGATGTTATCTCTGCATTGTGGCACTTTCTAAATCAGGGGTGGACCAATTACGGCCCACAGGCTGCCTCCTGCCCATCAGCTGTTTTAATCCAGCCCTTGAGCTCCCACTGGGGCGTGGGGTCTGGCACTTGCTCTGCCCTCTGTGTACTGTGGCTCTATGTGGCTCCTGGAAATAGCAGCTTGTCCTGCCTCTGGCTCCTATTCATAGGGGCAACCGGGGGCTCAGTGCAGTGACCCTATCCCAAGCACTTCCCCTGCAGCTCCCATTGGCTAGAAACTAGGGCCAATTGGAGCTGCAGGAGCGGTGCCTGCAGATGGGGGAGGGCAGCACAAAGAGTCGCCTGTCTGTGCAAACCTGGAGACAATTGTTCAGCCTTCTGGCTTGCTGTGCTGCCAGCCCTCCACTAGCTTGCTGCTCTCTGGCTTCTGACCCTGAATCCTTCCTGGTAACTATCTTTGGTCTCTGACCCCAGTCTGAGCCTGGCTCTTGCCTATTAATCCTGACTCGACTGATTACACTGACCCTTGCATACTGAGACCTACCTCATGACTATCCTTGACTTATCAACACCAGGCCAGCTGTGACTGCTAGGCAAGACTGCCTACACCCTGATTCCTCGCTGCTGGGCATGCAAACTAAAAGGTTCTTTGTTCACGGTAAGACGTCTTCAAATGAGTCTGTATTAATGCAAACTAGCCACCTTTTCACTTGTGCCCACATGCTGGTGTTACAACTTATTGACATCAAAAGCTAAGTATGGGACACTTCCAGTCCATCTTATTAGCATTGGGACTACCATCAACAGGTACATATTTTTCTTCTCCCTTCTTATTCTGAGAGTCCCCCCTTTTTCTTCACTCAAGATCACCTCCTCTGAAGAAGTGAGTTTTGCCCATGAAAGCTCATGATACTATGTATAGACATAGACGTTAGTCTCCAAGGTGCGACAGGACTACTCAGGTTTTTAAGTTGTTTTTAAAGGACAGACTGTTAGCCGTCAATAGAAAGACCATTGCTACAAATAATTAATACTAATAAAAAATGTCTGGTCTAAGCTGCAACCTGCCAGTAGAGGGCAACAAATTCATGCCCTAACAAGTATTGCTTGATCATCTTCCACTGACATCTATGGTAACATTGCTCCCACTCACATCACAAAGTGCAGGATTGTGCTAATAATTTCCACTCAAATGAGAAACACTGGAAACAAATTTAACTTCTGGGATTTCAACAGTATTTCAGATAAAGGTTGTTGGTTTTTTAACTGATAAAACATTCAGCAGTCCCTCTCCCTTTTTTTTTAACTTTGGAATTTTGATATTCAGTAATAGAAAAGTCCCCCAAATGGTGAGCAAAATGCTGTTTGCTTGGTTTTCTTCCTAACTGCCTCTAATTGAAATCAATGAGGATACAACTGGGCCCAAATTATCCACAGCAAAAATCATTAATTGCTTTGTTTCATTATAATATGTGCTCCTCAAATGTAGTGCATTAGTTTTCCAGGACACGTAGGTGTCTGTGAAGTTTGAAGAGATATTAACAAGCTGTTTTGTTTTTTCGCAGAAGGAGACAAAGAACTGTTAGACAAAACTCAAAATTCCAAAAAGAAGGGTCATTTTTAATGACCAGTTACTGAAGAAAAAAACAACAACACATTGGTGATTTTTTCCCCTAACTGTATTAGAAGATCAGAAACCATTTATGTTGCTTTCAGACTATATCTGGTATATTTTAGACTAAATAAAATCGGCACGGCAATATTATGCTGAAACAGGGCTTTCCATTATTTTAGTTAAACTTTGGTGAAAGTATTGAAGGTGCAACTACATTAAGCCAAATATTTATTTTCTGAAATTAAGTTAACCGACATGTGGTAACTAAAACAAGGTAAAACTATAGTGAGGAAAAGGCAGCTGGTAGTTACAATGGGATATAGTAGATCCAGGTAAACATTGTCGGTAGTCTGGGCCGAATTTTATTTTTAGGTTTTATTTGTAAGCCTTTCCCATTTTTATCTATTTACATTTTCACAGTTGTGGGAAATTATGGAAGAGGTCAGAAAACAGGCAGCCCAACAATTATTTAATGGTGGTAGATGCTCAGATGGAAAAAGTTGAAGCCTTATAACTTGGAAAACGCACACTTGTCAACATTACGTGTCAAAATATACAAAGTAAATGCCCTTAAATCAAACTCTAATTAGTGCTCCAGCAGCATTTTTCTTGCATTGCCTAGCTGAAATTTTGATTTTTATGGATGGAAATATTTATTTTCAGCTTCTGAGTGTGCTGTGAAATCGATGTCTACTTGCATTTACAAATACAAACTGAGTTCTTTGACTCCTTTCAAGTCTAACTATGAGGAAACCGAGGGTTTATTTGGAGCTGCCTAGAGCTAACTAAGAATTTACCTTGTTTTAGTTCTTAGCTAATGTGAAATGAGAACACACTTTTACCTCCTAGTGAAGGCAAGACCTAATTCACCATAATATACAGCAGCAGGGAATGGGAATATTGCAGAAATCAGAAAGCATCGTTGCTCTGTAACAAATGTGAAGGACATTAGCTAGGTGCAGAATGAGACCTTTAAGGGGGGTGCTTGGGTGTGATTATTCACCAGAGTGGAAAGAAAATAAAACAGCCTGTTACAAATGATAAAATATCTTACTAAAGTGGAGGTCTAATTTGGAAAATATTCATAAGCTCCATAGGCTGGGATATTTGGGACAAAAATAGCACCCGTCTCTTCAATGATTTATAAGATTGCTTTAGCGAGACAAGACAGACCATACATGCAGAGACATTGAGCGAAAACACGCCGAATTGTAAACGTGTTGCAGGTTAAGGAGTAGAAACACCACTTGCGCCGCTGAATTTTGTATCCGCACTTCCATGATCAACAGAGTCCTGGCTTTTGGAGGCGGGTGAAATTGAAAGTCCCAGGTCGTCCCGGGTTAATCTCAGCTTCCATTTATAAAGTGGGTTTCTACCCCTTTTGCAAATGTAGCCTTGAAAATAGACACTGACCATGCAGTCATGTATATTGGCCAAACCAGACAGTCGCAGCGACAAAAGATAAATGGACGCTAATCAGACATCAGAAATGGTAACACAAACATGTAGGGGAACATTTTACCTTCCCTGGCCAGTCTATAATGGACTTAAGAGTACAAATAATGATTATTCCAGTGGCACCTTAGTCCTGGTCTAGATATTTCAAAATAAGCCCCCTTAGGTCAAAATAATAATGCAGTGTCCACACTACCAAGTCTGTTATTTCAAAATAATGGGCCACTTATTTCAAAATCTGTACTCCTGCTTTCCTCAGAGGATAACACTAATTCCAAAATAGTTGTTTTGAAATAGCGGTAGTGTGGATGCTCGGGTGTCGCTATTTTGAAATAACTACTCCCCAGAGTCATTCAAACTAATTACTCACCAGTGCTTCCTGGGGCTCTGAGCCAAGGTAGTACATCCATATTAACAGAGCCTGTCTCAGATTAATTTCAAGGCTTCTCCATAGTAAGGGCACTATTTCAATTTTGTTATTTTAAAAACTTTTTAAATTGATTTTAGTTATTTCAAAATAGTTTCCTAGTGTAGACATTCCCTTAAAAACTAACAAACTATATAGAGTATCATGAGCTTTTGTGGGCAAAACCCATTTTTTCAGATCATACAATCACAGAAGCCTAGGATTGGAAGAGACCATAGGAGGTTATCGTGTCCAGCATCCTGCTCAAACCAGGACCAATCATCCCAGCCAGGGTTTTGTCAAGCTGGGACTTGAAAACCTCTAGGGATGGAGTTTCCACCACCTCCCTAGGGAACCCATTCCAGTGCTTTGCCACCCTCCTAGGGAAATAGTTCTTCCTACTATCCAACCTAGAACTCCACCACTGCAACTTTAGATCATTGCTCCTCATTCTGTCACCTAACATCATTGAGAACAGCCTCTCTCTATCCACTTTGGGGCCTCCCTTCAAGTAGTTGAAGGCTGCTATGAAATCCCCCCTCACTCTTCGCTTCTGTAGACTAAACAAGCCTAGTTCCCTCAGCCTCTCCTCATAGGTCATGTGCTCCAGCCCCTAATCATTTTGGTTGCCCTCCGCTGGACCCTCTCCAATGCGTCCACAACCTTTCTGTAACCGAGGCCCAGAACTGGACACAGTACTCCAGATGTGGCCTCACCAGTGCTGGATAAATGGGAATAATAACTTCTCTAGAACTACTGGAAATGCTCCTCCTAATTCACCCTAATATGTCATTAGCCTTGTTGGCTAAAAGGGCACACTGACTCATTCAGTTTCTCATCCACTGTAATCCCCAGGTCCTTTTCTGCCAAACTGCTGCTTAGCCAGTCAGGCCCCAGCCTGTAATTATGCATGGGATTCTTCCTTCCCAAGTGCAGGACTCTGCACTTGTCCTTGTTGAACCTCAGATTTCTTTTTTTCCAATCCTCCAATTTGTCTAGGTTACTCTGGATCCTATTCCAACCCTCCAACGTATCTACCTCTCCCCCTCGCTTAGTGTCATCCACAAACTTGCTGAGGGTGCAATCCATCCCCTCATCCAGTTCATTAATAAAGATGTTGAACAAAACCAGCTCTAGAATTGATCCTTGGGGCACTCTGCTTGACACTGACCGCCAACCAGACATCGAGCCATTGATCACTACCTATTGGGCCCAGCGATCTAACCAGTTTTCTATCCATACTTCCTTAACTTGCTGGCAAGAATATTCTGGGAGACCGTATCAAAAGCTTTGCTAAAGTCAAGGTATATCACATCCACTAACTTCCCTATGTCCACAGAGCCAGTTACCTCATCATAAAAGGCAATCAGGTTAGTCAGGAATGACTTGCCCTTGGTGAATCCATGGTAACTAGTCCTGATCATTTTCCCTTCTTCCAAGTGCTTCAAAATGGATTCCTTGAGGATCCCCTCCATTATTTTTCTGGGGACTGAAGTAAGGCTGACTGGTCTGTAGTTCCCTGGATTGTCCTTCTTCCCTTTTTAAAAGATGGGCACAACATTTGCCTTTTTCCCAATCATCCGGGACCTCTCCTGATCTCCACGAATTTTCAAAGATAGTGGCCAATGGGTCTGCAATGACATTTGCAAACTCCCTCAGTACCCTCGGATGCATTAAATCTGGCTGCATGGATGTGTATATGCCCAACTTTTCTAAATAGTTCTTTACCAGTTTTCTCCACTGAGGACTGCCCACCTCCTCCCCATACTGTGTTGCCTAGTGCCGTAGTGTGGGAGCTGACCTTGTCTGTGAAGACAGAGGCAAAAAAAAGGATTGAGTACTTCAGCTTTCCCATCATCATATATCCCTATGTTACCTCCTTCATCAGGTAAGGGTCCCACACTCTCCCTGATCGCCCTTTTATTGCTAACATACCTGTAGAAACTTTTGTTACCCTTCACATCCCTTGCTAGCTGCAATTCTAATTGTGCTTTGGCCTTCCTGCACACTCAAGCAATATATTTATACTCCTCCTTATTCATGTGTCCAAGTTTCCACTTCCTGTAAGCTTCCTTTTTGAGGTGCCACAGGACTACTCATTGTTTTTAAAGTTACAGACTAACCCGGCTACCGCTCTGGGATTTAAAAGTAGCCATTCTTCCACAAAGGAATTTCACCACCCAATAATAAAGCGAGAGTGCTGAACTGGAATTTATGTGCACATTTGACCCTGTCTCCCTGGGCTTGAATAAAGCTATTACCTGGTTAATGCACTACAAAGGCAATTTCCCATGCCTTTGACATTTACATCAATAGCTATGAATGGGACACATCCAGCCTGCTTAATTAGCTTCATTAACAAAGGCCCTACAATTGACAGATAACAGGTTTTGCTGTTATATCTATCTTGGATTCTGGATTTTCACTCCAACTCATCTGATGAAGTGGATACCATAAGACTACTCATTGTTTTCAAAGTTACTGACTTACACAAATACATCCCAGAGACATAGCATCCCCTGGAAAGGGTCATGCTCAGGGCTGTCCTTTCTAGGGATGTGAAATTGTAAATGTGTACATGGTTAACCAATGAGCCTGAGTGCATTGGTTGACCTTCACGGTTACATGGTGACTGCCCCTGTGCTGCTGCTTCTGTATCAGAGGCAGCAGGACAGCTGGGGAGGGGGGGATGAACCGGAGTTGGTGTGTGCAGGGAGCTAGCTTTTAAGCCGGTTCCCTGTACCTACCGCTCCCACAGAGTTACCTGCTCCCCCCCTCGTGCTGCTGCCTCTGTAAGAGTGTTGCTCCCTTTTACCCATCACATCAGTGGACCTGTCTGCCACAGAATCTGGGACCAGCCAGTTGACCTACAGGTCAACACCCCCCATTCAGCAAGCTGCCTGAGTGAAATCACCAAACCTTTTCTTCAATCCATCAGCAGCTGCTCAATGCCTATGCCTTATCTGTGATTGCTGGTGTGTTCTCAGCCTGGCTCTTGCCTTTCTGCAGTCTGCTCCATTCCTGGTTGGTTCCTAACCCACAGCGCTAAAACCTGGGGTTCCTCATTTGCTGCACCGGTCACTTGTTTTGACTGCCCCACACCCTGTTCCAGGGCAGAGTCTTTGTCACCAATAGTTTGCCATCTAACTAGACATAGAGTAGGGGTAGAAAGGTTATATTTCCCCCTTTTTACTGATGGGATGGTGACCAGATGTCTCAATTTTATAGGGATAAGGTGTGTCTTACCCACAAAAGCTCATGACACTATATATTTGTTAGTCTCTAAGGCCAGGTCTCCACTAAAAGGGGATGTCGAAGCAAGATTCACATCTCCAGCTATGTTATTTATGTAGGTGGAGTCCACATAACTTGTTTTGTGTTTTCCTGCCATCCCTACAACCCTCCAATCAGCTTCCCTTACTCCTCGCTCAAGCAGTAATACCAAGCCGCTGGCAGAGGTACTCTGAGTTTGATTTAGTGAATCTTAGGTAGACTTGCTAAACCAAACTCTGGAAAATTAATCACGGCAGTGGTGATCTTCCATTTACTGTAGACATAGCTGCAGGTACCACAGGACTACTTGTTGGTTAAAGTTACACACTAACACGAGGAACGTCCAAATCCATGAGGAATTCCTGGAGGGTATTCATGTGGAGACTGCTGAGGCTGAGGAAGCTATCCCACTACAAAAGACTGCTGACACACCACTGGTGGAGTAGATGACTCAGGGGGGACACTGGCAGCTGGTCACTTCTGGCAGCAGGCAGTACTCCACCTCTCCTCCCAACCCTCCCGCCATGGTACTGGAGAACTGTTACGCTGTTCTGGATTCACGAGATAAGGAATCACCCTCTAAAGCAGAAGAGGAAAAGCATTGTACCCCCAAAGCTGGGAGGTCTGCAGCCACCACTGCGAGGAGGATGTGTAGGGTAGTGTTGGTCGGAGTGTCTCTTCTGAGGGGAATGAAGGCATCCATCTGTTGCCCTGACGTGTCATCTCAGGAGGTATGCTGCCTGCCAGGGGCCTGTATCCAAGACATTAAGGAGGCACTGTCAAGGATTATCCAGCCCTCTGACTACTACCCCACGCTACTCATCCATGTGGGCACAAATGATACTGCAAGGTGTGATTTTGAGTGGATCAAGAATGACTACAGGGCTCTGGGAGTACGGGTGAAGGAATTTGGAGCGCAGGTGGTGTTCTCTTCAGTCCTTCCTGTCAAAGATATGGGCCCAGGCAGAGACAAGTGTGTCCTGGAAGTGAATGCCTGGCTGTGAAGATGGTGTCACCAGGAGGGCTTCGGCTTCCTTGACCACAGGATGCTGTTCCAAGAAGGACTGCAAGCAGGGATGGGGTTCATCTTTGGAAGGGGAAGAGAGTATTTGGATGCAGACTGGCTAACCTAGCAAGGAGGTCTTTAAACTAGGTTTGATGAGAGCAGTTAAGTGAAAAACATGGAGAACTGGGAGATGGGTCAGAAATGGGAGGAAGCATGGGCTATAATAGTGGAGACAAAAGGAGGGGCAAGGCAGAACTGAGGGGCAATATCTTAGATTCCTGTCTACAAATGCAAGGAGTATGGGAAATAAGCAGGAAAAACTTGAAGTGCTAATAAATAAACACAACTATGACATAGTTGGTATCAGACATGATGGAATAATATACATGATAGGAATACTGGTATAGAAGGGTACCGCTTACTTAGGAAGGATAGGCTGGGGGAGGGGGAAAGGGTGAGGCCCTTATATATTAAAAAGGACTTTATATATTAAAAATGTACACACTTGGCCTGAGGTGGAGATGGACGTAAGAGACAGATGTGTTGAGAGTCTGAGTCATGTTAAAAGGGGTAAAAACAAGAGTGATGTCATGCTAGGGGTCTACTCCAGACCACTTACGCAGGGAGAAGAGGTGGATGAGGCTTTTTTTAAACAACTAACAAAATCATCCGAAGCGCAGGACTTGGTAGTGATGGGGAACTTCAACTATCCAGACATATGTTGGGAAACTAACAGAGGGGCAAAGATTATTCAATAAGTTCTTGGGCTGAATTGGAGACAATTTTTTAATTAAGAAGGTTGAGAAAGCTACTAGGAGGAAGCTGTTCTACATTTGATTTTAACAAACATTGAGGAACTGGTTGAGAATTTGAAAGTGGAAGGCAGCTTGGGTGAAAGTGACAATGAAATCGTAGAGTTCATGAGTCTAAGGAATGGTAGAAGGGAGAACAGCAGAATAGAGACAATGGATTTCAGGAAGGCAAATTTTAGTAAACTCAGAGAGCTGTTAAGTAAAATCTCATGGGAAGCAAGACTAAGAGGAAAAACAACTGAAGATAGTTGGCAATTTTTGAAAGGAACATTATTAAGGGCCCAAAAGCAAACTATACCACTGTGTAGGAAAGATAGAAATTCACTTTTTATATGACTCCTTTGTGCTAAATGACTTCTTTGTTTTGGTTTTTGTCAAGAAGATGGATGGTGACGGGATGCCTAACACTGAATGCTGGTGGAAATGGGGTAGGTTTAGAAGTTAAAATAAAAAAAACAACAAGTTACAAATTACTTAGAAAAGTTAGATGTCTTCAGGTCACCAGGGCCTGATGAAATGCATCCTAGAATACTCCAGGAGATGATAGAGGAGGTATCTGAGCCTTTAGTTATCATCTTTGAAAAGTCATGGAAGTCGGGAGAGATACCAGAACACTGCAAATGGCAAATATAGCGCCCATTTATAAAAAAGGGAAATAAGAACAATACAGGAAGCTATAGACCAGCCAGTTTAACTTCTGTGCCAGGCAAGATAATGGAGCAAGTAGTTAAGGAATTCATCTGCAAACATCTGGAAGATAATAAGGTGCTAGGTAACAGCCAGCATGGATTTGTCAAGAACAAACCAGTCTGATAGCTTTCTTTGATAGGATAACAAGTCTTGTGGATGAAGGAGAACCGGTGAAAATGACATACATAAACTTTAGTAAAGCATTTCATATGGTCTTGCATGACCTTCTTATCAATAAAGTAGGGAAATACAACTTAGATGGGGCTACTATAAGGTGGGTGTATTACTGGCTGGGTAGCCATCCTCCAACAGTAGTTAACAGTTCATAATCATGCTGAAAGGGCATAAAAAGTGAAATGCTGCAGGGATCTGTTTTGGGATCAGTTCTGTTCAATATCTTCATCAACAATTTAGATGATAGCAGAGAGAGTATGCATATTAAAGTTTGCAGATGATGCCAAGCTGGGAGCAGTTGCAAGTGCTTTGGAGGACAGGGTCATAATTCAAAATGATCTGGACAAACTAGAGAATGGTCTGAGGTAAACAGGATGAAGTTTAATAAGGACAAATGCAAAGTGCTCCACTTAGGAAGCAACAATCTGTTTCACACATGCAGACTGTTTAGGAAGGAGTATGGCAGAAAGGAATCTAAGGGTCATAGTGGACCACAAGCTAAATATGAATCAACAGTTTGACACTGCTGCAAAAAAAGCAAACATGATTCTAGGATGCATTAATAGGTGTGTTGTGAGCAAGACACGAGAAGTCATTCTTCTGTTCTATGCGCTGATTAGGCCTCAGTTATAGTAGTATGTCCAGTTCTGGGCACCACATTTCAAGAAAGACATCTATCAGGGCTGATCTAGATGGTGCTTTGTCCTGCCTCAATCTCTTGAGGTCCCTTCTGGTTCTAGTATTCTATGATTTATAGTATCAGAATCACAGAATACTAGATCTGGAAGGGACCTTGAGAGGTCATCGAGGAGAGGGTGAGATATTTGGGTTTATTTAGTCTACAGAAGAGAAAAGTGGGGGGGATTTGATAGAAGTCTTCAACTCCCTGAAGGGGGGTCCAAAGAGGATGAAGAGAGGCTGTTCTCAGTGGTGACAGATGACAGTACTAAGAGCAATGGTGTCAAGTTGTAGTGGGGGAGATCAAGATTGGATATTAGGAAAAATTATTTCCCTGGGAGGGTGGTTAAGTACTGGAATGGCTTCCCTAGGGAAGTGGTGGATTCTCCATCCCTAGAGGCTGATAAAGCCCTGGCTGGGATGATTGAGTTGGGGTTGGTCCTACTTTTGGCAGGGGGTTGGACTCGATGACCTCCTGAGGTCTCTTCCAACCCTGATGCTTTGATTATGCCAGCAAAGAATATGGTCTGCAGTAGCCACCACTTTAATCGTTCAAAATATGGTTTCCTCAAAGGGAAATACACAACTTACAAGAAATTTCCCAGATTCTTTTCCCCCCTTTATCTCTTTTTTTGGCAGAATGTAAAAATAAATAAACAGACACTGATCAAGCAACACCGAGATGAACTAAGGGAAATAAAGCTACAAGCAATAACTGAGGTTGTATCTGTGCACAAGTTGGCTCGGCTACTTTGAGTTAACGCCAGCATTCCCTCTTTCACTCACACCATTGTCTGTTAGCACTAGTCGTAGAATTCATATTGGGTCACATTTTCAAAATTGAGAGTTTTAGGAGTCTAAAAGTCACATTTTCAGAAAGGGATTTATGCACTTAAACCCTTAAGTTCAATTGACTCACCATGAGACTTTGGCTTCTAAGACTCAGAGCTTCCAATGCCAGAAGCAGCTTCTGTAATTGGCTCATCTGCTCTTTTCTGTAACCCGGGCCATAAACCTTCACAAAAATAATTCCTAGGGTGTCTCTAGACTACAGGGTTTTGTCGACAAAACTATATCTGCGTCTACACTGCCGCTGAGTTCTGTCGACATAACATCGACAGAACTCAGTAGTTTTGCCGACGGCAGTAAACCTCATTCTACGAGGAATAACGCCTTTTGTCGACAGAGTTCTGTCAACAGAAGGTGTTTTTGCATCTACACTGTCCTTTGTGTCTACACTGCCATGTCGACAAAGCCGCTTACTTTGTCAACAGAACTGATGTAGTCTAAATGCTCTTTGTCGACAGAAGCTTTGTCAACAGTATCTGTCAACAAAACTTCTGTTGACAAAAGATGTACATCTCTAGATGTACACCTAGAGAGAAGCTTTTAGGGGGGGAAATTGCTAATCACCTGCCCTGCTAAAAATTGATGCCTTGTCTCCAATCTGAGTTTGCCTGGCTTCAGCTTCCAGCCAGTGGATGGTGTTAGACCAGACTCTGCTTAGTTGTTGACCCCATTATCAAATGTGTGTTCCCCTTGGTCATCTCTTCATTAAGTTCAATAGATACATTCAAAGGGATTGTTGATGACAGGGCACGTTTTCTACGCATTTAATTGTTCTTGTGGGTTTTCCAAACCCTCTCAAACTTATGAACAATGGACACCAGAACTGAACACCATATTCCAGCAGCAGGCACAGCCGAGCCAAATAAAAATGTTAAATAACCTCTCCCTTCTTCCTCCTCAAGGCTCTCCTCTTTATGCAATCAAGATAGGCCAAGGTCCCATGTCAGTTCTGAAAATGGGATATTATGTTCACAATATTGGATTCGAGCTGCCTTAATTGTCCTGAATGGTGAGGAGGGGGCATGTTCTCACTTTCCCACTGGAGAAACCAAGAGGATGTAAAAATGTAGATTGGTTATATATGAGGACTCATAGAACCAGAGGGTTGGAAGAGACCTCCGGTCATCATTGAGTCCAACCCTTCTGCCCAAAGCAGGACCAACCCCAACTAAATCATCCCAGCCAGGGTTGTGTCAAGCCAGGACTCAAAACCGCTAAGGATGGAGATGCTACCACCTCCCTAGGGAACCCATCCCAGTGCTTCACCCCCCTCCTAACGAAATAGGTTTTTTCTTCCTAATATCCAACCTAGACCTCCCCCACTGCAACTTGACACCATTGCTCCTCGTTCTGTCGGTGACTTACCAATGAGCGGTGTATACATTAGGATATGTCTAGAATTAATCTGTGAACTCATTTGTTGCAGGATACTATAGCAGAGGAAAACCTATTATAAAGTGAGTTTTATGAAGTCTCTGCAGCAGGCCGTGGCACTTTTTCTTAAAGAAATATAGCCAATGGGGAATTTATATTAGCAGGTTCTGCATCCTCCATCTTTTTTCCCCCTCTCTCATTAGCAATGAATCCAGTAGTCAAATTAGCAGAAAGACAGTGCATGGGTCCAGTGCTGGCAAGAATAAAGCAGGCACTAGGGAACGTCTAAATGGACAATAATTGTAGGTTATTACGCTGCAGTGCAGTGGAAAGCAAGTCGGCTCTTAGCAAAGTTGGAAGGAACAATCAAGAGGCCAGGGTAAAGTTTTAGCACCTTTGAGGAACAGTTACTCCCCGGGAAAGCTAGGGAGCTGTGGGATGAGAGCAGAGACTGGTGGCATGAACAGAGAATGGTGTCCAAGCAGCAGACGGAATTCACCTTGGAGGGAGGAAGGCCTGTGGAATTCTCTGAACACATGTTTGTGAGAGGCTGGGATACTATGGAGACAGGGGCTGTTAAAGCCCGTAGGTAGATAGGGTGGTGGTGGGTCAGTTTTCTAGCTGATTTATATCAGCAGTAGCACCATAGAACTGATGAGAGGGACACTGATTTGCCTCAGCTGAAGATCTAGCCCATGGCTTCCCCAAAGTTCACAATGGAAATCACACACGAGCACCATATGTGTGACTTTTATTACAGCAGGGAGAGGGATAGCTCAGTGGTTGAGCATTAGCCTGCTAAATCCACTGTTGTGAGTTCAATTCCTGGGGGGGGGCTATTTAGGGATCTGGGGCAAATCTGTCAGGGATGGTTCTCACTCTTTCTGTGAGAGCAGGGGATTAGACTCAATGACCTCTCAAGGTCCCTTCCACTCCTATGAGATATAGGAGAGTTCTGGGAAGCAGGTCTCCTAGGGAAGGAAGCAATGACATGACCTGAGGATGAGTTTGTTGTTTGGTGGTGTCCTTGCTGCTTGACTGCAGTACCTGTGTGGGGGCCATGCGCTTGGCTTGGTAGGCAAGGGTGAGAACTTCTTAATGAGTTTTGATTCCTTGTCCCTTTAGGATCCATTAAGAGTTAACCAAGGAGCTGGGCTCCTCAGGGGTTGCAAAAGCCAGTTCCAAATCGAACAAGGGAGCAGGCAAATAGAAGCATCAAATGGGATCTTGGGCATGGGGAGGAGAGAGAGATGGGTACATCCAACTTTCACTGGACATAGGTCAATAACCTCTTGTCCCCTCCCCTCCCCCAAGGAAAACCCAAACAATAATAGCAAACACAAAAGCTGCACAGGTAAATTCAGTGCAGGCCTAAGTCCAGGAACGGGGGTAGGGGTCTCACCCAGTTTTCAGCCTGCATTGTGGTCAGGTGGCACCTCTATGCAAGGAGCCCATCTGAGACCAAGCGTGGATTCTGGCAAGCAGAGCAGCTGACCCGCAGGAGGTGGGGGGATACAGAGGTGCACAGAGGAGATACAGCAGCACACGGTAGAATGGTTCTCCCCCGTCCCACCACCATTTGACAGCTTCTGTGCTGCTGAGGAGAACAACAGTCTCCAGCAGGACAACATCAAACTGGAGTCGAGGGAAAAGAGCTCATAGCTGGACTCTCCTTCTACATGAGGTCATGGCATTCTCTTGCACTGGGGAGACCTTTCTGGGGAGGCTATCCCACTGATTACAAAGCGACAGGTCACATTAAGGAGCGGGTTGAGCATTACAAGTATAGATAGCTGAGTGGGTGTTGCTGGAGAGCATGGCATGGTGAATTGCCTGCTGCAGAAGAAGATCGTGTATCTCTCAAGACATCTTACTACCTTCATACACCATGCTGGGGAGGAGCCAGTGGTCATGGTACCTCTAGGTACCCAACAAGATAGGGAAAGGTAGGAGAGAGATACCAGAGGCCACATGAAGGCTGCTAGGTAAAAGAGGGAAGTCCAGAACCACCGTGGCTGCATTCTCTCAAATACTTACAGCTCCAAGTGGAGGCATTAGAAAGACTGCACCGTCTCAAGAAAATGATGTAGAGAAGAGGGTTGAAGGCTTATTAGATGCTTGGGAACCTTTTGGGAAAGGGGGAACCTAACCAGTAAGGATGGATTCTACTAAACCAGATGAAGCCAGATTGTCGGCATGCAAATTTAAAAAGCATGCAGAGCAGTTTTTAACCTAGTTTGGGGTGGACAATAATTTCTGAGGGGGGTGGAGGAGGAGACACCAAGATTTTGGTAAGT
>JANRFK010004149.1:4633915-4665799 GCA_030068395.1 Apalone spinifera | reverse complement strand
ATTATTTGAAGTCATTTAAGGCCAATTTTAGTGGTATTTAGAATAATACTCATGAATTAAAGCAATCTAAATATAGAGCTGTCCCAAAAGATTGAAGCTGCCTTTTCTCCCCATGCCTACTTGGCCCCCAAAGCTGCAATGTGTTTCAATTTGAAACACACTGGGCCACATATTTAGGAAGTCCAAATAGATCTCCTGTGCCATTCAGTGACCCACAGGCAGGTTAGTTTACTTAAGGAGTGAAGTGGCAGGTGCGGGGAGATACCGCTACACTGTCCTTTCAAATCTCCTCCGAAAACAAGAACTCAGGGAAAACCATCCTGGCAGTCACATTGTTACGATGATGTACTCAGATCACCCAAATCTCACTCAACAAATCAGGGAAGGCAGCTAGCAAGATGCAGAAGCAAAATATCCGTTTGTTTCCCCTGTTTGCTATGCCCTCTTCTCCAAAGCATGACTGATTTTGGAATTTAAGACACCTGGGTGAAGGTATCCAAAGCGTCCATTCATTGTAGTCTCCCTGGAGAGAGAATACACACTCAGCATGTATTCAGTTTTTAGTTTACCCCAGAAATGCAAAATAAAAACAATATTTATTACATTAAGAGCCATGATAGATAGATAGATAGATAGATAGATAGATCTGAGGAAATGAAAAATGTAGTAAAAAAAGACCACAACTAAATACAGGTGCTGAATAAACACTTCCATAATTGAAACATAAGGTTTGTCTAGCTGAACGCAGTGCACATAGTATTTAGTGTGGTAGTAAAGCAGACAAATTTTAGGGAGGAGAATGCACACATAAACTGGAACAAAAGAGTGGAGGCTTTAAGCCTGCTGTCTGAAGACCAATCCCTGAAAACTGGCAAAAGACAATTGGATAGCTTGAACTAAGCGAGGAAAAGAAAGCAAGGAAAAGAGAAAAACAAACAACACCCAAAGAAGCCTCTATACATTAATAACACCCCGTAGGAATGCATCTACATCTATGTATACTCTATGTCAAACATATGGCCCAGATTGCTTCATAAATAAAAGGCTAGATTTTAAGTCTTTTTTTTTCAGTGACTTGGACACAAATTCTGTTTTTTAATAGCATCTGCACCCAGTCCTGTGATGGTTGTTATAGTTGTGTCAGCATTTCCAATACAAACTCCAATTTTCAGGGTTCTCTCACTTGGCTGTTAAGTTTTGCACTATGCTGTAAACTTGTTTTTTCTCTCTGTCCCCTTAGAAGATGAGATAATAATAGTAGTGGTTAATATAATGTGCTTCGTTTATGGCTATATTAGTAGGGGGTGAAGTGTGGGAGAAGAAAGAAAACTGACATTTGTAGTTCCAGGTGTTTTTTTCTTTGCATTCCTGCCGCTTAAGCCTGTATTGCGTAGCTATTTGTAAACCGAGATTCTTCGTGCCATTTCGTGATAATACCCATTAGTGGGAAGAAGATGTTTTTTAAAGGACTGACTGATTTTTAAAGTGAGCCCAACAGAGTCACATATATGGGCACTGTAAAAGGGAGGCCATAAAGGCTATAAAAGCTTCCAAATACCTGAAGGATTATAGAGTGAGGTCATTGGACCAGAAATGACAGTCGGGATGGTAGAAAAGACTAGAAACTGTCGCAGTGAGGACCAGGTCTGTGATCCATCTAGTTCACACTACGGTTTATGACAATGGCCCGCGCCAGATGCTTCCGAGGCAGGTGCAAGGCACTCTCTGTGGGGGATGAGTCAAACGGGGTATTAGCAGAGTCTGGAATGGTCTTGTGAGGGAAGTTGACAGAGTCATGGGGAATTTTGCCTGAGGGAAGAGGGAGTAAAGCAGCAGGAGCCCTGTCACATTCAACAGGAATTTGGATGCCCGTCTTTGAGTGGGAGGACAGATGAAGGAACTTGCATGGAAGGTGGGCTGAGGGTGAAGGGGCTGGAAGGTGGAGGAAGGGCCCTTCTGGCCACAAATATGCAGCATCCTCTTTAAGCCGGGGGGGCGGTGGGTGGGAGGAGGGAGAGGCTGGCGTACCCTCTGGGGAGGCAGGCCAGCCACGCTGACCTGGCCGACCATGACGACACTGTTCCGGTCCCTCCTATCAATCGAGTGTGATTAAGGGAGGGTTTCTGCAACAGGCAGTAATAGCACCAAAGGAGAAATAATTGGGGGAGATGGCACAGTCTATTGGGTCAAGTTACCTGCATCTGGAGGGGGAGGGGGAACCTCTAAACAGTTTCAACAACTTCAATAGGTCTGGGCTGTAAAGTTATTTTCATAGTCCAGAACAGCAGAAGGCCACAAATTCCCCAGTGGTTTGTCTACCCATTCCTTTGTATTCGTGCCCTACAATGCTTTGTCCCTGCGTCTGTCTGAAGCAGGTGAACAGTTACATGAGCTAATTTGAGCACTGTCTTCAGAGAACAGGGCTATGACTCTGCGCATCTTCCTCTCTTAGCATCAAGGGCCGGCTTTCTCCTTCTCCTTTGGAGATCAGTAGGAGTTTTGCCATCTGGACTGATGGGAGCTGGATTGGGCCCAGGTTTGCATGTAATCAGTCACCTCTTTGAACAGCCCTGTGCTAGCCATAAGGCCACATGATTTTTAAGAGCAGTGTGTGTGGGGAGGGGAGGGGGAGATCGGTTTTACATAGTGAACGACACTATCTCCAATCTGAGTTATTCCCTTCCTGAAGATTTGTTTCTGATTCCCTTTGATGGAACAAAGTCAAACTCAAAGGAAGAAGGGAAACCAACAAGAGAAATATGCCTGATTACAAGTTCCTTCTGTCCTGCCTCAGTGATGCGAAAGGGAGTTATGACAGAGGTTGGTATGAAAGATCCAGCTTTATCAATTGAAAACTGCAATGGGACTGGAGTGTGTGTGTGTGTGGGGGGGGAGAATTATGAATGGTAGAAACTAAGGCTGCTACTCTGTCTTAGCTCCATGGTCTCGATTATAGGGATTTTTTTTCCCTGTGTTCTCCAGATGTGCCCTGGCTTGGCTGCAATCTCAGGGCATGACAGTCCGTGCGCACGGGGCTGCAATATTTGATGGGAGCTGAAGTCAGGGTATCATTGTGGGATTTGCATGTGTTTGCTTGTGTCACTTGGAACCCCAGCCAGGATGCAACATGCAGGTGAATGCAGCTTTTAATGTGCATTCATTATGCACCCCCTGACATCTTCGCTAAGGAAGAGAAGGCTTATTATTGTAGCTGCTTAACATAACGACGGATGGGCGCACTTAGCCTCTCAGATAAAGTGCCTGACCATATGTAGGGGCTAAAAATAAATAATATACAGCTGTCTATTCCATAGGAACGAAAGGGAAGACAGAGAGATGCAGGCACTGTGATCAGTTTGTCAAGCAGGAGCAACCAAAAATATTGATCAAGGCAAGGGGAGAAAAATTGATAATGAACTGGACTCCAACAAGATTTTAATTGACAGTGACTTCCATGAGCCAGCTTTGGACAGTGTATATAAACTGACCACGTTGGGACTTTATTGCAAGGCACTCGCCTTTAATTAATTGTCACCTTTGTTAAGACGGGCTACAGATCAAAGGTTTAAATATACTTAACAGGTTCTTAGTAACAAACCCTTACCATGCATTAGAAATATCTGACAGCTCAGCCAATGAGGCATGCAGATTTCGATCTACCTCCCCCTTTTCTGTGTAGTTCTCCCTCCTTTATTCCAACAGGGACAATCATTGCTTAACATTAACCCTTTCATAGGATGGGTATGAGAGTGATGCTCTTGTCATTGGGAGGCTGTTGTTGTCTGGAGAGGTGGGCTGTACAAATATAAGTTCAAGTATTTTGCAGATAGTGGATCAGACTAAGGCGCATTACAGCTCGACAGACAAAACTTGTCTCCTGGGCTTATGCCACACAATCCCTTCTCATTCCCCACACACGCCGCTGTTTATTTCTCTTACTGAACTCTCCAACACATTCCAGGATATAAGTCTGTACGAAAGGTGTCTTACTGAATACAGCAGTCGGCATAAAGTTTATAGAGATATACTGGCGCGTGCGTGTATGTGTGTGCATTTGTACGTCTCTTTATGTATATCCACAATCATACATATATTTTGCATATCTATTCATGAAAACGCCCATTCAGTATACACACAGGTAAATATTTATCTGTGTGTGTGCAATATGCACACAGTCACGTATCCCTCTAAATATTTCGCTTCTCAAATGCTACACCTCGAAAGCTTATTCTTAGGTAAAAGTGACAAGTGACTCGAATTCTTGGAAACAATATATGATGAGCTGAATGTGATACAAAGCTGTTGGTTCGTTGTACTAATTTAAGGATACAGTCACACTTAATTAATCCATGTCTAGTTTTTGTGTAGCGTGTCGGGGTCTCAAAAATATAGAGAGCTCTCCGGGCTGACTTTACAGCGTGCAGAAAGTGTGGCTCCTGACCTGAGTTTTCTTCAGACAGAATAAAAATGGAGCTTTGTGGGTCTGATTAGATCTGACTGTCTACTTGGACAGTTTCTAATACAAATTTCTATGCATATACTTCACACACAGAGCATGCATATACACATGTACAGAAAGGACAGCCTTACATTCACACATAGTTCTCTTTTTTTTTCTGTTTCAATCTCTAAGGATAGATTCACCTCACACAATAGCCATCACTCACTGCAAACACACACAAATAGCTTTGTTAGAGTCGACAGTTTCTTGCAGGTAGATGAATAAAGCAGCATCAACCTATTAATATCCCAATAAAACAGGGCTTCTTTAAAAGGATCCAGGGGGATGAAGGCTTTCAAAAGATCAAAATATACATCATAGAGAGCTTGTAGAATTCCCATGATTATGTTTCCGCTACATAATGTTCTAATTCACTATTTGATCAATTCTAAGGGGACCCGTGTTTTAGGAGGGGCGGGAAGAATTCCAGTTTACTCACCTAAGATGCGTGAGGGGGAGTGAAAATCTCTCTTAAAATTATCTGTAGCCATGCAGTAATGAGCATATCAATACTTCTTTAAGGAAAGTGACAGCCTTCTAGGAGACATTCAGTTCTGTGAGCAAAGGTCGCAATGTAGATATTCTTCATTAATATTATTGATAGCTCAGTCGACCAGTCTAACCAGGCACAGTATAAAGGAACTGCTGTACCAGTCAGGAAGGAGGGCGATGCAGAATTTACAAAGTTATCCTGTAACATTAATCCTATTGATTGAGTCTAAGAATATACTAAGGTACAGATGTTTTGAAGCGCTTCTTTGAAACATTGCATGCCAGACAGATCCCCTTCCTGAGCAGACTGCGTTGGCATGAAACTATTTGAAAGCTTAACACAGTCAAAACTCTACTTCCCGGCCTATTAAAAGCAGGGCCCATCCTTTCCCTGGTATTTAGAGAAAGGACTTGCTACCCGGTCCAAACAGAAAGTGACCCACTTCTCTGCTATCACAGATCTTTCTTTCAAATATGATCCTTGCATGACTGTATCACAGTAGCAAGAGGATCATAGACATTAGCGATAGCAGCGACTGCATAAGCCACCTCGTCTAACACTTATCGGTGAAAGATTGTGATCCTTACGAGCAATTTCACTTTGCTATCCTATGGGGTGATGCTGAAAAAAAAAACGGTGTCTGAAACTCCTTTCACTATATATTTTTTTCTTGTTTCAAAATATTTGAATGTAATGAGAAAAGAATCAAGAGAGAGGGAATCCACACACAGAGACACATATACGTATATAAACTCTTCACAAGACAGACAAGGGCTTGATCTAAAATCCATTGAAATCAACAGAGATTCCCCTTGATTTCAAGGGACTTTGGATCAGGCCTCAAGTTAGAAACAATTTTGCAAGATACTTCTCATGAGACAGGAGCTCTCAGTAATACAGAATGCGACTGCCTTAAGATTGTTACTTGTATAAATCTAGACACACAGACCGGCTTGCATCCAAATCTACTAACTACTCCCTCTTCAGCAATATGCTGTCTGATCTGGGTTTGCTGGTTCATTCATTCGGTTACACCATTCAGCTCAAAGAGTCTATTCTCCTTGCCGTACGGTAGTTTCAGGATGGTTTGCTTTGCATTATCCCTTGTTTCAGTTTATAGGGCAAGAGTTTTCCTTTTGCTGGGATTCAATTGCTTTTGAAAGCTATTTATTTGATCAAAATCAATCTTCAATAATACCTGGATTAGGGATCTGATTTTTCACTCTTTTGTGACAAGTGCAGTCCCTCATTTATGCAATTCCCTCCCTACAGCCGAACCTTTTTTAGTTTTTTTTTTTTTTTTAAGGAAGACAAAGAAATGCAGATCTCGTTCAATAGGCCGGCAGTAAAAAAGAAAAACAAAACCCACATACTGTGGTGGGAAGGTAAAAACCTTTATAAAAGTCTTTAGAAGACGCGATTATTACATTGTTGTTTGCAAGAGCAGGTACATAACTGACCGAGAGGCCCAGCAAATATGTATCTTACAAATGATTTCCCACCAAGTTCCTCCGGAGCAGAAGAGAAACACAACAAACAAACAAACCCACCAATATGTTGCAGGGAATTTGCACAGAAAGATGCTTCTGGAGATGGTGGTGATGTCATGGTGACAGTTTTTACTTTCTACTAGCAGGGATACTAAAAGTGAATGTCAAATTAAACAAAATAAAAGAAAACATTGGTGTTCATCATTACTACCAGCTAGTACAAGCAGGGCAGCATGATTCAGGGTGCTGCTCGGGCTTTCTGTTATTTTCCAGTGAGGGAAGGAGTATGGTCTAGTGGTTATGGGCTCACTGTGGGTAAGTGGGGCATCCGGATTCTAATCTTAGCTTTGATAAAGATTCACCGGCACATCGTGAGCAGGTGGTTCAAACACTGATGCCTGATCCAAAGCGGTGGAGTCCAGGAGGGAAATTCAGTGAGTTTGGGATCATACCCTTAGCTTCTTCATCTGTGAAATGGAGATAAACTTCTGAGGGATGGGGAGAGGTGAGGTGAGGCTTAATCAACATTACTAAATGATTTTGAGACTCTTAGATGAAAGAGGCTTAGATCAGGGCAAATTATTGGGAGCCGGGACCACACAAAACACAGTTCGGGCTTTCAAGCATAGAGCCGGGAGGAAGGAATGGGTCTCAGACATTTTGTCTCTCTGGGCCTGCCCGCATGCAGCGGTAGCCAATGGGAGTGTTGCCATTTAGTTCAGCAGGAAGCCGGATCAGGCCCTTTCTTTGTGATGTTGGTACCTGCCACAATGTATTTCTCTCCTGACACAGGCTCTTGCCTGGAAAAAAAAAAAAGTCGGGAATGACTCATACAGGAATTGTGTATTGTTCTTATGATTGTTCCGTAGGGAGCTGTATGGCTCCGGGCGCTGGGAGAGAGCTGGCCATGCTTTTCTGCGCTCATGGCCTGGTGCGAAGCCCCTTGAGTTAAATCAGGATTAGGCCACTGGGTCCCTAGCGAGCATGGGGCCATGGCCACAGACAGCTCCCCGCTGATGGCTCCTCAGTGATTCAGGTTAATCAAGTTGGTGGGCTCTGCCCATTGGCTAGCCCAAAGCCCACTGAAGTCAATGGCTCTACTCCCGCCTGGCACCAATGGACTTTGGATCCCGCGCCTGGTGAACAGACTGCCGCAATGAGCGTGAGAGGGAGAGACGGGAGAGTGTGCTCCCTTTATCCCTCCATGGCAGGGTGGGCCAGCGCAGGGAGAGGGATCTAAGCATCACAACGTGGATAAACAGAGGCTCCCAGTGGCCAGATGGTCAAATCTGCCTGAAACTCATCCGAAAGCTCTGGCAGCAAAAGGGGGATTGTCAGTGTATCCCCCACCATTGGCAAATCAAGAAGGTGGTTTTTTTTTGGGGGGGGGGCTGTGGGTTATCTGCCACTACGTCAATGCCCCACATTTCAGTGCTCATCCCCTTCCCGTGCACTGGTTTGACAGCCTAGCGTACAGGCAGGGGCTGGCGGAAGGCTGGCTGTGAATCCTGGATGGCCCAAACTCACCTGGCCGGCTTGCTCCCCCTTGCTTTGCTTGCCGGCGTGACCTGCCGTGTTGGCGGCTGGGATGCTGCCAGAAGGCGGGTCTCATGTGCGAGCAGTGGGATGCCATCTGACAGCCAGCAATCCCGCGCGGTCTCCGTTTCGCAGGGCAAGCATGGCGGTCATGATCTAGATACTTACATAGCTTTGCCGATGGCAGGAAGGGGAAGATGGGTGGGTTGGTTTTTGATAAGAGGGGGGTTGTTTTCCCTCCAGTCTGGTCTCCCCACCAGCGGGTGCTTTGTGGTTTTTTTTTAAATGATCACTGGCTAAAGCTGGTTTACAGGCGGTGGGTGGAGGGCACAAAGGTGCTGGTTAATTTCGGAGTTTCTGATTCATCACCTCTGGACTCCTCTCCTCCCCCTGCTCTCTCCTCACTTAGACCCCTTGGCAGGATTCCTGGCAGTGGGTTTGTTGTTCAAGCAACACGCAGCTGGCCCCACTGCGCTTAGGAACTAGATTGGATTGCTGGGCCGGCTGTTTATTCCCTGGTCCCAGAGCAAGGCCCTTGCCCTTGCTTTCCAGGCTTTGTGCTTCCTCTCCAAGGTGGGTTTCCAGTCCTGGCTGCTGACGCAGAATTCCCAGCCCCACTCTTCGCCCTCCCGCTGGAGTTTCCATGGGCACGCTCTCGTGCCGGGAGTTCAGTTCTCGGGCTCGCTCTGTCAACCTCCCCAGGCACAGACGCTTGCCTCGGAGATCCAGCTCCCGTGCCCAGCTGCTGCCTTGTTCCATTCACTTCCCAGGGTCTATTTCCCAGGCTTTCCCTCTCCTGACCGGATTCCTGGTTCCACGCGGTTGTTGTCAGAGTCCCTGATTGGTGCTCAGTCCTCGCTCCGTGCTGTTGCCAGCACGTGTTGCCAGCACGGTGTTGTTGTCTAGGCCTTGGCGCTCAAGTTGAATGCCCGTCATCCGAGCCTGTCTCCTTGCTTGTCTGATGTCCAACCAACAGGCAGGACTGGGGGCATGCTCAGGATTTCCACGGGAGACACGGCACTCATGGCAGACATTAGAAGGGACCAAACTCTGTCCATCCAAGCCAAAGAAACCAGTCTCAGGGAAGGAGGAGAGGGCTGTAGAGGAACAAGGCTCTGTGTCCTCCATAGAAGATCAAAACCCAATGGCTATCTAATTGCCCAATATTTTTCAAGTCAAATCGGTGCCAGATTTCTCCTACAATGATCCCTCCTGTATTTTCCTGGGTTTTGTTTTCCGTGCACAGCAGGAATGCTGCTCCTTACTGTCACATTTTCCTGTAGCCCTGAAGCTCCTAAATCCTTCTCCCCCCTCCCTCCAAAAAAATGTCCCACGGAGGAGAGGCAGCGTCTTCTGGGATCGTGGGACTGGGAGTCAGCAAAGCTCTGTTCGGTAGCCAGCTGGCACCCGGTGTCACCTTAAACACGGGCTTTAAACTGATCGGTGTCTTAATTTCTCTGTGTGCAAGAAAGAGAATCGTGATACCTGGCTTTGCGAAGGGCTTTGTGTGGGAAGCATCTGCCCTAGTACAAAGTGTTTAATAGTATTATTAGGTCTGGCTTGTGTCTGTGCTGCGGGACTAGCCGTTTCTTGATCTAGCAGGTCAATGCAAAGAGCAGCGAAGCCAGAATCAGGGGCTGTTTCGGAAGTCATCGCCATCGCTGCATGCCGGTCCTGTGGATCTACTTGGGTTTTTTTTCTGTTACCCTTCACTTGGTTCCCTTGAGAACCCTTGCCTCTCCATCCCCTGTCCCTGCTAGTGTGGTTTCTTTGTAAAACTGCTGGTGGGGTGCATCTGTGTGGGTGTGTTTGTGTGGGCAACCGCACAAGCTGCCGAGCGAGGCATCGAGCATGGTGTAATGTATTTAGCAAAGGAGAATGCAGACCACAGACAAAAAAGTGCAGAGAGGAGGAGAGGGAAAATACTTGGAGCCGGGGAAGAGGGAGTTTGGCAGGAGGGGGAGTTCTCCCCCATTGCTAATAAATGACTGGACCATCTTTCAGTCCGGGGCAAACGAATGCATTTCCTGGTTTGTTGCTTGTTTGTTCTCATGGAGGCCAGCTGAAAACAGAGCAGTTGAAAGGAATCCAGAAGCATTTAGCAGCTTCTTTCGAGATGGCAAAATTCAAGTTGCCGGCACAAGGCAGCGCTCGTCAGAGCTTAGCTTTTCCTTATGCTTGGCTTTCCTACCAGGGAAAGTGTCAGATCATCTATTCAGATCAGGACAGTCAGTAGTGCCAAAGGTTTAATCAAATATTAAACATGGTCAGTAAACTTGAACCAACATGGGATGTGCAGGGGCACTGCTCGCTTTCAAGCAAGCATGCTGGAGGAGAAAGTTTTCTCTCCTCACCAGCTGACTGGGATTTGCTGCAGGCAAAAGGCGCTTGTTTTAGACATGCACACATCTATCTATCCATCTATCTGCTACCTAGCTGCCTAGCTATCCTTCAGGTCTGTGTGTAAAAGGCTTATGCATAAATGTAAAATATATGCACATATATAACATGCAGAAGTGTGTTATGCATATGTATATGCATGCACACACAAATACACAGAAATGCACATGTTGGTCTATGTGTGTGTGTACATATTTGTCGGTAGGTGTACATAGGTACACATATTTCTGGGGGGAAGTGTGTATTACATCCACACACACCTATATCTTCTGTGCGTGTGTATGCCGACATATGGATAGCATGTATATGTCCCAGCATTTGCTTATTCTGATGGAAAGGGTAGTCTGGGATGGAGTGCTTTGCAGAGAGTTGGTTTATGACTTTCCCTCGGCCTTCTATTATTCATTCTCTCTGATTTTTATCTAATCTCTCTCTGATTGTCCTGGTGCAGCTTAATAGCCAAAGTGAATTTTTATTACATCATCAATATAATCTCCAGCTAATCAGCATCCGTGTGCGCTGCAGTGTACCCTTTAGCTTTTTGTCTGTGTTCATAAATAATAAGAATGATAATTTGGGCCTTCTTTTTGTTTGGGTTTCTGGTATCAGGCGAAGTGCTCCTGCCGCGGCTCTTTCACTCCACCTATTTTGTTTTTGCAATTTTACAGCCCACTATGTCTGCTCAGCATGACTATTTCCCAGCTTAATTTGTGGGTGCCTAACATTTAAATCACGGGCGATTTTATATATGCATTGGGAGGGCAATGGGGGTGTATGTAAAGTGAACTGAAGCATTGCACTGTAGAAACACATACAGACCTCTTTATACACAATTTGTTCCTCACAACGGTGTGGTAAACTGTTTGCATACACATATCTAATCGATAGCTTTCTACAGTACACTCAGATGTATCCTTTTTCTGTGATGTAGCAACCTCTAGCTGGAAGAGCAGGAGTCTCGGAGGTGGGATTCCTTGGTTCTAGTCCTGATTTCTTTCACTAGCTCATCATGTAATGTTTGTCAAGTCCCCGAGAGCTGAGAGCATTGCAGGTCAAATCCGTAAATTCTTGTGCCTCAGTTTCCACCTCTGGTACCCGAAATCAATGCAAAGCAGTGCACATTGGACAGTGTAATGCCATCCTGACATACAAAATCAAAGGTTCGATATGAGCTGCTACCACTTAAGAAAAGAGATCTTGGAGTCATTGTGGAAAGGTCTCTGAAAACATCCACTCAACATGCAGCAACAGTCAAAAAAGCTAACAGAATATTAGGAACTGTTAGGAAAGACTTAGAAAATATGACCACAAGTAGGATAATACTACTATATAAATCCATGATCAACCCAGACCATGAATACTGCATGTAGTTCTGGTTATCCCATCTCAATAAAGACACATTAGAATTGGACAAAGTACAGGGAGGAGCAACAATATTGATTAGGGGTATGGAACAGCTTCCATATGCAGAGAAAATGAATAAGGAAGTGATATTCACTCACTCATGTTACACCTAGTAAAAGTAGGCAGCGGATTTAAAACACACATAAGGTAGTATTAAGTCACACAACAGGTGGTCAGCCTGTGGAACTCATTGCTGGGAGATATTGTAAAGGCCAAATGAATACTCTCTTCAAAAAAGGATTCGATAATTCATGGGGGATAGATCCGTAAATAGGTATTAGCCAAGATGGTCCAGGATGCAATCCCACTCTCATTGTGTCGCTAAACCAGGGGTGGCCAACCCATTTAACAAAGAGAGCCGAAACAGTAGTGGAAAAAATGTGAAGAGCTGCACCAGAATTGTCTAGCAAAAAAAAAAAAAAAAAAAAGGAAGCTGCCCCTTTAAGAAATAAGCTTAGGCTTTTTGGCCATATCAGGCTCCCGTCGACAGCCGTTATCATGAGTGCCATTTTGAATCGCCTCCCCAGTGAGCGCAGGGGAGCTGGGGGTTGGGGCAGGGAGCCGGGAGTGAGGGAGGGCAGCGGCTGCTTGGGAGAGGATGCAGGAGCGCACTTTTCGGGGAGAAGAGCCGCATGCAGCTTGCTAGCTGTGGGTTGGCCACCCCTGCCCTAAACCTTCAAATGGCAAAACAATTTATAGACAATCCCTGCTTTCTCCTGAGAGTACATTTATTCTGCATACATCCAGCACATAAACTGTAATATCTGTGAACCAATAGGGTTGGGATTGATTCTTCTATGTTTGCCCTGCACTGAACACAAACACACAGCCAGAGCTCAATCAACTGAAATACAAAAGAGAAATACAAATTGCACATACCCATGCACACATGGGGTACTTGACAGCAATGCACGTGGGAGGATGGACACCTACCTCTTTACGATAAAATGGAGTGATAGCACACTGGCCCCCCTCCAGCAAAGCACATGCTTAATTTAATGATGCAGTAGCCATGCTTAAATCCCTGGGTACTTTGATGGATCCCAGGTCTTGAGGCCTATCGAAGGTATATAAAGAAGAACTACGTAAGTTGAAGTTTGATGAGGTTTGCTGAGAAAGCAAAGCACCGTGACTCAGAAACGGCTCACATTAGATTGCAAGGTATTGCAACTGGAAAGGAAGGTCTCCGTATGGTGAATACATGATATGACTTGTCCTACCATCTCTACAGCATTTCCTACCTCTTAATAGGCTTCCTTTCCGGCTTTCCCTATAGGGAGTGACAGGTCAGAGTGGATCAGGGAATGGCTTTGGTTCCTGCAAACATGTGACAATGAAAACAACAACGAAAGTTTTCATTCTTATCCAACATTTCCATTTTGTCAGTGAAATCCCTCTCCCAAAAGTCTATCAAAATCAGATGTTTTGTTTGGAAAAAAAAAGTGCTTTTCTCATAGAGGGAAAACATATTTTGTATTACAAACTGAAACAGTTCGAGTAAAGATTAAGTCCTCTCCTGTTCTCTTACTCCTTCTGCACACCAAAATCCATATGCAGGGACTCAGAACTGGAATCGGGGTGGAGGGGAGGGGGAAGTAGGGACTCAGTACCTTTCAGGACTGGGCCTTGACTCTCTGTACTGCAGGGGACGGATTCTTTGCATTCTGCGCGAGTGAGGAAGCCACCGGAGATAACATCTCCCAGCTGATTTGCATGTCTTTCTGACTTGTTTGCTTTTTAATTTATTGCATGTGTATTGCCATGGTTTATTTATTTATCCCCCCAACCAACCATCCCTGAATCTATCAGCTACATCCCCTAGGGTGATACGAAAGCCGCCTCATCCTTGACAAAAATCTACCTTGAAGAATGAAGAGCATTCCCTGTTTGTAACTGGAAGACATGAAAAAGAACGCCTCACTTATCTGAATTTGCTGTGCATCCAAGCACTGTTTATGGAGATTTACAATACCTCGCCTCTTCATTGCTCAGCACGGGCTAGGGGATTTTAGGTGGAAGTATTAGCCGTGGTATTAAAAATGCATTGGAAGGCACGGGGTGGGAGATTAGTTGGATAGAAAGACCCATGAATGAAGGGTTAATTACATTCAAAGAGGCCATCCTGAGGAGCAGAGGAGGCAATAGGTTTCTTTTCTTCAAAATTTACTAAATAGCTGGAAACACGGTTTAATGAATTTTAATGGGATCATTCTGAATTCCATGTATATTGCATCTGCTGACTGTAGGAAGTCAAGGTATTGTTGGAAGGAAGAGTATTGCCCTACTTTAGGTTTCACAGTTCGGTGTGGGTTTTTTTTTTTTTTTAATCCCACAACAAGCACTTGATTCAGAAAATATACATTTCTATCCTGATTAAAAAAAAAAAAAGTTCCCTTGCAAATGCACTGTCTGAGAGCCTTCGGCACCATAGATCATTCTAATATTCACACGTGTGCTTTACATTTCTTGAATCCAATTGTGCCACCAAGACAAAGGTGTTTTTTGTATCTTTCCCAAGGGAGGAGCTTTTTAATAAGAGTTACGCCCCCAGTGATATCGCGTAAATCTGGGGTCACTGATTTCTTCCAGGAGTAGATTCTAGCAAAAGAGAAGAGAATCGGGATGGAAAGAGAGGGAGGGAAGGAAGTTGTTTTTTATTTAAAACGTAGCGTGTCTGGGCTGGCATCAAACTGGTCCAGCTCTTTTTCAGCAGGGCTCCCGCAGGGGCAGCCAAAAGACAACGGACTCCAGGACAACAAGGCCAATGTGATTGTACCGTAGAGACAACATGTGAGGTAACAGCCTGTTACAAATGTCGATGGGTTCAGCTTGGCCAGGCCCACGTGAGGTAAGTCAGCAGCTCCATCACACTTTCAGGCAGAGGGAAACAGAGGCAGAAAAGGGAAAATATTTCACGAGGGGGTGCAGCAGAGAGTTAGGGTCCAAGCACGGATTACAACTCAAGTGCATCTGGCTTCCAGGCCTGCCTGTTTTAGAGACCTCTTGGTTGCTCCTTCCTCTCGTATCTGGGCCCCAGCCTGGTTTCTGCATGCAAGGCAGGACACCATTTCGGGTAGCAGACCACATGAAGCAGCCATGCACTGTTCATTGTGGGCTAGTCCTGCCTGGCTGAGACCCTTCATCTCCCATGAAGGGCCTAGTTTCTGTTCCCCCTGGAGTGAATGGGAATCGGCACTGTTCAAGATCAGGCCCTTTACAATCAGGTCTACACAAAAAAAGACACCAGTATAATTTAAATCGGGGTTTCCGATTCTGGGTCATGGCTTGTAAGGGCAAGCCGCTAGCTGGCCGCGAGACGCTTTGTTGACCTTTGCCTACGCAGGTATGGGCGATTGTCAATCCCGGCCAATGGGAACTGCAGGATGAGGTCGGGGTCACTGCTTCCCACAGCTCTCATTGGCTAGGAATGGTGATCCGTGGCCAATGGGAGCTGTGATCACCCATACCTGTGGAAAGGCAGGTAAACAAAGTGTCTCGTGGCTAACTAGCAGCTTGCCCTCACAAATCGCAACCCGGAGTTTGAAAACCCCTGATTTAAATGATTTAAAGCCCTCGTACGCATACAGTTAGAGTGACGTATAGGTTCTTATGGTAGTCTAGTTTATTCCCATAGGGAAGGGGTATGAAACCAGTATAATGGAATCCATGCTAGTCCATGGTACTACTGTTATAACTTTTTTGGTTAAAAAAGTCAGACCCCTAACTGATATACTGGTGTAAAACCTGTCTGTTGAGGAGAAGTCCCAGAGCCGCTTGAGAGAAATGACTCAAAACTCCCAAAGAACAGGGACTGCCTCAAGCTACAGAGCTAAGATATAGGGCATGACTACACTTATGGGGAGATTGACGCTGTGGCGATTGAATCCTCAGGAGTCGATTTAATGGGTCTAGTGAAGACCCACTAAATCAATTGCCGATTGTTGTCGTGTCAACTCCGGTACTCCACTGGAGCGAGACGCGTAGGAGAAGTCAATGGGAGAATTTCTCCTGTTGACCCCCCCGCCAGAAAGACCTTGTGGCAACTCGACCTAAGGTATGTTGACTCCTGCTGCAGTACTCCCGTAGCTTGAGTGGTTTAAATTAGGTCAACTTCGCCCCACTGTGGAGACCTGCTCGTGGGTGTGGGTTCATCCTGCTTGTAAAGAGGCTTGTGTAGTTCTGGGATTTTGGTTTGGCATATTAAGGAGCTAGGGGCCAGTGACCAAACTCAGATTTGGCTCTTCTTCCCCAGTGCTCCCAGCACACAGGTCCATGGTGGCTTTTTCAGACTCGTCTTCTGACGAGCAGGCAGCAAGGTGCTTTTTTTTTTAATGGCACCCATATGTAACCCAAGCAGCTAAATGCCGGATAAAATGCCAACTAGGTTACCCGAAATGCCAGCATCCCGGGACCTGAAATCAAACCGAAAGATTTTGTCATCCAAGTGACCCTTCCCCAGGCCTTTTACTTTGTGTATATTGTCTCAATTCAAGTGGAAGGAACCCCTGTCCCTTCCATCTTTCCCAGCTATAGGCTTCTCTTAAGGCATTATCAGCTTGCCAGCAGGGTGCCTTCGCTCTGGTCACAGCAGTTCTGCAGCTGTCAGCGCGCTCAAGCAAAGTGTTAAACAATACTTCAGATGAGATCAGGTTGCTGTTTCTGCCCCCTCTCCCTCTGCCCCAGATGCTGCAGTGTTTTCTGTTTGCTGCCTGCTGAAATGACAGCAAGCTTTTTTCTCCTCTTGCTCATCGGCGGGGACTGTTCTCTCCCGGGGAGGGAGAAAAAATCAGACCATCGGCATCTTCTACACAATCAGGAACTATCGTGAGTCTAATGGGAAACTGCCTGTTCAGAGAAGTTGCTTTGATCACATTAGAGGAGCATCCCAATGTACTGGTGCTGAGGCAAACTCTGATTTACCTCCAGGCCTTATGGAATGTGTCCCATCACTAGTGACTTCTGTTTTACCCGCTCTTCTCAACAGTCCTAACACTGCAGTGTCATCCCCTAGGGAGCTGTAAGTCCACAACTGTGCCTTTCTATTCCTAGCCCTGCCTGCTGGGTCCCTGTAGCGACCTGGGGCACACCACTTCCAGAGAAAGTTTCCAGAAGAGGCCACTAAAAGGTTTGGGGCCGCCATCTTTGGTGCCATGTCGGAGTCTTCCGTTGAGGACTCAAAATGAGTGACCACTTCTGCAAATGTCGCTCCCCAACTCCTTTGGTGCCTCAGTTTCCCTCTCTACAATCCGGGGACAAGGATCCTTCCTCCTTTGTAAAGAGCGCTTAGATCCTGTGGATGTGCCAGGAGTTGAATTACTACAGCCCTGGGAACAGACCTGCCTTCTCAGTCCTGCCGATATTGTCTGGATAGATAGTCCCTAATTATCTGGAAAAGTTACCGGGCTTTTGAACCAAGAGGCGGTCTGACCTAATCTGGACCAGGATCTGTGAACCCCCCCTCCCCCGAACTCCTTTTCGGTTGCAGTTTTCTCATGCTGGGGATAATGACTGAACCATTGTTGGGGAATTTTTTCTCCTCGGATGTCTATTCGCGCACTGACCCTGTGCTAATAAATCAGCCTGGGTTAGCTCTCGGAAGGACAAAGGTCAGCACAGCTGTGTCTCTCCGGCACACCAGATACAATGCTGCCACATTGTGGCTTGTTCCTATCGGTTCTGCCGCACAGGATGCATGCACGTTCTGCTCGCCTCCCGGAATGGAGCCTTTCCCCTGCCTCTCCAGGGAGGACTCATCCCGTGATCACTCACATGTCTCCCCTTTGCACACACCATTCAGCCTGATGCTTTTGCGCACACACTGACTGAAAAAAAAAAACAAAAGACCCCGCACCAGTGGCTGTAAATGACAAACAGGTTGCACCTTTCCAGAGCTTTTCTAAGCCCGGCTCCGTGGGCTTCCTCCAAAGTAAAATAAAATTGAGTGTGTCTTCAGCAGAAGGCAGGATTTCACTTCCGTCAGCTTCAGATACAAAGCTGCTTATTGGAATCGTTGATGCTGTCGGGTGTTCAGCCCTCGGAAGCCTTGCACAGGTAAGGAGTTGCTTTCAAGGGCTCTCCGTGTCGGACGAACTGCTCGCTGGATTGCTTTTGTAAGCCTTCTACAAAAAAAGGCCCAACCACTTGCCTCTTATTGTTCCCAGTTCTACCCCCCTCTTCCGTTCTCTGAAAAATCCCAGAGCAGGGCAGGAAATTAAACCTCTCCACGTAACAAAAGGCTTGGTGTGATACTGGCTTTTCCCTCATATATTGTACAGTGATTTATAATGGGGGGAAGGATGGAGAAGACTGACCAGGGAGAAGAAACTTACTTTCCTCATCTCCCCTACCCCACCTTGCACACAAGGAAATTCCATTTTGGGAAAGTCTTTCAGGGGTGAGGAACCTAAGGCCCAGGGGCTGGATGCAGCCCCTGGCTTGCCTGGATCTAGCCCATGAGGCTCAGGGTTCCCCTCCCAGATTTGGGGAGCCCAGGTTGGTGCTTCAGCCTCCCCCTGTGGGGCTGGAGAACACAAAATCTACCAGCTTGGGCCCCCCTAGGCTCTGGTGTATGCAAGGGGAATGTGGGGATGGTCTTTCTCCTTCTCAGTCAGGGGACACATCAGTGAGGTTTTGTTTGGATTTGTGTGTGTGTGTGTGTGTGTGTGTGTGTGTGTGTGTGTGTGTGTGTGTGTGTGTCACTTGAGTGCGGCCCAAAAAAGATTCCCCACCCCTGTAAAAGCAATCAGCCACACACACATATAATAAACGTGTCGGGTGAGAACTGCTACTGACTGTGTGTGTACCATAACCATTACAGCTTCTGGGTCATATTGTGCCCCCTTGTTGTGCCCCTTCTCAGGCCGGCACTAGATGCTCATTATTGGGGCACCAGGAGGGTATGGGGGGCTGGATTCACTATTTAAAAATAAAACACCCTTCCAGAGTCAGGCAGCCAGTCAGATACCTGGGAAATCTGGGATTTTACATGTTTTGAACAGTCACATTTGGCTCCTGTGTCAGCATTTTGTCATTGTTGTGCCCACAGCTTTGCACTGGACAGCGCTGCACATACTTTGGCCTTTCTTGCACTAAAAGGGGCACTTTCACAATCATTTGATGAGGGGGGATGTCCCGGCTGCCCCATCCCCTGGTAGCACCAGGCCTCTGATTGTGGTTGCTGATTGTTAGGCACACTGTAGTATCCTCAGTGTGTGTGTGGGGAGGCTGTTCTAAATCTGGGGAGCAAAGGAATGAGCTATCCAAGAATGCTGTCTTCGAGCCACAGTGCTGTTCCCTCGGCTGCTCAACGCTTTCTCGCTTTGCCAGGCCGGAGAAATTCCACTGGAGCCGGGATGTCTCCGTTCCCTGCCTATTTTCATATCTTCGGTGTTCTCTGCTGGGAACCCAGATGCTATCATGTGCCTGTGTTTATTAGACTAGCTGATGAGTTTTGGGAAGCTGTATCTCGCGGAGACCATGTCTGCGCTACACACCCTCGGCGGGCACGGCTGTGTTGGCACAGTGTAGACACCGAACGCGCCAACAGAAAGAGGTCTGCGGGTACAGCAGTAGCACCCCCACGCAGGAGGTTAGCTAAGTGGACAGCTCACTCGTCTGCCAGGTGTGTCTACGCTGAGGGTCGAGCAGTGTATAGAGTCATTGTGCTGTGCGGACTGGTGTGCTTGTAAAAATCCTCCAGGGCAATGCCCCTCCTGCTCCTGACAGAGTCAACCAAGAAGCCCCCAGGAGCCCTGCATGGGGCTGTGGCACTAGTCTTGGCAACAGACTCAGTATTGGACGGGTCCACCTTGATGCTCATGGAAGGAGTCACTCGACAGCCCCGCTGGTCTCTGACTAGTGGACCACAGCTGGCTGCAACCCAACCTTCTCACCTCACACGTTTCCTCACAAGTCTGTGGCTCACGTCACTCATTGTGGGGGGGGGAAAGACAGGAATTCAGAAGCCAGTCAGTCCTTCGGTGCTCTGAGAGTGCATCTACCCTGCAAATAGGAGAGTGGCCGTCAGCTCAGGTAAATAGACAGAGGTGAGCATCACGCCACCAGGCAGAACCGAATCGGGGACCTCAGGAGCTTAGTACATGAACCTCTACCGCTTGAGCTAAAGGCCAAGCCTTGCAGCTAAGGCCATAGAGCAAACTCATTCTTTCTCTCTGTAAGTGGTCTAAATACCACTCCCCGGGACAGGGAACCACCCCCGGTAGGTGTAAGGGCTACACTAGCCCGGCTTGAGCTAATGTGCTAAAAATATTATGACCAGATAGTAGCATGGGCTAGCTACCCAATTACAGGCCAAGCTGACCACCCCATGCCTCATCTTCCATACTGTCTGAGCTGTGTGTCTTCTCAGCCCAGGAGACTGCACCCAGCTGTGTTGTAGATCTGACCTGAGGGGACAATCAATTGCAGTAAGGTGTGTGGTGTAGACCCCTGGGCTGAGAGCTAACAAGTGACCTCCCATAAGTCACCACACAACTATCAGGTCCTAACGACTTTGGGTAGGTGATGAATGGGGTCAGAGCAGGCTTCCTATCCCATCATCTGCCCCACCAGCTGTCCAGGCTGGACTGCTGCTTGGTTTCCTGACCTGCACGGCAGAAAATCACACAAAGTACCTCACACCATAAGTTCAGAAGAAGGAGAGGGAAAAAAGCAGGTGAGAGGAAGTGTAATTTAGTGTTTCGCTCCGACAGCTGAGGATGAGGACTCCTCTCCTGCGTTCGGCAGGGTGAAATGAATAAAGTCGCTTTGCTTAAAAAGACTTGGACTTTTCAGCTTAGAAAAGAGGGGACTAATGGGGGATAGGACAGAGGTCTATAAAATCATGACTGGTGCGTAAAAAGTGTTAAGGAAAGTTATTTACTTATCCCCACAATATAAGAACTAGGGGTCACCAAATGAAATTAATAGGCAGCAGGTTTAAAACAAACAAAAAGAAGTTTTTCTTCACTCAGCACATAGTCTACCTGTGGAACTCCTTGCCAGAGGATGTGGTGAAGGCTAGGACTTTAACAGGGTTCAAAAAAGAGCTAGATAGAGTCATGGAGGTTAGGTCCATCAGTGGGTATTAGCCAGGATGGGTAGGAATGTTGTGCCTAGCCTCTGTTTGTCTAGAAATGGGTGACCAGGGAGGGATCATATGAGGATTACCTGTTGTGATCCCTCCCTCTGGGGCATCTGGTATTGGCCACTGTTGGCAGACAGGATACTGGGCTGGATGTACCGTTGGATTGACCCAGTATGACCGTTCTTATGTTCTTCTGCTTCACTGGAGCACCAGGGTCATTCTGCCAATCTGCCCATTCAGGGCCATGCAAATAACACTGACCGGGCCCTGATCCTGCAAACACACATGTGCTTGATTGTCTGCTCATTGAGGTGGTTTTTGTGTGTTAATGGCTGCTCCAGTGGGATGTGAATACACAGGGGGAACGGTGAGACAGACGACACACGTCGTGCTGTCAAACGTACAAAATAACCCTTCTCAGAACGTGAGAGGTTCTTTTCCTTCTCTTAAATCGTGATAATAGGCCAGATCCTTTGCGGGTGGGTCTTGGGGGCAACTCCACTGAATGAAGCTACATTGATTTTTGTGAGGCTCTAGCCAGGACATTTAGGTGCAGCTGGTAAAAGCAGGAGGCAGAAATGTGATTTTGAAATTGATGATGGGCCTTCATCACGGGCTCTTGTTATTTAAAGGCCAGAATATGAACCTTTTACTCCTACTGATTAGCAGCTACTCATGGGTGTCCCTGATCATCAATGCAAGTAAACTGTTTACAATCCAACCCTACCTGTTCTACAATTGTCATGCCCTTCAAGTAGACACGAAAAACAAGTTTACTGTGGCACCATCAGGTACAGTGTGAGATCCAATAATATGCATTATCTTTGCTTTACCACAAACAGCAATGTTCATGAGAGAATACAGAGAATTTGCGTACAGTGGGTTTTACTGCTTGGATTCAGACTGCATTTTTCAGAGTGAATTTTCTAGTTGGAGAATGCACCATTACACATTATTAAGAATTATTATTTATAGGCAGTCTTAACTGGGATTTCTAAACGATTGCACATTGCACCTTTCTTGACAACTGTTCTAGTTGTTGTTTTAACTCCCCGAAGTGAGGAACGACTTGTTGATATGCAGCATATAGTAATAAAGTGTGATTTCCTTCCAGTTACCGATACTGAGCAAAGTGCACATAATAGATTGGTTTTTACATTGTAGAGATTACATCTGAGTAGAAAAACAAAGCCATATTGGCAGTGACGTTACAGATTCAGGACTGGATTTTGCACCGGCACTTTTGCCACCGCTGTCACTGGAAACGCGATTAGGAGCTGAATTGCCCTTATAATGAGTAACTAAGGAATAAATATTGACATAACTCAGTCTGTGCATTATAATATTCGTGTTTTGTTATGATCATTGTGGCGGCAGGGTGGCGCTTGTACTGTTAAAAGTATAATCACTTATTTTCATTATTTGCAGTACAGTAGCTCACAAACAATCACAAACAAGCTCTGGTCCTCATTGTATCAGGTGCTGCACTTACAGAGAATCCTAGAATCCTAGGGCTGGAAGAGACCTCAGGAGGTTATCGAGTCCAGGACCAACCCCAACTAAATCATCCCAGCCAGGACTTTGTCAAGCCAGGACTTAAACACCTCTAGGATGGAGATTCCACCACCTCCCTAGAGAACCCATCCCAGTGCTTCACTACCTTCCTAGGGAAATAGTTTTTCCTAATATCCAGCCTAGATCTCCTCCACTGTAACTTGAGAGCATTGCTCCCCTTTCTGTCATCTGCCACCCCTGAGAACAGCCTCTCCCCATCCTCTTTGGTACCCCCTTCAGGTGGTTGAAGGCTGCTGTCAAATCCCCCCTCACTCTTCTCTTCTGTAGACTAAATAAGCCCAAATCATAGAATCATAGAATACTAGGACTGGAAGGGACCTCGAGAGGTCATCTAGTCCAGTCCCCTCGTAAATCATGTGCTCCAGTCCTCTAATCATTTTTGTTGCCCTCCGCTGGACTCTCTCCAATGCATCCCCAATACATATAATAAGAAAGAATTCCTGCCCCCAGAATGGGACAATCTAAATAGATAGGCCAGAGAAAGGATGGGACGGGGAAACAAAGCCACAAAGAGATGAAGAGTCTTGCTTAAGGCCACAGGACAGCTTAGTGACTGAGGTTCAAAACCAGTGTTTTTCAACCTTTCTTTATAAAGTACCCCTTTAAAAAAATTATAAGGACCCCCAGTACCTACAGTTTTCAGACACATCATTTTTTTTCTATCATTGCAACACATTTGTTTAAACAATTTAGCCAGGTGGGTGATGAAATTTTTGCATGGAAAAAGTACAAAAATAATAAAGCGCTGTAAAACTTAAACCAAAAATTCAGTATTCTCTAAATTTCAGTTGTGTTGAGGTACCCCCCCTCCCCAGACTTGTCTCAAGTACCCCTAAGGGTATTCATACTACTGGTTGAGAAACACTGTTCTAGACTATGTCTGCTAAGTCTCAGTTCGGCGCCTTATCCGGAGAGAAATGAGGAGTTATATAACAACTGCCCTCACCCAGCCCCTCCCCTCACACAAATGAGTGGAAATCAGGCAAAATCTACCTCAAAATGCTTAAGCAAACTCCCAGGCAGGCAAGTCAGCATAACAGGGAAAGGGATTTGTTCTCTCAGAAGGGTATTCTTGGTTAAAGCAGCAGCCAGGAATGCTGGGATATGCCTCCAAGAGACACACTCCGGCGGGGACCAGAAACAGAGCCAGCCCCACAGGAACAGAGCGCCAGCCTTGTGCTCTGCCTCCGTGCACTACGTGAAACGTGTAAGTGGTGCCGGTCCCCAGAGGCGCTCAGGCATATTGCTATATATAGGCCTGCTCCCAAATCACAGTACATCTTCCCTGGGCTGTAGCTTTGTCAGAGTACAGGGATTTTTAAACCAGCCCACTCCAAGCTATTTTCCTTTGTTCACTGTGTAGCCCAGTGTTAATCATCGCATGGCAATGAGGTAAGGAAAAAAAAAATCCACGGTGGAAGCAATCAAAGGCAGAGCGTGGATATAAATAGAGAGATCGCTGGGAAATAATCGCGGTGTTTTGTTTTGCAAAGCAGACTAGTGGAATGATAGCTGCCTCACGGAGGAGTCGTTCACCACAACTTCTTATGTAACAGGTAGTGGATGGGAATAGATACTGGCCGTGCAATGAACTCTGGGGAGACAACCCATTGACTGCACTGAGGCTAAATGGGTTTGCAATAAACAGGGTGGGCAAAAGGGAGTGACTGCTTTACAAGGGCCCAGGGCTCTGAGCCATCACCACGGTTACCTCAGCAGCTACAGCAGCTGAAATCATGGGCCTTTTAAATGGCTGCCGGAGACCCTGGGGTACACGCCCTGCGGCGCTGAAGAGCTGGCTGAGGGAGGCTGGCCTCCAGCCACACCCCTTTCACCCAGGGCCCTGCCCTATTCAGGGAGCCTGGAACCAGCTCCCCCAGGGCCCAGCAAAGTCGCTCATCTGCCTTGGCAATAAGGCACCGATGGCTAGCCCATGGTAGCTGTCTCGGCCTGCAGGGCTGGGGCTGCCTGGCTCTAAAATTGTACTGTGGATATTGCGTCTCAGATTAGAACCTAGGACCCTGCAAAGATGGAGGCTCCCAAATGCCTACTGTTTACTAGCCCTGCCGCCCCCAATCAGCAAGCATAAATCAGCCAATGTGGGCCAGCCCCTGGTGCCTTATTGCAGTGTAAACAGACTCTTCCAGACCCCAGCTATAGAGGCTGGCCAATTAGCTGTAGAGGTATCTGTGTCACTTCCATATATTGGCCAAGATGGCGGCTCTCTCCTTGGCAGAGTGGCAAGCAGAAAATGCTCCTTGCTTGCCCATGTGTGGACAACGAACGAGCTTTAATTAATGTTTCTTTTGGGGATGATTCTGCAAGGGTGCTGTGAGCCTTCTGGGGCAGGGAGAGGTAGGGTAGGACTGGATGCCTTTTTGTGGTTTCTTCCAGATTTACATTTCCATGATTTCATTACTCTGGTAGGTACTGATTTTCATCACGATGAAAGGTCTAAACTACGTGAGCTATGAGGGAAGGCTGAAAGAATTGGGTTTGTTTAGTTTGGAAAAGAGAAGATTAAGAGGGGACATGATAGCAGCTTTCAAGTACCTAAAAGGATGTTACAAGCAGGAGGGAGAAAAATTGCTCTCCTTAACTTCTGATGGTAGGACAAAAAGCAATGGGGTTAAATGGAAGCAAGGGAGGCTTAGGTTGGACATGAAGAAAAACTTTCTCACTGTCCGAGTGTTTAAGCACTGGAATTGCCTAGGGAAGTTGGGGAATCCCCACCACTGGAGATATCTAAGAGCAGGTTAGATAAACATCTGTCAGGGTTGATCTAGATGGTGCTTGGACCTGCTGTGAGGGCAGGGGACTGGACTTGATAACCCCGCAGGATCTCTTCCAGTTCTAGTATTCTATGATTCTATGATCTTCTGTTGACCTATAGGTAAGTGAGGCACCTGGACTTCTCTCTCCTTCATCTTTACACCTGCAATTGATTTCTGATGGTACTAGTTCCCAATACTCCTCCCTCCCCTGTATCTTAGGGTTTTTTTAATGGCTTCCTTCCCCATCATTATTTTTGTCCAACAGCTATTTGTTCAGTAATCTCCCCTTAGGGATTAGCACACTAATAAACAGTCAACCGAACAAGAAAGAAAGAAACCTAAAGGATGAATACTTGGGAGAGAGCATTAATCTTTTCATGTCCTGATTCTAGCCTAGTATATTTGCAGTATATATGTCGATTCCACTTGACCTACCAACAGCATCATTCCAGCAAAGCTTCCCTAGTGCTTTGTAAACACAAAGGCACGTCTACACTTACAACATTCCAACGTCGCAGTGGTAGCAGCAGAAACTCTTTCACCAGCGCAGTGCTGTGCAATTATTCTGGTGTCGTTTTATGTCACTCTGGGAGGGTGGGGAAAGTGGGGAATGGTTATTAACACTCAGGAGTGACATCCTTTTTGCCAAGCTAGGTGACCGTATAGACACAGCCTCAGTTTACCAGTAGGTTAGGAAAGTACTGTCAGCCCTATTTTGAAGACTGGGTATGAGAATGACGGTAAGGGGAGGCTGACTTTAGCAAGGTTATACAATGGTTTAGTGTCAGAGTTGTTCTAATCATGTCATAGTGTTCTTCTCGTCCTTTTACAGCCGTGGCTCCAACCCTTCAAGGCCTCACTTATAATTGTAACTACATTAATGCTTCCGTTACACTCAATGGGTTCTGCTTGCACGTTGGACTTTGGCACCCGCACGTGTAAAAGCTGGCAGGATTGCAGTCTTTATTGCTATACAGGTTGTTTTCTCCTCCTTTGGATTGGATAAAATACCATCAGCTGATACACATGCTCTAGTGCCTGAGGAACACAGCACTTGTGCAAATGCATAAGGGAATTCAAGAAAACAAGGTGGCCGACAACGTCAGATTGTGGAGGATTGTCCAGAACCCCCATTGCTCTGATGCTGTTCTAAAGAAAGTTTACTTTTACACGCATGGTGCTTAGTCAGGCTATGTGGTTTTCACTCTGTTCTTTCCCAGAACAACTATCAATCTAGTTTGTCATTTAGGACTGATTTAGGACTGCATTGAAAGCTTTTGAAAAATACATTTTGCCTGAAAATTGCTACAACACATTTTGGTAGGAATCTGTTAAAAGCATTTTTCCCCCTCTTGTGACTGCGTATTACACACTTTTTTCAGACTGATTCTTCTCACTTCTACCAAGCAACAATGAAACCACTCATGTGCATACAATTAAGCACAAGGAAAAACAGCTCAATAATTGTGTTTGAAAAGCTTTGCATGCTGTTAGTATCTCTAAATAACTAATGTGAATAAATTTTCAAAAAGTCGTGCATGCCTCTAACAGTGTTTTATAATAACCACAAAACACATGAATGTACAAAAGCAAATAATTTTAAAGTCCTAATATGATCACACAATCTGTCCTCAGTTAGGCCTGATTCTTTACAGTTCAGCTATGTTTATGCTGCAGCACTATTTGGGGACACCGGAGGTATCCCGAAATAGCTACCCTGCATCTTAACGGCAAGCCTGTTATTTCGAAATATAACAGGCTCACTATTCCGATGACCCTGTAAACCTCATTCCACGAGGAGTAAGGGACTTTTCGGAACAGACGGTTATTTTGAAATTTGGTGCGGTGTAGACTGTACCAAATTATGAAATAAACTATTTTGAAATTGACTCGGAATAAGCTACGCAATTTGCATAGCTCAAATTGCGTAGCATATTTCGAGCTATGGGTGCAGTGTAGATGACCCTTAAAGAGTGTTGGTTATTGACTTCAACTGGCATATGATCAAATCAAATCCTTACTCCTCCTTATGTCCCAGTTAAATCAAATGGGTTGCATTGTAGAAACTCAGGGCCGAATGTGTACTCTAATATAGTTCTATTATAATACTTAGTAAAAGTTGGGAATTCTTTCTGGAAATTTTTTTTCAGACCCACACAAAAAATCAGTTCTTTGAAGCTGAAACTGTTTATAAAACAAGGTCCATTGGGACAAATCTCCTGAGAAAAACGATTTTGGAAAAGAACATTTTGAAATTTGAAAATATCCCTTTTTCACTTTAGAACCAATTTTTTGAGTCGAAACCACATTTTATTTCAAATATTTTATTCATGTAAACTAAAGAAATATTTTTTAAAAACAGAGAAAAGATCAACATGGAAACAAAATGTTTTCAAATGATTTCAATAATAGATTTCTCCTGACCTGAGCCATTTTTGTTTGTTTGTTTTGGTTTGATTCTGAGTTTGTGCAAAATGTTGAGATTTTTGACACTTTGTCCTGATTCGGAAAAGGAATTTCTGTTGAAATCTTTAGCATCCTCATGGGCTGGGAAACACTTATGTACCTAGCCTTACATCTTTGTACACTACCCAGATTCTTTCTCAGGAATGTGAAGATGCTTCTGTTTGGACAGTGAAAATAAAACAAGGTGGATTATTAACAGCAAATCCCCAGGTACTCACATTACTATTGGTAATGATCTGGGATTCTCAGGTATCATGATAGCACCTTGCTATGTTAGATACATACAGCAGAGGGAGTTAGTATTATTATTCAAAAAGCCATAGAGTTGTTAGATTTGCTCCCGAAAGGTGCGCGTGGGTTATAAGAAATTGTGGTTTAAAGGCTTAATGAGAGAGTATTATCAGCCACCCATTCTGCAGTTGTGATTCAGACTTTAAAACCATGAATTTAAAAAAAATAACTTTGGGGTCTTTTATTTGCCTTCTGGAATTTGGTCCTGTAGAGTTCATGCTTTCAAGCTTTTCTAAGCCAACATGAGAGCTAGAAAATTGCCTTTTTTAAAAAAAATGAAAGCTAAAATTCTCACTCAGTCACATGCGTCCAAGTGCTGGAGCCAACGTAAAAGGCACCAAATTACACAAGACTCCTAGCTAGATCCCGAGAGTTGGAAATATGGGTAAAGGAACAACGAAAGGAGACAGATGACTATTTATTCAGGTATGCACTCAGTGTATAGAAGTATTTGGAAATGGGCCTCTCATGCTTGCATTGCATCTCTCATGATATTTGGTGTTTATCTTCAAGCTCCAGCTCCTGGAGTCATGAGACTATGAATCCCCACTTCCTTTTTTTTTAAAGTCAGTTTCTAGCCTTCAGAGTTGTGGAGAATAGCTTGAGAGCATTGCTCCTAAAGGCTTGAAAACAAATGGCAAACCAAAAGAACCCCACATGTACTCGTTTTTTTTAAAAACGAGTGAATTTGCCTTCATGAATTTGAAGGCAATCTCAGGGTTTTGATTCCCTGATGGATTATTTTGGAGCAGTTGGGGTTGGTAATAGTGCCATCTACCTGCCTACAGGTAAAGAAAAGTATCACCCACACAACTCCTCCAGGTTGTTTAACAGCTGGAGCTGGGTGAAATGTCTCCCACACAAGCAGAACAGATGTTTCCTCGGAGACTTGCAGCTCAGGCCTGGTTAGTTTTAACGTTCATCCAGTCTATCAGCTGAGCACAGACCCAAGTTCAAGTGAGACTGGCTGGAGATTTGGTTTTACAACGTGTAACACTGGGGGGTGTTGCAGAGAGTTGACAGTGACGGTTTTGCCTGGGATTTGCTATCAGGGCTCGAATAAAACTCTGCCCATCTCTCCCTTTTATTTGGATTTTGGAAGGAGTTCTATTCATGTCTCGCCAAGGGGAATGTGTTACTGTGAAAATAGCTATGTTGAACACTTTGTCCAGACTTTCTTTGGAGGGGCAAATTTCACTGCTAGGTGATTGATTAACAGTAGTAACCAATCTTATTGATACAGCAACAGCCAGCTATCTCCTTTGCTCAGGGGAACAGCCTATCAGGAATAATCAATTCCTATCTCTGCCTTTCTGAACCCTCCTCTTAAAAGCCTGGGAAAGAAGATAGGCCATACAGCATGACCAGAAGATCAACAAACTTTAGCTCAGGGGTGATTTAAAGAAAAAAAAAGCCATTCCATGGGCAAAGGCCATGGGCAAATGAACAGGTAGAGCCCAGAGCCCACAATTTGGGGAAGGCAGTAGGAAGCCAATGAAACAAATCCTGCTTTTGAAATGGTGCAGCATACCTTGTTCTCTTTTTGCTTGTTATGGCTACCATTTAAAACCTGTGGAACTCCTTGCTAGAGGATGTTATGAAGAGTAGGACTTTAGCAGGGCTCAAAAAAGAGCTAGATAGATTCATGGATGTTAGGTCCATCAATGGCTTTTAGCCAGGATGGGTAGGAATGATATCCCTAGCCTCTGTTGGTCTGGAAATAGATCACTGGAGAGGGATCATGTGATGATTACCTGTTGTGTTCATTCCCTCTGGGGCATCTGACATTGGCCACAGTCAGCAGACAGGATATTTGATTAGATGGACCTTTGGTCTGACCCAGTATGGTTGTTCTTATGTTTGCCCCTTCAAGCTCTAAATTTTATTGGTCTAGTCTTTCCTGTTCTTCTCCTGTTTTCTCACTTCATGTGCCACTTCCCAGTTAGGTCTCTGGAGAGGAGTCCTGGTTTTTATTCCCATCGCTGGTCTGTGCCTCAGTTTACCCATCTGTAAAATGGTAATATCAATTCTTTGTAAAGCACTTTGGGCATGTTGCCACTACAGGAAAAATGGGCACTGCCACGGTTGATCTTCCACGGTTTGATTCAGTAGGTCTAGTGAAGACACACTAAATCGAACTCAGAGGGTGCCCCTGTCAGTGCCGATACTGCTGCTCCTCATGAGGAGTAAGGGAAGCTGATGGGAGGGTTTGCTCCCATCAACCTCCTGCTGTGTGGATGGTGATTTAAGATACGTCATCTCCAGCCATGCAATAAACATAGCTGAAGTTACATATTTTAGGCCGACCTTCCGCTCCAGTATAGACCAGGTTCTTGAGACCTAATCTAGCTACACACACACCGGATCCAGTCTGACAGCCATGCAGCACATGCGGGTGCCAATGAAGATAACACAAGGTGTTGCATTTGGAAAGACTGCAGGATAAACACCGAGCGTGTGACTGCACTGCAGGGCTTAACTTGAAATAAGCTAGGCACATTGAGCTATGTCAATTGCGTATCTTATTTCGAAATAGGGAGCATCTACACAGCACTTATTTTGAAATAGAGCTCTCTTCCTCCGACTTCCCTTACTCCTCGTACAATCAGGGTTACAGGAGTCGGAGTAAGAAGTCCTCCAGCTTGGCCGTATTTTGACACTATTTTGAAATAACTGCCTGCTGTGTAGACATGGACTAAGTTATTTCTGAATAGCGCTAGTTATTTCGAAATAGTGCTGCAGTGTAGCCGTACCCCGTGTGAAATGCACAGAGGGCCTGGTCCCAAACCCACGGATGCCAATGGGAATTTTTCGAATGAGTTTGTTGGCTTTGGGCCAACGCCCACACCAAGGAATCGAAAAGAGGGTTCTTCATCCGTATCTGTGTGCTCATTTTAAAGCTGCAGACGGAGCCTGTTCTGCACACTGTATCTGGGATTGCTGTCATATTATTACTATCTTCTTATTTATGCCCATCACAGGCACCCTGGCAAAATTGCAGGCTGGCTGCGATTTATATTCACACCAGACTGCCTCCCAGCCTGTCCCACACACTGCCTCTTCCCCATCCTCCCAAGAAGACATTTGCATCCTTTAAAGGCTCTTGTTTATTCCACATGTTGAAATAGAGTTATCTGAATATTAATTATGGCTTTCGCGAAGTTCATCGGTTGAATACCGGGTTTGAGAATTCCTCCTCAGTCGCAGCCACCTGCTTAGATTTCTGTGTTTATCTGCTTCACTGAGCTTAAATCAGTTTCTGTAAGTGAAAGTCTGTTGCTTTGAGCAGATGTTAATGCTCAGAAATAGTGTACAGGCTGCTATTAGCATATGTACCATAATGCTAATAAATAGAGGCATGGAGCACCTTAGCTTGAAGGTGATTCTGATTCCGGTAACTCATCCCTCCCTCCCTCCAGGCCCACTTCCCTTTGGAGACCCTTTGGATTCCATGAGGACTGTAAGCAAGAGACCCTGCCTCACTGTGGTTCCTGCCCCGGCGAGACTTTCGGAAGTGGTCTGTTTATAGTACCTCTGGATGATTAATGATATTGTATATTGTAACTAAATTGTACCAGCATTATCATCAGGTGACCGCTGACAACAAGATATATCATCTCTGGGGTCTATATACAGATAACAGTTTTAACTATGCGAATAAGGAGAGGCTCGCTGTTCTGCTAATGCTAATGCGAGTGTTGCCACATGCTGGATGTCGGTAATGTGCTGTAGATGGGGATTTCATTACAGTACCTGCCGTTGGGTATCATAGCCAGCGTGGCCAGGGTATTGGTGGTATTCCCGTTATCATCTTTGGGTATGTGTAGACTGCATCCCTCTGTCAGCAGAGGGATGCAGATTAGGCAGGT
>JANRFK010004149.1:4614834-4633815 GCA_030068395.1 Apalone spinifera | reverse complement strand
CTCATTTGCAATGTCGACCTGCCTAATCTGCATTCCTCTGCCGACAGAGGGATGAAGTCTAGACATACCCTTTGGTTTGGGGTATCACCACATGACAGGCGTGAGGTCAATTCAGCGGCGGTAGCATGGAGTGCAGACACTTACCAGAGCACCAGTTGGGTTTTTCTGTCACTCTAGGAAATCCACCTCCTGGAGGGATGGTGGCAGAGCCTACATCTCCACTGGGAAGAGTTGGCAACAAAAGTGCTGTTGCCATGCAAAAGCTGCCAAAAGTGAAAACTGGTCAAACCAGTTTTTCTGCCTCCCATTGTTGACATTTCATGACCACATGGCTAGCTTCTCCATCGACAGGTAGAGCAAAGCATTGTGGGCAAGCGTCCCACAGTGCAGTGTTGAGGGAAGACATAGCTTCGTGGGACTCCTTGTAACTCTATGAGCTCTCCGTGCTAAGAAATGTCAAAGCAGCCCATCCACTGCAGTGGAAGTTGGCCTGCCGCTGGGCTCCTAGCAGGGCAAAACAGAAGCACTCCAATGATTTGCTCTCTGTTTGTTCCCCTAATGGAGCAGCTCACTCAGCTGTTAGATACTTCCCAGAGCTTTGAAAGGGGACCAGGGTGCATGCCTGCAGGGCAGCAGAGATCACAAACCACTGAATACAGCCATCAGGGCAGGCATTGTGGGATAGTGGCGGAATCTCGTTCTCTTGTCAAAACAAACAGCAAAGTCCATACTGGCTCTTTGGCGACAATAAAGAGAGGGGGAAAAGACAGAAGTCTCTTGTGGGGTGGATATTTTTTGTCACCAAAATTGGGTGTTTTTTCCCAACAAAAGCCACCTTGTAGTATAAACACTCTCATTCTATTGTTGCCAAAAGGCAGGTTTCGGCAGCAAAACGTGCCAGTGTAGTCAAGAAGAGTTGACTCTCAAGCTGTGTCTACTGAGGGGGAAAGGTCGACCTAGCTACATCGCCCCAGGTATGAGATTTTTCAGAGCCCTCAGTAATGTAGCCAAGTCAGCCTATGTTTTATGTGTAGCCCCGGTCTGTTGGTTTTGTTTGCTTGTTTGTTAGTTTGTTTTCCCTCAAGGGTCTGGGATAATCCATCTATGAAAATCGACAATCTTAAAAAAATGAGCACAGACAGCATCTTTCTGCCAAACTCAAATCAACATAGCAGGGTGTTGGGTAAGTTCTGAGGAACTTATTTCTAGCCTGAAGCCCTGGGTGGGCCCTATGCATTTTGGAGGGCATTATAAGCAGATTCACCGAAAGAAAAACCATTTTCATGGGTTCATCCAGCATGCGGAGAGATGAAAACCTCGGGAGAAATCCAGGTACTTTGAGATTCCCAGCCTTATTTCTAGAGGCCAGTGCTGTAAATCTTCATCCTGCAGGTATTCATTCACATGTCACCCCTCCCCCCAACTTCGATTGGAAGACTGGCATGAATAAGGACTAGTCATGTAAAAGGGTTTGCAGTGTCAGGCCTAAGGAACGGTGGGGAAAGCTTTGGCTAAGCAATAATTCACACTGAACGGAGCCTCTACCCTTTTTGCTACTCATCCATCAGTAACTGACACCTGCCAAGCTAGGTTGCAGCCTAGAAATTAATTACTACTGTTAATATCTAGGAGCATCTTTGGGCCAGATGCTGGCCTCACATTCACTGCTATAAACCAGGAGCATCCGTCGCAAAGTCGCTGGTATTACACTAGTGTATTCAGGGTCAGGTGTGTGATCAGAATCAGGCCCAGGGTCTTTATGGTGACTTCCAAACAAGAGACATGTTTCCTTTTCTGGGGGTATAAACCTGGGCGACCCTGGTACAGTGAAGCGAAGAGAAGATTCAGGCCCGTTAATTAATATTCACAGCACCCTTGTGAAATATACTGGCTGCTATTAAAAGTCAATGTTTCCTCACGATCCTCCCAAAACAGTAGTCATGTGTGATACCACATTGTTTTCCTCAGTCTTAGAAAAGGAAATAACTGGTCCCAGATACCGTGGTGTGATAGCTCTTGGCTTCCTCGTGGCAATCACTATCAGCAACTATCCAGCCCATTTTCCATATGGGGAAACTGAGGTAAAACCCAAGTGATTTCTCGAAGGAGAAAGTGGAAGCAATTCAGTGGCAGAACTGCGGAGTTCCCAGTATGCAGTTCTATGATCAGACCACACTGGTGTCTGATCATTGGATTGGATCTGTTTTGCCATGCTGACCATCTTAAAGACACAAAAGACAGGACTATGCAGCACTTTAAAGACTAACAAGATGGTTTATTAGGTGATGAGCTTTCGTGGGCCAGACCCACTTCCTCAAATTGTGGAAGAAAATTGGCACGACCATATATAACAAAGGGATACAGTTACATTAATTCTGCCGGGAAATCAGGGCAGGAGATTTCCTGATGCCCAGGATTGAAATTGGGATTGGCATCAGATGTCCAAATACCCCCACGTGTGAAAGCTGCTCTAAAGCAAGGGTGGCCAGCTAGTTTTAATGGAGTAAGAAACCCAGCTGGCCTAACTCAGCCTAAAATGGTTTCTCAAAAAAAAAAAAATTACAAAGCTTTGTAAAATCTCAGTCTTCACAGGACTCTGTCATCTGAACACCGGGGGCTGATCAAACTGAGCTTTTGATATCTGCTCGTCACGAACCCTCACACCCGCCTGCCCGATCATTTAACTTGACAGCATGCACCTTCTACGCAGGATATCCATCATCCAGACAGCTCTGGAACACCTGATCGGAAGCAACAGGCAAATGCTATCGGCGAGACTGAAACCAAAGAGCAAAGCTGGCCTCTTTTTAAAAACAGCCCATTCCACAACAGAAGAGGCATAAAATACGGACTGATCCATATCAATTCATTTTTATTCCGCCAACGTTTGGCTCTTTCCCCCCTCTATAGCTTTCCCTTTCTGTACTTATTGATCCCAAACTAGGCTATTAATCCTAAACCCAGGAAAGATTAGAGATAAGTCAAAAAAGTACTTGTCATTACACAGAGGTGTAAAATTTATTGTGTGGGGGGCAAGTAACAGAAAGAAAGAAAGAAAGAAAGAAAGAAAGAAAGAAAGAAAGAAAGAAAGAAAGATTTAGAGACAGTGCAAATGAGATTTGGATGCACAACAGAGGAAGGGGCAGGATGACAGAGCTGCAGCGAGATTCGTGCTTAGGCTGCTTGTGATGGTTTTGTCAGAGACTCTGAGATCACGGTGCCACCTCGTATGATGTGTAGCTTTAATGAAAGAAAGCGGGGGAGAAGGGGGGAGCAGCTGAGACTTGCTGTCTCTTCTTTTGCAGGGCCCTGTGGGCCATAACTCTTTCAGGGCCAATAACAAGCGTTCCCCATCCAAATGTAAGCACATTGGCACTTAATCCCATTTTACAAAGGCTATAGTTTTACATAAATCACTCGCGCTAAATGCATTTTAGGCCTTCTCCTCCTGTTAAGTTTCTTTTTCAGCCTCATCAGGCAGGGAAGATTTCTCCCACTAGCCTTTTGGACATGACCCCACTGAGACTACGTCTACACTGCAGCTTTTGTCGGCAGAGACAATGCAAATGAAGCGCTCATTAGCATTTCTTGCGCTCTCATTTGCATAGTCTCTTCCGATCCGATTTGCGCAGTGTAGACGGGGCCATTTTGTGCAAAAAAAAACCCCTTTTGTGCAAGAACCCTTATTCCTCAAAAAAGCAGGTTTACAGGATCATGCACAAAAGGGTTTTTTGCCCCATCTACACTGCGGTTTTTTTGCGCAAAATCCTCTTCTGCAAAATGGATCGGAAGAGACTATGCAAATGAGAGCGCAAGAAATGCTAATGAGCACTTCATTTGTATTGTCTCTGCCGACAAAGGTTGCAGTGTAGACAAAGCCTGAGACTGAACTACCCCGTTTCGCCTGCTAATCTCCTTGGAGGAATTCACATCAATGCCAGAGGCTCCGCAGATTCCCTTGCCAGGGTGGGGGAATTAACTTCACCGTTCCCTCCTCTCAGTCATGGTCCAACAACCCACCAGCCTGAGTGTCTCAAGGAGCCTTCCCATGTCTAATTCTGGCCTTTGACGTGAATATTTTGTTGAGCGAGGTGGGATCAAGCCACGCAGTGGTCCCTTGGCCAGCAGAAGACACTGCCCTGAGGGGAGCATGCAAAGAGCCTGTATGCCAAGGGATCAGGCCCATCCAAAAAAAACCTTTCCCAAAGGGTTGGGGTTCTCGGGCCGTGACAATTCTGGGAAATCAGAAAGCAGCGACTGGGGCTGCTTTTGGTTTCCTAATTAGTCGGCCACACGGCCCCAGCAAATCAGAGACTCCAGCACAAACATGGATGTTCCACGCTCTAACGTGAGACACGAGAAAGAGTTTCAATACCACCATGCCATCGCCACGCCAGATGGAAATAAGAGCACTGTGCTCGGCAGAGAGCGGCGGAGGTTCAGAGAAAGCCCGGAGCGGGAGCCGAGGAACAGGAATTTGCACAGAGGTTCAGACACACTGATGCTCAGGAAGCAGCCACACCCTGTCTGGTGTGCACAGCGGAATGCTGCCACAGGCGAGGGAGGATAACACGAAGTTTAAATTCCCAAGTGTGGCACGGCCCCGAGCTTTGTGCTTCACCTGCTCTCCTATCCCTGATGTTCTGGGTCAGTTAAGAGCTACAAGAACACTGTTCCAAAAGCCACGCTTGCTTTCTACAAGCCCAGGTACCATCCATGGCAGGTAGGAAAATTGAGGAAACAAGAGCTTTTCTTCTCCCTGGAGCTAGCAGGGAGAGGTGTAAAGCTGGGGGACATATAACATCATGACTGGTATAGAGACAGTGAATAAGGAAAAGTTATTTACTTGTTTCTATAACCTAAGAACTAGGAGTCACCAAATGAAATTAATAGGTAGCAGGTTGAAAATAAACAAAAGGAAGTTTTTCTTCACACAACCCACAGTCAACCTGTGGAACTCCTTGCCAACGGATGTTGTGAAGGCCAGGACTTTGACAGGGTTCAGAAAAGAACTAGATACATTCATGGAGGATAGGTCTGTCAATGGCTATTAGCCAGGATGGGTAGGAATGGTGTCCGTAGGCTCTGTTTGTCAGAACTTGGGAATGGGTGATAGGGGAGGAACCACCTGACAATTACCTGTTCTGTTAATTACCTCTGGGGCACCTGGCATTGGCCACTGTTGGAAGACAGGATACTGGGCTAGATCAACCTTTGATCTGATCCAGTATAGGTGTTCTTATGTTCTTATTTTTGGACTGATTTTTTTTCCCTGATATGCTCTGTCCTGGCTTTTTTCATTGTTGTGCTGATTACCTCTCTCATCGCTAAAATGGGAAGCAATGGAATCAAAATGATGCACAGGAGAAACAGACTCCTGATATTGTTACCCTGACAGCAAACAGGAAATACAACGAGATTCCCATTCCGACTTTCCAGAATCAATCGGTGTGACATACTCTTCCAGGGTCTATTTCACAGCCTGTCCAAGCAGTCAGAGGCCCAGGGAGGTCAGTGAGATTTCAATCTTTTACTTCCAGTCTGTCTAGGGCCATGAGCTATTGGAAAATGACCTAACAGAATTGTCTGGCATCACAAAAACACACTCTACCTTGAGGGACCCAGGATAGTAACAGAACAGAGAGGGTGGAAGTCATTTCATTGTAGATGGGCAATTTACATTCTCTGTGTCCTTTAAGCCCCTGAAAATAGAAACTGCACAAGGAAGTAGTGTTATCTAGTAGATCGTGCACAGAGCTAAACCCCAAGGCCTTGATGTGTGAGGTTGGGCCAGTAATTTCACTAGCTCCGTGCCTCAGTTTCTCTATGTGTGAAATGGGAATAATGCTACTGACTTCTTTATAAAATGCATTGGGATTTAGCCTTTTTTTTTCTGCCAAAAATGACTCTGACACCTATGATCTATTAATTTCAATTAAAGTTGGGAACATAAATACTTGTATGAAGTATAATGAGATTTCCTGAGCTGCATAAGAGCACAGTGTTATTATTAGTCTTACAGAGATGTGATTTGATTACAGTCTCTAAAGGTCCACATGGGGGACAAATATTTAATAGTGAACTTTTCAATCTAGCAGAGAAGGGTGCACAGCAATCCAAAGGCTGCAAGTTAAAGCTAGACAAATTCAGACTGCAAATAAGGAGAAAGGTAAAGGTAAATAACCATTGGAATGATTTACCAAAAGTGGTAGTGGGTTGTCCATCCCAGCTGATTTTTAAATCAACACTGGATGTTTTCCTAAAGGATCTGCTCTAGGAATTACTTCAGGGAAATTCTCTGTCCTGTGTCATCCAGAAAGTCAAAGAAACAATCACAGTCATCCCTTTGGCATCTACAAATGCTATCCTCAATCAGCCATGAAAATAAAAATCTCATAACTGGGCAGTGATTATTCACACACACTCTAAATTCACAGGAAGTTACATGATCCTCGGATCTGTCACCAATTTTGCGTGACTTGGAAGAGTGTGGGTGGAAATTCTAATTCCCTACACTAACAGTGACATTACATTAGAAGAACAATGGCAGAAATGTTTTCCTCCAGGAAGAAAACGGAGACTCACAATTTCGCCCCAACAGAAGTGGACTTATTTATTGTTTACATTACAATAGTCCCTGGAGTTCCCCACTGAGATTGGGACCTTGTTGGGAAAGGTACTTTACAAATACATACCGAGATGCAGTCTCAGAGAGCTCATGGTCTAACTAGCAAAAAGAGACAAAGATGGAGGGAATAGAAATGAAATCATTTTGCTACGATTAGCAGCGCAGTGGGGAATGAAGTCGAGAATTCCTGAATAGCAGTTTTGTGTCCTACCACTTGGCTACGTTATACCATCAGATAAACAAATATAGCACTCATCACAGCAGTATTGGACCCCATTTTTACAGCTGAAGAACTCAGTCATACATAGTCTAAGAGACTTGACCATGGTCACCCCAGAAGTCTGTGGCAGAGCACAATATTCAATCTGGGCCTCTCAAGAACAGCTGGATGACATTTGGGGGAACATTTTGGGGGGGCATAAAATGGAGTAGGATCAATTGAAACATATACCGAATTCATGTCAAATTTGCCGATTGCTTCAGACGGAACACAAAAAAAGTATTTTTTAAAAGCTTGCCTTTCAGTGAGTTCAAAATGAAACTTTTTGACTTGAATCATAGAATCATAGGGCTGGAAGAGAACTCAGGAGATCATCGAGTCCAGCCTGGAAACAAGGTTTTGTTTTGAATTTGGCTTCAATTTTATTTTTCAGAAGGTTAAAAACCTCACAACCAAAACATTTCATTTGGCTTGTTGAAACTTTTGTTTGTTTGTTTGTTTTTTGTTTTTTTGTTTTTTGATTTAGTGGAAAGTTGACCTAAAACATATTTTTCAGTTCTTTTTTTTTAAAACCAATGAACTGATCCTCGCCCCCCCAAAAAAACAACAACCCAAAACAGTTCTCTGAAAAGTTCTATCTAAAGTCATAGGGTCTTAATCCCCTTCCTCTCTAACACACATTGGAAAGAAACCTTGGTGACAATTTTTCTCCTGGGTTGCATTGGCCAGGAGCTGGAAAAAAAATTCTCTTACACAAAGAGAAGCAAGATGAATTCAAACCGGTGCTTGGCTCAAAGCCCTGCTTTCAGAATCATAGCTTGTCTCCCTTGCCAGTGCAGAAGCCCCGAAACACGGCTCGGCTTCTCTTTGGTGCGCATTGTTTATTTTGAGAGCTGTAGTAGTTGTCTGGTCAAATCAGTCGGCTGTGCTCAGTGGTGTATGCAGTTACCTAGCTTGTTCCAAAGAGCCGTCCCTCCATGCTAAGCAGGCCACCTCAGCAAGTCAGCCGCTGCCCCTCCATGATGCTTGTGATTCCTAACCGGTCGCCCCGCACTCACACAGACCCCTCCCCCACAGAAAGGATACAAAAATGCATTTTCATGTGAAAGTTTCTTCCTCTAGAGTTTCTTGTTAAAGCAACCATTGGGAAAAGGAAAAAAAAAAAAGCTATGCTAGGTCACGGGAACACACAAGCTATGTCTAGACTGCTGCTTTTTTTTTCGGAAAAAGGTACGTGAGTTGCGCTCCGCAATTTGCATACCTTTTTCCGATTGTTTTTGCAGAAGAGGCTTTTCCAAAATTTGGCTGGTCTACACTGGGCCAAATTTCTGAAAAACTTCCTCTTTCAGAAGAGCCCTTCTTCCTCGTGAAACGAGGAACACAGGGCTTCCGAAGGAGTGCGTCTGCTCTTCGCCAAAAAATGTTGGAAGAACAGATGCATTCCCTGGACCGGAGGTATCCTGGAAAAACTCTGTAGTCTAGACATAGCTACAGACTGTGCTTTCTTGAACAGAAAGAGAGAATGTGGCCGTTTCCAAAGGAAAACGTCCAGCTTGGCCTCACAGTTATTCCAAGCATGACAAAAGGTGGGATGCAATGTAAAAAAAAATAAATAAAAAAGAAACAAACAAACCAAAATGGCTGAGACCTAAGAAGGAAAGAGTCCCCTGCTTTAAGAGTATCGCAATGCCTCTTGGGATCTAGTTTTCAAACATACAGACAGTTGGTTGCTCAAGCAAAAATGCATGCACAGCTGACAGGATTTTTGCCCATGCAAATTGCCGTGTGGTTCCGTGATGCATCACAATTCCATGATCACCCCCGCCACAAGAGTACGCTGTCATGGTAACCGCACACGCCCATTAAGCACACTGTGGGGCACACGCCAGGCACCGGAGCACGCGTGCAGTTTCGAAAATGGAGCATGGACAATGCAATTCGGAATCTGAATGCTTGCAAGAGGCAGGGGGATTTTTGTGTGGCTGACAGATAAATATAGTTGCATCTGGATCAAGCCTGCTTGGTACCACTCCACTGGTCCAAGCCAGCACTACTGCTATTATACCTGGCTCCCGCTTCACCGCGTAGGTCCATCTGAAGGGGAGGTGTAACCCACACACCTTCTGGGTGTGAGTCTCGGTCCCATGGAGGGGCACTGACCACCTACAGAGAGAAAGATCCAGTGTGCTTCACAGCCTTAGCTGGGACCGGCTGGCTTTTAGCTCAAGCAGTAGAGCAGGGATGAGGAACCTTTTTTGGGTTGGGGCCCACTGACCCACAGAAAAATCAGCTGGGGGTGGGGGCGCACAAAAGTGAAAAGCAAAAAAAACCCAAAACCAAACCCCAAAACAAAAACACTTCACTGACGTTGCCCCCGACTGAGAAGCAGAAAGACACTCCCACATTCCCCTCGCACAGCAGAGACTAGCGAGACCTTGGCTAGTAGATTTTGTGGGCCCCCTCAGGCTCAGAGGAGGGGTCAAAATGAGGGTCTGTGGGAGGGGCCTGCTGGGAAGCAAGTATTGAGTGTGGGGCTGTGGTGGGTCTGGTGGTCAGGAGCAGGAGCGGGCTAGGGATGGGAGGGCTCAGTGGGAGGTAGGGTGCAGGAGTGGAGTGGGGGTGCATCATTGGGCTTGGGGTGCCGCAGGGCTGAAGCACCAGCTCCCTTATGTTGCGGGTTAACCCCAAGCCTGGCCGGCTGGATCAAAGCCAGCTGGGGGCTGGATTCAGCCCCCAAGCTATAAGTTTCTCACTCTTGCTGTAGAGGCTCATGCACTAAGCATCAGAGGTTCCAGGTTTGATTCTGCCTGATGGTCTCACAGAGGCATAAAGTCACCCGGCTGCAAGATCCTGGCGGCATGGGCACTAGATAAAACGAGGCCTCACTGGAGTGTTGCTGACCTGGCCCTGCTGTGGTACCTAGAAAGCCCAGAACTGGGACTGAAGCATGCTAGTTTAATCTCTTTCTCATCCCAGCTATGCCCACCACTGCTCAAGGGCAACCAAGGATGGGGACAATTTTATTTTATTTTTTAATAACCGGTTAGTGTCATTGCACTTACTGGAGTGTATCGCTAAAATGGCAGCTCTCCCTGAGAGAAACCCAAGCCCCACCCACAGCTGCAGAGAGCTGAAAAGCACATCATATTTTATGGATGTTGCTTTTAGATTAAGTCAAAATAATGGGGTGAAGACAGCGGGGAAGGGTTAACCTTGCAGATGTCATTGCACATTGGAATGTAGAGGGTAATATTTACTAGCTAAAGACCTGATCCTGCAACTACACAAAGCCCCCCACAAAACTCAAGTGACTTCCTACAGAAGCAGCAGCTCAGGACAAGTTTATGACTCAATTTCCCCACCTTTCTTTATAATGCTAGTTACTCAAGGGGTGTAAATTAGTATCACTCCATTGATGTCAAAGGCACTGCACTGATTGATAGCAATTGAGGATCTGGCCCATATGGTATATTTTAATAGTAGACTGACTATTCAATGTCTTTTTTTGAACACAGACTAAAGATGCACTAAAAGAAAGTTGACATTACTGAGGACAGGTTTTCTACTTCCTCTGTTTTTGTGTGTTTAAATTAATAACTTTGTTACATTGCCTTGATTTGTTTTCTCAAAGAAAAGGAGAAAGCCTCAGATCCTCAATGGTGTGTACTTTCCGCTTCTTTGAGTGGAATTTAAGAGCCTAAATACCTTTGATCAACTTGCCTCTGCTTAATAAAGTTAGTCCACTTAAAGACTACATAGGCTTCAAAGTTTGCAATTCATTGCCATGAAGGAGGCAAAGGAGGTCATACAGGTGGTACACACACATATCCTTTTGCTTTGGCTGTCTGACTAGCAGCAACCTGAGAACACAGGCTGCGTCTAGTCTGGCAAGTTTTTGCGCAAAAGCAGTCGCTTTTGCGCAAAAACTTGCCAGCTATCTACACTGGCCGCTTGAATTTGCACAAGAGCACTGACTTTGTAATATACAAAATCAGTGTTTCTTGCACAAATACAATGACGTTCCCATTCGGGCAAAAGCCCTCTTGCGCAAATGTATTTGTGCAAGAGGGCCAGTGTAGACAGCTAAAAAGTGTTTTGCGCAAAAAAGCCCCGATGGCGAAAACAGCGAGCGGGGCTTTCTTGCGCAAAACTGCATCTAGATTGGCATGGACACTTTTCCGCAAAAAGTGCTTTTGCACAAAAGCGTCTGTGCCAATCTAGACACTCTTTTCCGCAAATGCTTTTGATGGAAAAACTTTTCCGTTAAAAGCATTTGCGGAAAATCATGCCAGTCTAGACGTAGAAACAGGGTAGAAAGGTGATGGTTCCCATTGCAATGTCTCTGCGTACCTAGTGGAAAGATATTTTTAAACATTTACAATCGGTAGCAGTTTTATAAACCTGTGAAATGCAGAAAAATTGTAGTGGCACCCAATCACAATGTTTGCCAGGGATCTTTGGACCCGGCTTTCTACTTATGCTGACATCAGAGCAGCTCTTGGTATTTCATTAAGACATTTGCAATCTTCTTCACACAGATTTTCCCAGCTGTACCAAGTAAAGAGAATGAGAAGTTCTCACACCTACTTTGGGAACATCACACATAGAGTGAGACATCATTAGATTTTGCTAAGGGCCTTAGCTAGTGCCCAGTAAACATAGAATCAAATTTTCTACATGCTTATTAATTGTTTATCTTTAACTTCACACACACACAAAACCTCTTAGCACAGAAATGTATCCATAGAATACAAGCTCCCAGTCCAGTTAGCTATTCAGCTGTAACTGACAAGTGTAAGATTAGAAACAGCACATAATCAACACCTTGCCTTTGCTACTACTTAATTTCCACTAAACCTTACCCAGCTACAGCTGCCCTTTATAGAATCTTTTTCCCAGCCTGCTTTTCAGGGGTTGGGGGAGAAGGCTTTTTAAATTGGGCAGAAAGCGCTGGCTGCTGCCCTAAAGGAGCCAGTTTGCCAATGGTAGTTGCTTCTTGCAGCTCTCTGTTGTAACTGGTGAGTAATGATAACTCCTGCAATGTTTTTTATTCCTGAACTGGATCACATGTACTCAGAGGAAACAAGGCCTAGAGCTACAAAGGTTCACAGAAAGCAATGGAAGTTAGGAGACTAAATTCCTTTGAGGGTCTGGGCTCAAATTCGGTATCATTCTCCTTCTTTAAAGCTTAAGGGTTTGTTTCTGTTCCATAACTCTTATGCATCTGAAGGGATCTTCCTGAAACTGCCCCAGCCTCCACCTCAAGGGTGGGCAAAATTTTTTGATTGGGGGACTACTCCAGTAATTTGGTAAGTGGTCAAAAGCTGCTGTCTTCCATGATATTAATGGGGGAGATGTGGGGTCTGGGATGGAGGGTGGGTGCAGAAGGGTGCTTGGGGTAAGGATTGGGGGTGCAGGAGTGGGGATGAGCTCTAGGAGGAGGTATGGGAGCAGGAGAGGATTCTGACTTGGAGGAGGGGTGTAGGAAGGAGTGCAGAGTCATGGAGGGGGTTGTGAGGAGTCCTGTGGCACCTTATAGACTAACTGAAGTGTTGGAGCATAAGCTTTTGTGGGCAAAGACCCACTTCATCAGATGCAGATGGAGGGGGTTGTGACCTGGGGCAGAAGTGCAGAAAATAGGCCAATATTTTGCCCACTCCTGCCCCAGATTCACTTTTGACCTAAGATCAAGTATGGGCGATTTCAAGAGCATAGGAGAATTTTTCAGAAAGCTGCAAGCATGTAAAAAACCCTGAAGTCCTGTTCTCCCACAGCAAGAGAGAAATTATATTCATTAGTGAAATGTTAGACTGCCTCGAATCCTGAACCTGCAGCCACTTACATGGACTTCATTTCAGATTGTAAGTGCTTGAGGTCTGGGACTGTGCGGTAGTCAGTATTTGTACAGCTCCTGGCACAAAGATTCAACCAGGGAGCTCTTTCAATCCACCTACTAAAACCGGACTCTTTGCATGTGTAACTATCATCATGTGCATGCATTTTGGCAGTCTTGGGGCTCAGGTAGCTACTTAAATACTTGCTAAACATATTCCTTTTAGTGCTACCGTTCTTGAGCACTGATCTTGCGCTGTAAGATGATGATAGAGCACATTGGAAAGAACAGACCATCAGAGTCTGAGAGGTGGGAAGATGAGATATGCAAATGGAACAGTAAATATTTATTTAGGTTTTGGTGCTGTTCTGGTTAATGACCGCATTGTTTTCCTCTAAAAATTCTGAGGCCTTTTTAATGGCACTTAATGTGTATGGTATGATTAATCGACTGTACTCTCTTTAGCTACTCATGCTTCCACAGGAAGTGGAAACTGTCATCTCTCTCCCCTTTTGCAGTGTGTCCATCTTGCAGCTACATAGCGTTGGCTTCCCTGATCTGGTTCTGTCGGGATGTGCAAACCAACTTGGCTCGGCTCCATTTAGTCCCTGGCATGTACCTGCCTTACTGTCGCCACCCTGGGAAATAGGCCCTGATTCTTTCTGCACGTGCTTAAACAAGTTTTGAACTTTAAGCACAGGCAGGAGCCAGTTGAAGTCTGTGAGGCTAGCTCCCATGCTGAATGATGTATGTAGGCCCCAGATCTGGGCCCTCGGTGGCTAGCTGATGCTAGCTGCTTGTGATAGCTAGCGTGGTTTGCAGCGGCTAGAGTGCAAAGCAGAATGGCCTGCCCTTGGATTTCAGTATCATCTCTAAGGGCCCAACTTTGTCCTTGGAGGCCACTGGTGGGCAATAACATGGCAGTGGTGGGCCACCGCTCTGTTTACCTGCATCACAGCTCTGGTTGGCCACGGATGGCCATGCCCGGCCAATGGCAGAGGTGGGAAATGGCATGGGCCGGGACACCACTTTCTACAGCTCCCATTGGCTGGGAACAGCAGTCTGTGGCCAATGGGAGCTGTGATCACCAGTACTTGTAGAGGCGCGGGTAAATAGAGCAGTGGGGGCCCACCAGGACCAGATCTGGTCTGAGGGACAGTATTGGCACACACCTGTGCCAATTTCCCCATGCCATGTGTGGCATATTTCCCCATTCCAAAGACATGCGGGAACCAATGGGAAGGGGTGGCTAGCACTTGAGACTTCAGCTCTGCAATGGGGGGAGGGAGGAAGCGGGTGGGGCTCGGGGCTTCAGCCTGGCGTGGGAAGGGAGGGACGGGAGCCACTGGCGCTTGGGGACACTCGAGGCTCCAGCCCCAGAGTGATTGGGGCGAGCAGCTGCCAGCGCCTGGGCTTCAGTGGCTGAAACCCTGAGTGCTAGCAGCTCTTCCCTGCCCCCTGCTGTGGGAAATAGAGGACAATGTGCCCGTTTGTTTGGGGGGGGGGTTAAGTTGGGATGCAGGGAACAGCCATTAAATATGGGACTGTCCCATTAAAAGCAGAATGGATGGGCCCGCTAGTCCCACATAAACAGTGGCGACACCTTTTTTCTCTTTGTAGAAATCGTTTTTTGTCAGGGTGGGCTGAACACGCCTAGAGGGCTCTGGTGTAACAGACACACCTAATGTTCCGTGTGTATAACTGAGAGACTCCATGCTAATGGGATGCGGCCTTCCTCTGCTTTCAGGCTTGTGCCGGGTCAGCGGTAGTGACTGCCAGTCATCCTGCCCCCTGCTGTGTCCCTGAATACACATTTTCCTTCCTGTGTCACTCTATTCTATGCAGACACCCATTTAAATCCTTGATGTCCACAGAAAAGCCCCTCCGATGCACCTTCGCTACTTCTGCGGCTCTGTTACGGTTGTATCTGAGCACCCTCTTTGATGTTTTAACCTCACCGCTCCCCTGGGAGGTCAGGCTATGCTGTATCCCCATCGTACAGAAGGGAAAACGGAGGCATGGGGCGGCTAAGCAACTTGGCCAAGGCCATGGAGGAAGTTTGTGACAGAGCAAGGAATTGCACCCATGTTTCCCAAACACAGGTGAAAATCTTACCCGGACGTGAGATCTAGGGCTTTATAACAGAGCCCAACCCCGGGAGCATGCTGTGTTTCTGTAAAGTGTTGAGCTACCTCCACTCCATCCAGCTCTGCAAACTCAGAACTCCACAGACTCAGGGCGCAGCAAAGGGCCTAATGATGCGCCATCTCTTGCTGCAGCCAATAGGATTCCGGGGCAGGGGTGCTTAGCACCCTCCAGGAGCAGGCCCCGGTTCATGCATAGGTGGGGCATCACTCCAATCAAAGGTGCAGCCTAAACAACGGCGAGGGAAAGTCACGCACCAGTATTGCCTCCCTCCACCCGCTGATGGCCCTGACTCAGCGGAAAAGCCAACGAAGGGGAAATGGTGATTACTCGCAGAGTCACCAAAAAGGCAAACAATGCTCCATCTTGGGCCCTAGGCCAGAGCGCTCATTCATCGCAAGCGCCATGTTCTTAGAAGTGGCCCGGCACACTAGCAAGGCAATAGATCATGATAAAAAATGTAAGTGTTCCCTTATCACCACATTAACATGCTCTGCTCTGCGGCTCTCCCGGCTGGGCAGAAACATCCTTACATAATGGCCCAAATGAGGGGCGGCAGGGGAAGGGGGGAGGAAACTCCAGCCACTTGCTTCAAGAAGCAAAATCAAATCTTCCTCACATTGGCTCTGTGTGCGGGTGTGCATGCATACACACACACACACACACACGTGCACAATTAACCCCTCTATATGTAGGAGGGAAACCCAAGGGAGCTCAAGACTAGAAAGCGAAGATGCTAAGGCGTCATTAGTCTGAGGTAAATGTGACTATAAATTGTACGTGTAAATGTGTGTTGCTTTTCTTCTCATTTCATCGGCGTGATTAGGAGTGTTGATAACCATGAAATTCACCTGATATTTGCTATTGTTTCATTTCTCCAAGAGCTGACGAGGCTGTTCAGAGCCGGATCATCAGAATACACTTTGTTGGTAATGGGGGTGAATCAAAATCCATCTTCCTGGCTTGCAGACGGACTCTTATGGGTGGAGGGGCAGAGAGCCTGATACAAGCGGGGAGAGGGTAGGGAGGGTCTCCCCAGCCTCTGTTTGACAGGGGCTGGAAATGGATGACAGGGGAGGGATCATGTGATGATTCCCTGTTCATTCCCTCTGGGGAACCAGCCACTGGGCAGACAGGACACGGGGCTAGATGGACCTTTGGTCTGACCCAGGGTGGCCGTTTGTATGATAGCGAGGGGGAACAGACAAACAGTGAGTGGGAGATGGAGGGCATAGCTAGTGGACGGAGGAGAGAAACGGTGCACCGTACACCGTGTGTGTGTGAAAGAGGGTGATGCCCTGTGACAGACCCAGAGCATCGTTCAGAGTGCGACACGGATTGAGGGAGTGTCTTGCGCGGTGGGATGAGACGAGAGCATGTCGGAGTGAAGGACCAGGGGTGAGCAAAACACCGAGCCTGCGCGTGGTGCGAGGTGGGTTCGCAAGAGGGAGTGTGCATATCTGGGAGGCGCCGGGCATGGGGGGAAGGTGAAGTGGGAGGCGCCGGGCATGGGGGCAAGAGAAGGCCTGTTCCTGGTGTCTGGTATCTGTGTGGAGGAGAGTCCGTGTCCTGCTCAGGGGTGCGCTTGAGAGGGAAAAGGCGCAAGGCTGCGTGAGAGCCTGTGCATGTAGTGCCTGGGGGGCGTGAGGGAGAGGCAGTCCTTCAAACAGAAACAAGGTCAGCCCGCCTCTGCCTGTCTTTTTCACTTCTCTCCCCTCCTCTTCTCAAGGGGCCCTTGTCTGCTCTCTGGCTGCACTCAGGTGCCCTGCACGTCCCACGTCCTGGCTCTCCCTCGCCTTGCGAAAGGCGCTCGCCGGCGTATTTTTAGCAAGGCCTGCGTTCTCAGTGCCGCAGGCTTAGTGCTGCCGGCGACGCTCGGTCCAATTTGCCTTCGGTGTAACAAGCAATAGGAGCTGACTTGGGGATTAAGGCATGTCAAGTCAACACAAATAAAAAGCCGGGGAGGATTAGTCAGAGGTGAATGCAACACAAGGGCTGGGTGTTAACTGCGAGGGAAGAAGGCCCCTGCTCTCTCCTCCAGATAGAAGGTGGGCAGCAGGCCCCAGAGCAGTGGATTTCAAACTATGGGTCGTGATGCACGACTGGGTCACGCAATGTCAGGCACTAGGTTGCCGTGCTGTAGGGTGACCCGGTGCCCAGTGGGGGCGCGAAGGCAGGTTTCCTGCCTGTCCTGGCACTGTGCACCGCGCTGCACCCCAGAAGCGGCTGGCAGCAGGTCTAGCGCCTCGGCAGACTAGAGGTGTGCTCTGCCCCCACCCTGAGCATTAGCTCCACACTCCCATTGACCAATGCCTGGCCAATGGGAGCTGCGGGTCGGGTTTTGCCTGTGCACCTCCACCTAGGAGCTGGCTGCTTCCTGGGCACAGCGTGGTCTGGGGTGCTAGGAGAGGCAGGAAGCTGTTTCACAGCCTCCGCTGTGCCACCAAGCAGGAGCTGCTAGAGACACGCTCAGGCCCAACCATGCACGTTAACCTCTTGCCCCAGCCCTGAGGCCCCCCTCAACCCATAGCCCCCTCCTACACCCCAAACGCCTCACTCCTGCCCCTCATGCCCTGCACTCTGGTCAAAAGATTTAATTATTTTGGGTCGGGAGCACCAACAATTTTCTTCGACTGGGTCATGAGAAAAGAGCCCGAAAGCTGCTGCCCTAGATCATGGGCAGCTTGCTAGAAGTTTCCTCATCCCATGGCACCGTCCGTGCCGATGAGCACTCAAGCTGTGTTCCCCTCTCTCACGTGACGGGGAGGTCTGTGTCGTCCCTCAAGTGGTATTAGGGCGAAGGGTGGTCTGTCAGGGGCCGGGACTAAAGAGGGGGATCCCCCACCACGTGGCAACCATTAGTACCTTCAAGTGGAGCCCACCGGTCCATGTGTGTGTTGTCCCCCTTGGTGCCTCATCCTATAACGCGAGTCCGTCATGCCACCCAGGTCTTTAGCTCAAGCTGTAGATTGAAGCAGGGACCCCCAGTATGTCAGCAGCGAACGCCATGCAACCGCTAAGCAGCAGAAGCATGTCGAGACTGGAATCAGAAGCGAGACTGAAGCCGTACCTCCTATGCCATCTTTACCCACTCCAGTGAGACCCTGCCTAACGCACGAGGGCCCAGATGCAGCAGAGAAAGCCTGGTGGGTAAGGCATTGTGCTAACTGGGGATCTGCATTTAATTTCCAGCTCCGAACACGCACCTCCTTGACAAATCATTTTGTGTCCCTGTGCCTTAGCATCCCAGCTCTAACAAGGGGCTAATTATGTTTCCTTCACGCCCTTTTTCTGCCTTGCTGATTTAGATGATCAGCCCTTTGGGGGCAGCAAGGGCCTTTCAATCAGTGTTTGTGCAGTACTGAACTCAGTGCCGCTGCAGTCTTGTCTGGAGCAGCGGGGTCCTGCTGTAAGATGAACGCTACATTCACTAACTCAGGGTGCTCCAAAAAGTCCTTCAACCCCCACGGAGCTGTTTGGAGGGACTTGTGCTACTGTGCACACAGGCGTTAAGGGCCTGAATTTCTGCCCCCCTCCTCACCTCTTGGAGGATGCTGAAGAAGGTGGCCTGGTCCAGGCCACCTTTAAGCTGTGGGGAGGCAACAACAGAAATAAAAATGGCTCCGCGGCGTTGGACCTTCTACCTGCACTTTGGCCTCGACAGGAGCAAACAGCCACCGGGGGCCTTGACACTATAAATTTGATAGCTGCAGGTCAGTGTCCCAGGATTTATGGCCTCATTGAACATGGCTCTTTTCATTTTTTTTCCCCCTTTCAACCTGCTACCTGTGCTGCCAAAGAAATGCAAGAATTAATTTAGAAAGAAAGCCAGTGGCACCACCTCTGTTCCTCTTGCCAGCCATCCCGCTGGAGAGCCAGGTGCCAGTCCCCGCCTGGGCTGACATTTTGAAGTTAGGAAGTAAAATAGCTGGTGACTCCCTCCTATTAAATATGTTCAGGTGTGTGCGTCACATGCCCCACCCCCTTTCCTAGCAAAGGCGTGGGCAATAATTTTTGATTGGGGCCACTTCAGAAATTTGTAAGTGGCTCTGGGCTGCTGGAAGGGGCAGGCCCTCAGGTGGAAGGGGCGGGGCCAGGACACTTCCATGCTTCCCCACCCACAGACCCTGATTGGGGGGCACAGGCTTCTCTTCC
>JANRFK010004149.1:4602372-4614824 GCA_030068395.1 Apalone spinifera | reverse complement strand
CCCCAAAAAAAAGAGAAGCCAGATGTTCTGAACAGCTGGTGGTTCCCTCTAGGTCCCTGTGCTCCTGTTGGTGGGAGGAGAGTTTGCGTGCTCCCCCTCCCTAGGCCCTGATTGTCCTGGGGGCAGCAGGGGGAGCACATGAAGTCTCACGCTCCCTGCCCCTGCCCTTCACGGGAGCTCTGCGCTTAGACTTTAAGTGCTGATCCCCTTGCAGGGCGGGAGGAGACTTCACGCACTCCCCAAGCCCTGATTGGCCTAGGAATAGGGGGAGCGGCAGGGCCTCCGTTGGCCGGATCAACTCATTGGTGGGCCGGATCTAGACCGCAGAGGCCCTTCTGCCCACCCCTGTCCTAGCAGGTTCCATTCTATCCCCACGGCAGAGAGCCCCGGCTGCTCTCCCGCTCTGTTTTAGGCAATGCCGATTCACTAGAGTATTTTCGATGTAGTGGGTAGGGCTGGGGTAGCATTGGAGGGCTTTATTTTCAGCCTAGCCTCTGGCTTACGTAGTCGGGACTTTTGCAGCGTGCCACGTTGAAAGGCGGTTGGATGCCGAGGGTAAGACTGAGGCAGGATCTCCTCTTCTGTTCCCAGCTGTGCCAGCACGGTGTTGGTCAAATCATCCCAGCCCTCTCCCATCCTTTGCCTGTCTTGACTCGTCAGAGCAGGGGGGTTTCAAACTTTTTTTTCTCACGATCCAGTTGAAGAAAATTGTTGGTGCCCACGACCCAATGTAATTTGCCTGGAGTATGGGTTCCGGGGTGGGACTGAAGAGGAGAGCTTTGGGGGTGGAGGAGGGGGCTCCAGCTTTAGGAGGGGCAGGACTGCGGTAGTAGGGGCTTAGCTTGAGCGGCTCCCAGTCAGCGGTGAGGGATAAGGCAGCTTCCTGCCTCTCCTAGCACTACAGACCAGGCCGTGCCCCAGAAGCAGCCAGCAACAGGTCCCCAGCCCGTGGGAGTGTGGAATGAGTGCTCGGGGTAGGGACAGCGTGTGGAGCCCTGTGCACACTTTTCTCCCCTCCCACCCCAGGAGCCGGACCTATTGCCAGCCACTTCTGAGAGGCAGCACAGTCTACGGTGCCAGGACAGACAGGGAGCTGTCTTTGCCCCCCTTACTGCTCACCTGATCCCCCTGCAGCAACGAAACCCAGCGGCTGACATTCTACGACCCAGTAGTGGGCCGCAACCCCCTAGTTCGAAAGCCGCTGCTCTAGAATACCAGCATTGGGGGGCGGGAATGGTCGCTTGCCAAATATCTATAGCACCAGGCACATTGGGGCCTTGGTAACAAATTGCAGCCTATGGCTGCTACCGCAGTCCAAATAACAAATAATCGTTCATTGAAATTCACTGGCTACGCAGCAAGCAGAATCAGTGGCTGTATAAGCTTCTCTGTGCTGTCTCCAAAATATAGTTCCACCAGAGAGGTGTTCTAGGGGGCAGTGTGGTCTGCAAAGCACAGGAATTGGGGTCTTGAGTATTATAGGGTCACGAGGTCCTCGGTTCTACAGCTGTCTCGGTCAGTGATATACTTGGAAGAAATGTTATGCAGGTGAGTAATCCAGTGCATGCCTCTGTAGGGTGATATGTCAACTCCCTGACGCACTGTAAGAGACATGAATACTTGTTACTATGTAGAGTGAATTTGTGCCTGACCGGGAACTACAGGATCAGGGCCTCCTTTATGTCAGGCACTGTACAGACTCACAGTGAGAGGGAGGTCCTGGAGAGAGGGCAGAGAAAGAATGGGAAGTGACCCAGCGCCACAGAGAGGCAAAGTGACATGCTTGTGGTCATGCAGTAGGTCAGTGGCAGAGCTGGCATAGGGCCAAAGGCTTCTGACCCTTAGCCCAGTGCCCTAGCTGCTTAGGGTGTGTTTACAGAGTGAGAACAGCCCATGGCAGTGAATGTCGGCGTTCAGGCTCACGCACCAGTCCTAAACACTGGTTCTTTGTAGACGTTCTGGCTCCACCCCCTCTCTAGGATTCAGAGCCTGAACTGCATGCCACGTTACAACAGCTACACAGGTGTTTAGTGCTGCAGCATGAACCCTGCGATCCTGAGCCTGCCGGTCCAAACTTTGAGACTTACTGCCTGCTACTCCCTCTGTAGGCACGCCCTTAACCACACTGTCCCCCCTGTTGTTTAATTACACACACACCATTCCCAATGGCGTGCTCCTTCCTCTTGTTGTTAGAGATCTGTGAATAACCAGGTTGATGTCAAACTGAAAAATTGCGGGGAGGACGAGAATCACTGTAGGTTAATCCAAAATGGATTTTCATTTTCTTTGTTTGCAAAATAAAAACGAAAATATTTTGGGTGGAACAAAATGTTTTTTTAACCAGAAACTAAATATTTTTTTGTTTTCACTGTCTTTCTTAAAAAAAAAAAATCAAGATATCAATTAAACCAGGTTTTTTAACAGAAAAACGGAAACGGTTCACTTTGAGCATGTAAAGCTTTTGACTTGTTCAGGTTTTTTTTCCTGTTCAAAACTATTTGGTGAATTGGACACGAATTTGCCAAATGGTTTGGTCATTTTTTTGATGAAACAGTTTTGTCTGCAAAACTTCACCTCGTTTTACTTGCGCGGTGTGCTAGTCTCTCCAACAGCCAGGAGGACCGGCGCGAGACTACGCGCAGACAACCTTTTGGGGTTGATTGTCCATCTCAGTCCATAGTCAATCCATTGTCTGTTCTTTTGATAGTCATTAACACGTAGTAAGGAATCCAATTCTATCGGCTGTATCTTCCAGTGTGTATATCAATGTAGCTGGAGCCAGGGAAGCAATGTCAAACTACACCTGCTGAAGATGCACCTTTATGAGTAGTTCTAATGTTAATTTCCTGCTAGGAGAAGAGGGTGAAGGGGCGCATTTCCTTCCTTTTCTTATAGTACCGTAAAGAAGAGATGCAGGGTAAGGAGAGGGCAGGAAAGATGTTCGTGGCATGGATATGAAGCCTATGTCATGGCATCTAAAGACTTAAACCAATGCAAATCTCAAGTCACACAAAATGCTTTCTCTCTGATCGCTCCTTGTAAATGTCATATAAAGAAAGAATCTCTTTGATATTTCAAGGAGCAGCGAAGTCTGTGATGACCTGCCAGTATCAAGATTTGCATATTTATTATAGATAAGCTGTCAAAATGTAGGTTGTCAATTTCACCTTATACTCAGAATTTAATGATGCACATAAAGGACAGGAAATCTTTATTATTAATATTAATATGACTTTAGATGATAAAACTTCTTTGTGGCTATCAGTCACCCAATCCTTAAGGCCATGTCACTCAAGTTGATATAGTTTATCGACAATTAATGTAATCCATTCGGCGTGATTGATTCTCAGGGTGGGAGTTGGAAACGGATATGGGAAAGAAGGGGAGTCCATTCCTATGTTGCTATAGCTCTTCCAATGTAATTTCTGCCAGAGCGTTACCTTGATGTAGCTATGGCATCGGAGAACATTTTTGGTGCCTGGCTCTGCTAAGAGTACATTTCCACTCAAGCCTGGGATGGGATTCTCTCGTTACTGATGTACGCGCATTGTCATGTCATCCACAACAATGATAAAAGGTCTAGAAAACATGCCCTGCGAGGGAAGACTGAAAGAATTGGGCTTGTTTAGTTTGGAAAAGAGAAGACTCAGAGGGGACATGATAGCGGCGTTCAAGTATCTAAAAGGGTGTGGCAAGAAGGAGGGAGGAAAAATTGCTGCTCTTGTGCCTCTGATGATAGCACAAGAAGCAATGGGTTTAAATCGCAGCAAGGGAGGTTTAGGTTGGAAATTAGGAAAAACTTCCTAACTTCCAGGATGATTAAACACTGGAATAAATTGCCCAGGGAGGTTGTGGAATCTCCATCACTGGATATTTGAGAGCAGGTTGGACCGACACCTGTCAGGGATGATCTGGACAGTGCTTGGTCCTGCCATGAGGGCGGGGGACTGGACTTGATGACCTCTCGAGATCCCTTCCAGTTCTAGCGTTCTACGATTCTGTTATTTTATGTTTGCATAAGCAGCTTGCATGTTCTCAACAACAAATTGTGTAGAACAAATCTGATACCACTTGCTCTTTAATAGCATAATGGAGGTGAGTGTAGAATCCTCTATGTAACGGAAGGGTGTAAATATGGAGGAGGATTGTTTTGAGCGGTTCTGATGATTGATACGGATTAGGAGTGTAGCAAGAGGCAAAAATGAGATAAAGGATAAGAAAGTTTCCTAAACTTGAAGCCCGTTAGGTTAAGGAATAGGGATGCAAATGGGGAACCGGTTAACTGGTAACCATCACCTTTACTGGGTGAAGCTTACTGGGTACCGGTTAACCAGTTCCTGGGAGCAGTCCTCACCCACACCCTGTTGAGAGCAGAGGGCTGCTCCAGCCTTGCAGGTGTCTGGAGTTTGCTGCCCCATGTGTGCGGTGGGTGGGGAGGCAGTGGGAGTGACAGCCCTGTGCATGGGGAGGCCAGGAACAGAAGCTGGTAGCCCCATGGGCTGGAGTCCTCTTCAACTCAGGTGGAGCTGTCCTCTCCCCTCGTATCTCTCCATTGGTTATTCATTAACCGGGGTTTTACAGCTCTGCTTTGGAAGACTATCCCTGGGGCAGTGATGAAGGATGATTCCTTTCTAACAGAGCAGAGCCAACAGCCAGAGAATGTTCTCTAGGAATATTGCACTGACCAATGCAAGAAACTGAGGGCTCCATTCTCTCTCTACAGCAGTGGTTCCCAAACTTTTGGCATCACGCCCCCCCTTCTTGATTTTTTGTAAAAACCCTCATGACACCCTCTCCCCCCACCAAAAAACAAGCAGCAAAACTCATTGAGGAAAAAAGAGAAACTGAGCGGGGCAGCAAAACTTGATTGCGGTGGAGGGGGGGGGCTGGGATGCCTCGCGCCCCCCCTGGAATTTCTTCACGCCCCCCAATTTGGGAACCCATGCTGTACAGTGTATCTTGGCCTGTCCTTTCTGGCTGGGAAATCAAATGGGTGCTTCGCACAGGCCTTAACAATGGCACTGGGTGCAAGGCAATGGTAAACCATGTCCCGCACGGCATTGGTGCTGGAACGAGAGGGGCTGAGCTGCAGCTGCACTCCCTGGTTTGAAGTGGTTTCCATCCTATGCAGGGCTTACAGTTTGGTTCAATGGCTTTCCACAACCTCGCCCTCCTCTAGATGGTTCTCTCCAGCTGTTTGTGAGTCCCACCACAATCCTAGTTAATGCCAGCTATGATGATAGAGTTCGGGATCCGACTAGGAAGGATGGTTGTGAGCGTTAAATATTGTGCTGCTGCTAAGAGACATGGGTGCACTTGCTAAATTGTTCTCCATCTGTGCAACGTAGATAAAGATACTTCCTTCCTGTCATCGACAGGCTGAACCTCTCTAGTCCGGCACCCTCCTGACCTGACCGGTGCTGAGCCAGAGAATTTGCCGGACCATAGGAGGTCAATATTGTCTAGCAGCATTACCACCACTTTCATTGCTTACTGGGCTCTTAGAAGACATCTGGGGCAAATTAGAGCGATATAACTGCACAGAACACTGAGAACCAGGACTGGCAGCTGTAAACAAACTTTATGGGACCTTGGAAAACTTGGCCACACCCACGATAAATGGACATCTGGCTAATGAAAATCATGCCGGACCACGGATGTTGCCGGACCAGTGAGTGCCAGACTAGAGAAGTTCAACCTGTATTTAGACGGTCTGCTGTTTGGGATAGGGATTGTCTTTCCATAGGAGTTCATACATCTCCTAGCACAGTGGGTTTTCACCCTTGGTTGGGCCCTTTCAGTGCTAACATCAAACAAATACTTATTTGATGCTTGCTCTGCCGCTAATCTCCTGCATGACCTTGGGTGGGTCACTTCACCTCTCCTTGCCTGTGTTACCTTCTAGCCTTTGGATTGGCCATATAGATTGGAAGCAGTTTGGGGGTAGAGTCTCTCACTGCATTTGCACAGTGCTGAATGGAGAGGGGCTCTGATCTAGGAGACCTCCAACAATGCCACTGGCACCTGGGCAGAACAGTCAGACACAAGGCAAGACACCCCAAAAGTCTTTTCCTTGCCCCTCATGGCAACTAGTGTTGTCTAACGAGTGCATAGAGCACTGTATAATACCAGAACTAGACAGGCAGGGGAGCTCTTATAAATTAATAACACATGAAAGTCCGTGCCGGGAGAGCCCTGACTCTCAGCAATGAAATCATGAAAAATGGATCCGTGTAGTTAGTTATGGCTGGAGTTTATATACATACATACTTTTCTTATCTGCGAAGAGACAAAGTCAGAACAGGCTCCATAAATCAAAACTCGGGGCGGGGAGGAGGGAAATGAAAACCGTCTCGGCCCTCCTTTCACAATCTCCCTTTCCTGGGGCTTTTAACAGATTCAGAGTGGTGTAGATGCTGTATTGGCGGCTTGGGTGGTGGGGGAAAGGGGGAGGAATTCCCTTTCCTCTTATTTACATCCTTAAGCTGATGGATAAACCCCGTGAACGTTTTTCATCTGAGCACAAAAAATGTCCTGGATCCCGTTACACAATGACAAAACCCTGCATCAGGAGCATGTTTTGGCTTATGCCCGTGTCTTCAGAGCAGCTGTGAAACTGGCCAGAGTCTTTACCCCATTTATGAATCATACCTATCCCCCCACTTTTGTTAACATATCCAGCATAGCCCTTGCATTCATTCCCTACAGTTCTCCTGGTTAGAAAGATCAGCAAGGCAGTAAACCAGCTAGCCTGGCAAAAATTGTTCCTTGCCGCACACGCTTGGTCCTCGTTGTATCTGTTGATCTCCTTCTCTGCAATATCTGCTTCTATCTATTAGTGTGTCCTCTTTCCCATGTTTTATCCGTTAATACCTCTTGTTCAGCTGAGGATAAACTCCGTAATAATTGCACTATAAAATGAAGAGTACACTACATGTCTCTTATTGCTCAGGGGTCTGTTAATTGGAATTTATAAAGTTCAATAAACTGTAATCCAATAAGACCTAAACTCTTATTCATTTATCTTAGAGGTAATATCCATGCTGCCGGCTGTATACTGGCAGAGGCTGAGCATGCGCAGACGGAGTGTGGGTCTGTTCTGCAGCTATGTCTCCATGCCTCCTTGTCACAGCTAAGCAACTGGTTTGGTGGCTTCATGGGAGACTTGTAAGGACTGGGGGGAGGGGTTAGGTAAGGGAAGTGGCACCTTCCTCTCTTTGCTCTCTTTGTTGGTACAGGTTGGACCTCCCTGGTCCGGCGCCCTTGGGACCTGACTAGTCCCGGACAAGGGAGTTGTAGGACCTAGGAAGGGAGGGAGGGGGGTGCCCGCCCTTCTGCTGGCATCAGTACCCTTGGCCCACTGGAGGCAACAGCCCTGCACATGCCACACCCCAGAGAGCTCCAGTGGTGGCCCTGTGGGTGCATGTGGCCCCACCATCTGTGGGGTGTGGATTCCCCCTTTCCTGGCCCCACTGGCTACAAGCTCTGCCGCTCCCCTGCTGCTCAGAATCTAGTCCCCCCTCCGGCTTCCCAGTCCAGCCGGCTGCAGGCTCTAGTGCCCCATGGGCTCCATTGCCTTGCTGGGCAGCTCTGCTCCCAGCTGCCAGCCACCTCTGGGTTGGGACATTCTAGTCCAGCAACATCCACGGTTGGAGGGTCCCGGATCACAGAGGTTCAGTCTGTATTCCGCTAATAACTCACTTGTCCTGTGCTCCCTTTTCAGCGTGATATGTTCAAATGAGGCCATGATCAGTTGTGGCCGCTAAGGAAGTCATGGTGCTTTGTCTCCTTTATAAGTGTGTCGGCCCTGAACGAATTCCATCGTGTGTTTTTTACATGTAGCCTCCCTAAATTTCCCCTGGCTGTGCCGATGGGGTAAGACGCTTCATGTCCAGGCCTTTATGCTGGGTACCACTGCTGTGTTTCAGCTCCTGCATGCCCACAGTCCAGAGAGGGGTGGAGTCATCCATTTGTATGTCAGTTTAGCTACTGTGGGATCTTTCGAGTTGAATGCTGTTCTGTGGATCTTATCAGCTGTCTTTGCAAGACACTGCATTTGAGGGATGGTCTGGGAGTCCAAAAGTCACTGGCATGCTGCTGGAGGAAGAGGGAGAGAGAAAAGCAGTGGTTATACACTCGAGGCTGTATTATGTTTCAAGTTCTTAAAATAAACAGCTTCCTGTTGGCTGATCCAGCGGCAGATTGTATGCCATGTATTTCAGTCTCAAGCAGTTACATTATGTAACGTGATCCTGGCTGAGATTTTACCAAATGTATCTTCGTATTAATGCCGCTTAGATAGCAATGTATCAAGCAGACTAGCTCAATAGACAGCAAGATAACCAGCTATTGGATTACTGTATATGTTGGGGAATAAAAGCAATTGGGGTCCAAAATTCTTTCTTCAGGCAGCACCTGAATTTGTAAGTGTCCTGCTAGCAGACTGTAGTCAGTGTCCAGTTTGGATGATAAATATGATTAACTAGCAGGTGAGACCTGGTGTTGACCAGGCAATGTCGTTGTGCGTAGATTACACTTATAGGAAAGGTCAAGAAATTAAATATGACCTAGAATTTGTAATTAATGTGTTTGCAAAAGGGATGTAAAAGGACAATTTTAAATTTTTAGGATTTAAACTTTCAACATTATTCATTTTATTGACTAATTACCATACATAGTAAATGTGAAACTTGTAAAGCTTCTATTACTCTTTCTGTAACTAATTTGAATCATTTTGTGATTTGTAACCGTAAAAATGTTCTTTGCACTAAAATGACAGTTCAATAGTCAACTCAATTTTAATTTTGTTAGCAAATATTTTTGGTGAACTTCAATCATCATAGTCATGACTTTTTTTTCCCAATGAAAACCAAAAATAATTAGTTAAACCTTTCACCCAGCATATTCTGGTGTAAAAAGTAGGGCATTCAGCTAATTTAAGGGGCAGAATTGTTTATGCAGAATTTGGTGTCTGTATGTAATCCCCAAGTATGACTTTATTTTGCACAAACAAATCCACAAACTCTTCAAAATATATAATAGATGTGGAGCCGTTTGAAAAATACGTTTTATTGAAAACAAATATTTTCATGCCTGTGTTTCATTTCAACTGCAATATTTGAGGATTAGTCAAAAGAGAAGTAGAAAAAAGTAACGGAGAGTAAAAGGTTAGTATTTCATCTTCATGTACATGAAGGGGTAAAACTATTTCCCAACCAGAGCCATGTGAATGGAAGTACAGTCTACCCTTTACACTTGATTCATAGTTAGGCTAGATCCTACTTTTCTCGTTGATGAAGGATGCCTTGGCAGAGTGGCTTAAGAAGAGACGGGTTTATTAGCAGTGGATGACAGATGAAGCTTCTACCCCAGTGTTTCTTAAACTGTGTTCCCTGGCACACTGGTATGCCATGAGGTATTTGGAGGTGTGCTGCGGAGAAGAACTGAGTTCAAAATGGCTGCTGTTAAAGGGGCAGGCAACTTTTTTTTTCTTTGCTCAATAACTTCCCCCCGATTTCTTTTTTCCTCAACAAAAAATCCTTAGTGTTCCTCATAAAATATATATATATATATATATATATTGGTGTTTCTTGGGTCTTAAAAAGTTTAAGAAACACTGTTCTACCCAGTCTGTCAAAAGTCCAGCAGAGTAAATGGGACCAGGCCTACCAATGGGGGGCAAAGAGGGCAACTGCCCTGGGGATTTAAAAGGGCCCAGGGCTCCTGGTGAGCCTTAAAGTGGAAACTGATAGATTTTCTGGCCCTTTAAATCACTAATAGAGCTCTGGGTGTCATATGCTGAGTGGCGCTGAAGGGCTGGATGAGGGAGGCTAGCTCCTAGCCCTGCCTCTTCCACCCAAAGCCCTGCCTCTTCCAGGGATCCAGAGTGGGCTGTGACCCACCTTGCTTAGGCCCCAACAAAGTCTGTCCACTGCCTTTAATGGAAGCAATGTCTCAGGAGGGACTGGAAGGGCACAATATGTCTACAATGAAAAACAAGAAATAAATGGGGGGAAATATATGTTAACTCAGATTCCCCATCTCGAGTAAAAAAGGCAGTGAAGACATGATAGCTTGTCTTTAACTTGGTTAGTGGTTTGAGTTTTTCTTTGGCAACTTAGGGATGACTTGAGCTGCTAACCTCAGTTAAAAGTGGAGTTTCTGTGTTGTCCCTGCTATTTTAACTCCAGTTGGCAAAGCCGTATTAAGAACTCACTGGGGGTTCCTCCCCCCCACCCCCCCAAGTGTTGACATTATCCTGAGTAAGAATTTCAGATTCTGATCGAGGTTTGGATTAGCACTACATGCCTCCGGTACCAATACCAGACAAAAAACAACATAGCAGCAAGTTTCAGTTTGAGCCGGGGTGAACTGACTCAGGCTCACGGTACAGAGATAAGAGTAGCAATGTAGATATTCCACATTGGGCCTCTGAAACCCAGCAAGAGGGTGGCACTCAGAGCTTGGTTGAAGGGAACATCTACACTATTGGTTTTAGCTCCATAATGCAAGCCCAAAAAGACTCCGAAACAACAACTTTGTTGTTTTTTATTTGCTGTGTATTTATACCCTAAGCCACACAGGTGTGTAATAAGGTTTGAGAATTGGGAAAAAACTTGTCTTCTGATTGATAGTCACTCACTCACTGGATTGAAATTCAGGAGATTGGTACAGTGTTCAGTTAAATGTGTCTGGTCCCAACGAAGTGGTTAATTGGTAATCCAGTAGTTTTGCTCTGAAATCAGGAGTCCTCCCTCTGCAGAATGCAGCCATAGGTTGAACCTCCCTGGTCCAGCAACATCCGTGGTCTGGCTTGATTTTAGTTAGCCAGATATCCACTTATTTTGAGTGTGGCCAACTTTCCTGTGGTCCCACAATATTTGTTTACAGCCACCTGTCCTGGCTTTCAGTGTTCTGTGCTGTTGTTTAGCTCTAATTTACCCCTAAATGTCTCTTAGGGTGTGTCTGTACTTGCACCCTCTTTTGAGAGGGATGCAAATGTAGACATTCGAAATTGCAAGTGAAGCTGGGATTTAAATATCCCGTGCTTCATTTGCATATTCGTGTTATGGTGCTATTTCGAAATAGCACTCTTTTGAAATAACCTGCTGTTAAGATGCGGTTATTTTGAGAGAAAGCCCTTCTCTCAAAATACCTGGTAAACCTCATTGTACGAAGAATAAGGATTATTTAAAGAGAAGGGTTTTCTCTCGAAATAACCGTGTCTTAACAGCGTTTGTTATTTCGAAATAGCGCTTTTTTGAAATAGCGCCATAACACAAATATGCAAATGAAACATGGAATATTTAAATCCCGGCTTCATTTGCAATTTCGAATGTCTTCATTTGCATCCCTCTCTCGAAAGAGGGTGCAACTGTAGACATACCCTAAGAACCCAGTAAGCAGTGGAAGTGTTGGTAATGCTGCTAGACAATATTGACCTCCCGTGGTCCGGCAGAGTCTCTGGTAAGCCACCCGTCAGCTCCCGAGGATGCCGGACTGGCGAAGTTGTATTATCTTTTGGGTCCAGTGATACCCGCGGGTGTCTTATGGTGGGGTGGTCCAGTGTGAAACGCTAGAATGATGTTCACAGTGTTACCCTTTCAGTGCTGAACTTTGAGGTGAACTTAATTTGGTCATGTTTTGAATGGAGTCTTATTTCATATAAATGGGTCTATCAATGCCTATTTTCTGTTCAAGGTGGGAAAGGACTATAGTATAAATGATTTAGATTCAGGGTGGCAAATGCTGTAAAGCAACCCACAGTAACATGAGTTAAGGTAGTATATATGTCGCTCCTGCCCCCTCCCTCATTGGTAATGGAAAACCAAATACCTAAGAAAACTGGACACTTTAATTAAAACACCCACAGGTTGTCCGTCAAGGAGTAAATCATTGCTAGTAATATCTTTAGAGCCCTGTAAATCCGTGACTTTCCATGGATCGTTTTTGTGGATTGCGGATCGGAGGCAAATTTTGTATCCGTCCAGGGCTCTAAATATCTCGAATGCCTTCTGCTGCTGCATTGCAGTATTGGATTTTAGAGCAGCCTCATCTCTCAGTGAGACCCCAGTTCAGGAAAATCCTTAATGATGTTTTTGGTTTCCACTGAATGAGATTGGAGCAGGTGCACGTGGGGAAGTGCTGTGCTGAGCTGGAGACAGGCTTAGATATGCCCTTGTTTAGATTGGGGAGGGGGGGCATGCGAGTAAATGAAGGCTGATTGGCTGACTCTTTTGTCATATAGTGCATCCTGCTTGTTTGCAAATACTTATCACTGAACCTGACTGTCTTAAAATAACACAATGCAATTAATTAGCTATTAATATTATTTATTCCTAGTATAACAGGAATACAAGTATAACACCTGTAGTGAGATAAGCAGTTCACAGTCAGATCATGTCAGCAGTTCACCTCTTTAAATAACTTAAAAGATGGGGGGGGGGGGGGGG
>JANRFK010004149.1:4566733-4578031 GCA_030068395.1 Apalone spinifera | reverse complement strand
GACACAAACACATGTGCGCACACACATTTAGTCCAGCCAGTAAACCTGGTTGAAATTTTTTTGTGGAGAAAATATTGTCGCCTAATATTTGGCTTCATTAACACCATTTTTGGGTGGGAAAATGTCATTTTTTAAAAAATCCGTTTACCTGCAAGACATGTCAAAGAGAATATTTTTGAGTCAACATTTTGAAACAATACAATTTTTGGTTCATCTTGACACATACGGCCATGTAGTTTTATTAGGTGGCTTACAATGCCCCAGGTGAAATGATGATGTGTGTCAAAATGACAATATGAAACAATCGTTTTCATTTCAAACTGGTGAGGCGTTTTTCATCTTGAGGCTTCCAAGATAAACTTTTGGGTCCTGCAAAACATTTCCATGTTGTAACAGTCTGTTCTAGTCTGGAATGTCTGTGTTTCCATTGGCCAGACAACCCTAACACAAGCAATCACTGAGTGATTCATCCCCTCCTGTCCATAAGAACGGCCATACTGGGTCAGACCAAAGGTCCATCTAGCTCAGTATCCTGTCTGCCGACAGGTGGCCAACACCAGGTGCCCCAGAGGGGGTGGACCAAAGACAATGATCAAGCAATTTGTCTCCTGCCATCCCTCTCCAGCCTCTGACAAACAGAGGCCAAGGACACCATTTCATCCCCTGGCTAATAGCCTTTTATGGACCTAACCTCCATGAAATTATCTAGCTTCTCTTTAAACTCTGTTATAGTCCTAGCCTTCACAGCCTCCTCTGGCAAGGAGTTCCACAGGTTGACTACACGCTGTGTGAAGAAGAACTTTCTTTTATTAGTTTTAAACCTGCTACCCATTAAACTCCCAGCTTCTGCCAGATGGAGGCTAGAGACACCCAGAGCATGGGGTTGCATCCCTGACACGAAGGGGATGGTCTGATGGGATAACATGATTTTGGCAACTAATTGACCTTTCACTGTCGGTGGTAAATAGGACAATGGTGGGATGATAGGAGTTACTATAGAGAACTTCTTCATGGGTGTCTGGCTGGTGAGTCTTGCCCACACGCTCAGGGTTCAGCTGATCTCCATATTTGGGGTCAGGAAGGAATTTTCCTCCAGGGTAGATTGGCTGAGGCCCTGGCAGTTTTTCTCCTTCCTCTGTAGCATGGGGCATGGATCGCTTGCTGCAGGATTCTCTGCATCTTGGGTTCTTCAAACCATCATTTGAGGACTTCAATATCTGAGATATAGATGGGAGGATTATTCCAGGAGTGGGTGGGTGAGATTCTGTGGCCTGCGTTGTGCAGGGGGTCAGACTAGATGATCATAATGGTTCCTTCTGACCTAAAAGTCTGAGTCTTACCTGGGTGATGCCCAACTGTTGTACAGATTGAACTTCTCTAGTCTGCCACCCAAGACCTGACTGGTGCTGAATCAATGAATTTGACGATCCATGGGAGGTCCGTATACAGCACGGAAGCTCAGAGGCAGGACTGGTGGCTGTAAACAAACTTTATGGGACCCCGGGAAACTTGGCCACACTCATAAGTGCACATCCAGCAAAAATCATGCCAGCCACGGACGTGGCCACTCCAGAGAGTGCCAGACTAGAGAGGGTCAACCGGTATTATGTGAAGGAGTAAATTACGCTTCTTTATTCACTTTCTCCATGCCAATCAAGAAGTCATAGATTCTATCCCTTATTGCTTGTCGCTTTTCCAATCTGAAAAATCCCAATCTTTCAGCTTTTTTTTTTTTTTTTTTACTGCCACTGCACATTGAGTAGCTGTTTTCAGGGACCTATCCATGATGACTCCAAGATGTTTCTTGAGTGGGAACAGCTAATTTGGAACAACTTATTTTGTATATAGAGTTACGATTATGTTTTCCAATCAACATTAGTTCACGTTTATCACCCTTACATTTCATCTGGCCTTTTGTTGCTTAGTCACCCAAGTCTGAGAGATCTTTTGTAATTCTTCACGGTCAGATTTGGACTTTGGTCCATCTGGGGTAATTTTGCAGCCTCTGAAAATTCTACCACCTTACTGTTGACCCCTCTTTCCAGATCCAAGAACAGATACTTAGGGGATCCCACTATTTACCCCTCTCCATTCTGAAAATTGACCATTTAGTTTTTCCGAGTTTCCTGTCTTGTAACCAGTTATTTATACAGGAAAGAACCGTTCCTCTTATCCCATGACTTCTCTTTGCTTACGAGCCTTTGGTGAGGCACCTGGTGAAAGGCTTTCTGAAAGTTCAAGAACAAAAAAAATGCTCTGGATCTCCCTTGTCCACATGTTTTGTTGATGCCCCTCAATAGTTCTAGCTGCTGCAGCCCCTCCCCCTGTCCCACTCTGTCCTCCCACCTCCATGAGTGCGGGCCCATAGCTGGGTCCCACTTCTGCCTCGGTGAGAAATGGCGCGGCCAAGCATACGTCAGCTCCCACCCCAATATTTCCAGTGTAGGGTCACTATCCCCCCTTTGCCCTCTCTTCTACTTAGCATTCTATGCATACTTGGCTATTTCTCAGAAGTGGTATCAATATCTTGACCAAAACCTTTGGGTCAATCCAGGTTTAATTCAGAGACGCCCTAGAAGATCTAGATATAGCTGCAACTCAACCGAAGCACATTAGGTTGTTTTCTGTAGTTGTAGATCACTATCGTGGCCCAGAATTCTTATCTTGTTTGTTCTAAGCAGGCTTAAGCTCCTGCTCTCCTACTTTGACGTCAGCCGGGGTTCTCCCGTGAGTTTCAGCCTCTCAGTCACTCAGCAGCTGTTCACTATTTTTATCCGCTCCAATGGAACAAAATAAAAGAAAACTGCATCACTAATGTGTGTTTGTTTCCAAGTGTTCACTAGCCAGTGATTCAGACATTTGGGCACTTCACAGACGGAAGGAGAAGACCTGCTAGGTCATTCCGTCTGTCTCCCAGCCAGTAAAATATTGTTCCTTGTGATAGGCTTATCAGTGCTTTGTCCGGTCCAGTTATGAATGACTCAAGCAAAAGGGGCCTGTTGGGCAGACAATCCACCCTCCCTGCAGATCTCACCAATTAAGAAACATTTGCCAACATTCAGTCTATATTTTCTTTGCTTGTTTTCAGGCCCTTCTTCCTAGTTAATGTCCCCTTCGACCACCCTGAATGAGAGTCCTGGAGGGGAAGAGCAGGTGAGATAGACAACTATCAGGGATGGTCTAGGCAGTACTGGGTCCTGCCATGAGGGCAGGGGACTGGACTTGATGACCTCTCAAGGTCCCTTCCAGTTCTACTGTTCTATGATAAGACATGACCAGTTTGAGGCTGGAGCACATGACCTATGGGGAGCGGCTGAGAGATTTGGGCTTTTTTAGTCTGCAGAAGAGCAGAATGAGGGGGGATTTGAGAGCAGCCTTCAACTACCTAAAGGGGGATTCCTAAGTGGATGGGGAGAGGCTGTTCTCAGTGGTGACAGATGACAGAACAAGAAGCAATGGTCTCAAGCTGCAGTGGGGGAGATCTAGATTGGATATTAGGAAAAACTATTTCTCTAGGAGGGTGGGGAAGCATGGAATGGGTTCCCTAGGGAAGTGATGGAATCTCCATCCCTAGAGGTTTCTATGTCCTGGCTTGAGAGAACCCTGGCTAGGATGATTTAGTTGGGATTGGTCCTGCCTTGGGCAGGGGGCTGGATGTGAGATGACCTCCTGAGGTCTCTTCCAGCCCTAGGATTCTATGATTCTATAAACTGGGTTGCCTTATTATCCCTTCTGGTGCACCGGGAAGACAATAATAACTTGTCAGCGTATTATGGTACTGAAGTCACTTCGTCTGCTGGAATCAGTCTCGGTCAGAAAAGAACTCGGTCAGAGTCAGCTACCTGACGCTGATAGTACCAAAACTCAAGACGAAGATTGACCAGCCAGCCTCTGATGGATTGTCACCTCAGGTCTCTTTCCACTCCGGTCGCTTGATGCTGTGGCAGTTTAGAAGAAGGCCCGCTTCCTTTCAATGAGGTTCTTGTGCATTGGAAGTCAAAATGTCTGTTTGGATGAAGGGGGGTACAGAAGCTGCAGCAAGAGGGAGGTATCCAAAGCAGACATGGGCGAAGGACAATTAATTCAACAGGTCCCTCTTGCCTCAGCTTTTGCGGGACTGCTCTTGGCATTAAAGTTCTCATTGCTTGGCATAGCACCATTTTCATTCTTGGCCAATGGAACTGCCATTATGTCACTTATCGATTCATTGATGTTAGGGCGGGGAGGGGCCATTCTGGTAACCTAGTCTGATGTCCCACACAAGTCACAGAATTTCACCCAGTAATTTCTGCGTGGAGCCCAATAACTCAAGGCTGAGCAGTGTAGATTCTGAATCGGGAGGGCTACCCCAAGCAAGATTGGGGATGGATTCAGATGGTTACGGCCATGCCGCATTCTTATGGATGGAGGCAGTGAGCCCTTTCCGTTCTTCTTGCAATATGGAGCCATAGTACAGCAACAGCTGAGAACTATTGAACTCAGTCATCCAGCCATGGTTTAAAGACTCTCTAGCATGAGTAATTTCCTTTGCAGGACTCTTTCCCTGCCTCCAAAAGATTAGTGGCAACCGAGAGAATGGCTAAAATAATAAAAATAAAAAATCCAGACATTGTAACTGCAGACAGGGTGTGTAGGAAGCTTTGCTGATGTTCAGCTTAAATATTCCTTTATTGAATGTCATGTCATTAGTCTAGTTATTCTGTTGCACCACCCCATACAATTCCTCTCTGTAGGTAGTGCTGACACCCTTCAAAGCTTAGTAGCTGGCTATCATCTATCCCCCTGAGTCATCATTTAGCCAGGCTCGATGTGTTTATTTCTATTGACTTTCCTCATAATTGGAAAAGGTGCAGAGAAAGGCAACGGAATGATGAGGGGCATAGAATAGCTTCCCTATGAGAAGAGATTAAAAAGGCCAGGATCGTTTGGCTTAGGAGAGAGACGAGAAAGCAGGGTGGAGGGGTCGGATGTATGACAGAGCTCTGCCAAATCATAAGCAAAATGGAGGAATTCAATAGTTCAATTGTTCAAGAAATTCGATTTAGTGACCCCTTCAAATAACAGGACCAGGGGGCACCTGTTGAAATTAATAGCATCAGGTTTAAACAAACAGGTGATACTTCACAAAATCCACTGTCAGCCTGTGGAACTCACTGCTATAGGATGCTGTGAGGACCAAAAGTAAAGCAGGGTTCAAAAACAAATTCAATAAGGTAGGTCCATCGAGGGCTATTTGGGAAGATGGTCCAGGATGCTACCCAGTGCTCTCGGTGTTCCTAAATCTCCAACTGCCAGAAGCTGGAACTGGACAAGAAGGGATAGCTCACCAATGGTTGCCCTGTTATGTTCATTCCCTCCAAACCATCTGGCAGTGGTTGCTGTCAGACAGGAAGCTGAGTCAGATGGACCATTGGGCTAACCCAGTGTAGCTTTTCTTATGTAGAATGTCAATGTCTTTCTGATGCTCAGGTGCTCAGAACGGAAGACCACCTAGTTAAGCCCAGGGCCAGGTGTAGAAGAGACTTCCTCTGCTCCATGATAGGATCCCTCTTTTGAGAGCCCCCCCCCCCCTTCCCTCCCTAGACCACATTTGCAAGGTAATACTGGTCTACTGCCACCTACAGGTGTCTTTTGGTATTCCTGTTTTCCATGTTCCTCCAAATGAATTTCCGGACACTTTGTCCTTAGTCTTTCCTAGCTGCATTTGTAACCTCTCTAGGGGCTTAATCCTTTAAGGTGCTGAGTGCTGTCAGCGCTCCTCATTCCCAGTAAAGATTACAGTCGCTGAACATATTGCTATGCTATCCAGCCCTTTGCAGGATACCTCCCGTGAGTCTTTTGCATCCCATCTTTGCCCGTTCTCACCAGTGTTTGCAACGCCTTCTAGTGATGTCATCTGCCTAACTCATTACTCCCTGGCCTAGCTCATGAGTGCTAAATAAGAACAGATCTGTTGCCTCACTAGCTACTGCTCCCACCTCAGTGCTTTGCTGTTTGACATTGTCCTCCTGCCGCAGCACAGCCAGCCCAGTTTGAGTTCATTTTCCAACGCTGGCTTTTGTGAGGTGCTGTAGCAAACGCTTGACTGCAGTCTAGTGGCATCCCAGCCTTGCTTTGATAATTTCATAATTCAATCAAATCACATAATCTTGAGTGATCAAGATTTTTCTCTCTCCACTAGCGACATTCTAACTCGTGTTTTCTGTTTGTCAGGAAATTGTACTTCCTTTCTTTCCACCTGGTGAGCCCTTTCTAACCTGGGAGAGAGAGGATTGGTAAATTACCCCAATAGTCCTGCAATTAATGTCACTCTTTCTCTTTCCTCCCCACCCCCCAAAGAAAGATTGCCTCTACATACCTTTCTGGGGCCGTTCTCTGTCTGATCTAAATTAACAAGTAGCCCTGTGGCACTTTAAACTAGCAAAAATATATACAGGAGGCCCCTGAGATGCGACTGTCTTGAGTTCCGACCCCCTGCATTTCCAACCATTTTTGTGAGTGCGGAAAGGGCCAGAAACCCCCGACTTACATCCTCAGCCCGCATTTACGATGGCGCCTATCCTAAATGCGGGTTTGAGTTAAGACACCCCCGACTTGCGATGCTTCCTCCGGAACCAATTACATCGCAAGTCGTGGGCCTCCTGTGTATAATATCACGATTTGTGGGCAAATCCCACTTCATCAGATGAGCTGGAGAAAAATAGAAACCCAGAATTTGTAACCGGAAAAGAAGAAAAAAAGGTACCTGTCAATTGTGGGACTGTGCTAATGAGGTTAAGTGCAATGGAAGTGTCCCATACTTAGCTTTTGATGTAAAAATGAGGTGTACAATGCAGGGAAGGCTGGTTTTGTAATACAACATCCAGCTGATGTCTTTGTTCAAGCCCAGGGAAACAGCCTCAAATTTGCAGATGAATGTTAATTTCACGCTCGCGCTCTCACGCTTGCTCTCTCTCTAATTGGCTGGTGAAATTTCTTTGTAGAAGAATGGCTACTTATAAATCCATCATTGAGTGCTCAGGCAGGTTAAAATGTTCCCCTACGGGTTTGTGTGGGTTACCATTTCTGATGTCTGATTTGTGTCCATTTAACCTTTGTCGTCGAGACGGTTCAGTTTGGCCAAGAGACCTGGCAGAGGGGCATTGCTGGCACTTGATGGCATAGATCACGTTAGAGGATGTGCAGACCTAAATCAGACCCTCTTTGTGTTCAGCTTGCAGTATGGGTACGCAAAGACTACGGTGACGGGCACAGCATGCTTACTTAAATAGGTAAGCCAATGCAGTGACTGCCTCACAGGACTAAGGACTGCGAGGGGCTAAGATACTACAAGAATGGGTGCCATGTAAGTACCTAAGACAACTAGGTCCATGTTTTGGCTCATGAGAATTGTTTACACTCTAAACTCCTGTGTAGCACATTTTCAGAACTTCAGAGGAAGGATGATCTTACGCTTTACCACTGGGGAGTAGTTGGTAAAATTCCATCCTCTGCCACAGATTCCCAAGTCGCTACATCTTTTTACTCAGGCCTGTTGTGTGTGTTGCTGAGTGTGATTATAACCCCTTTGAGGCAGGCGGCTGTTATGGGTTTGCAGTGCACCTAGCACTACAGGGCCCTGACCCCTATCAGTGCCATTATAATGCTAAGAATTAACGAGTGATAGGAAGAATGCGCTAAGGATGTTAAATTTAGTTTAATCAATTGATTAGTCGATGGAATTTTCATCGACTAGTCAATCGGGGGGAGCTGCTGTGGGGTTAGCTCCTGGCCCTGGGAGCTAACCCCATGTGGCTGCCTTTTGAAGCGCAGCGTGCGGGATTTGATGCGAGTGGGGACAGCTGGTTCCTGACTTGCACGGGTCCCCCCCCAGCTGTGCCAGCAGGCTCTTCATACATTTAAATAGCAGAGGCGCAGTGTCTGAGACTGGGTGCGAGCCAGTACTCAGCTGATTCCTAGCTTACACCCAGGCCACGCTACCCTTCTGCCTCGCCTGCCTCCTGTGGAGATGGTGCTGGGGGGAACCAGCTTTTAAATCAGCTCATACCGCACCGGCTCCTGCTCTCCCCACCCTTGCTGCCTCTGGTAGAGTCAGCAAGGTGGGGGGAGAAGTAACTAGTCGAGGTACTACTCAACTCTCTGATAAGCTTATGCTTATCAGAGTGTCGACTAGGAGCTGACATCCCTAGAATGCACTTTCTACACACTTAATTCTGTTTGCTTGTTATGTGCACCTTTCGGTAGAGTGCCAGCTCTCAATTTCTGGTTTTGCTACCAGCCCTTTCAGTCATTCATGCTGTTGACTTGGCGAGGCCCGGCATGCTTGCTGTGGCCCATTTTACACAGTCCTAGGGAATGTTTTACCTCCTTCTGAGGCATTGTTGGTGCACTGACTGCCAAGCACATTATGGTCTGCTGCTGAGCAGCAATGTATAGATGTGTCAAGTATTTCCCCAATGATGGGGTACCATTAGCTAAGGATGTCCCTTGGGGTGGTCTTGACCCATGTGATTAATCCTCAGTTGGGCCATGAATAGCATGCAACTCTCTATATTGTACCAAAATCTATCAATTAGGGAGGAAAGGCAAATACCATTAGGAATAGAAGATCATTGGGCATTAGGAAAAACTTCCTAACTGTCAGGATGGTTAAACACTGGAATAAATTGCGTAGGCAGGTTGTGGAATCTCCAACATTGGAGATATTTAAGAGCAGGTTGGATAGACTTCTATCGGGGATGGTCTAGACAGTCCTTGGTCCTACCGTCCTAAGGGCAGGTGACTGGACTTGATGATCTTTCCAGGTCCCCTCCAGTTCTAGTGTTCTATGATCATTTTAGACTGGGACTAAAACATGAGAAACTTCTTTCACCCCTAAGGAAAGTTTTAAAGATGGCTAGAGAGTCCAGAGATTGAAAATCAGGGTGTGTGATGAGAGTGATTATTTATTATCTACATTACAGTAGTGTCAATGAATGAACCGAGAATTGGTCCTCATGGTGCTAGGCACGGAGTAATAAAATATAATAGTCCCTGCCCCAAGGATCTTACAGTCAAAATAAAGACAGACATGGGGTTAGGGAGCAGGACAGAACATACTAGCAGGGATGCCGGCAAACATCAAGTTAGTGCCAGGGTTTTCTGGGACATTTTTGGGGGCGAGGGAGGGAGGCTGGAGTTTTGTTCAAAGAAGATGAGTGAAATGAAATGCTGAAAGAAGGGAGGGGAATAGGGCAGGGGAGATGTCATTGGAGAGAAAGCAGTTACAAGGGATAGGATGCGGCTGTGAGGTGACAGCAGGCATGGAATGGAGCAAACAACGAAAGAGCAGCAGACAAAAAGTGACCATAGCCACAACTGTAGGGACGGTTTACCTTCCTGGTGGCCTACAGCTACATCTACATTGCTTATTTTGAAATAGCACGTCTACATTAGGGAAGCCTGCCTCGGACTCATTTTGAGTGTAGACTCATTCTGCAGTGTAGACGTGCTATCTCAACTTAGAGCCCCAGGAGGAATAACTTAGAATGGCCCCGGTGAGGGGCTATTTCGAAATCGCAGCAGTGAAGCGTCTACACACGCCTTATTTCAAAATGGCTATTTCAGAATAGGCATTATTCTTTGTAGAATGAGGTTTACAGAAGTCAGAATAAGCCCTCCGTTATTTCAACATTATTTTGAAATAACGGAATTTCTGTGTTGACATTCGCATAGTTATTTCAAAATAACGGCCGTTATTCCGGAATAACTTTGCTGAGTTGGCATCTTTGTAGCGACCATGGAAAAAGTTGTACTCAGAACTATTCAGGAGGTAAGTATGCACCGACACTTTACTCAAGGGAAGAGTGAGCTGCGGTTTTACGTCACCGTATAGATTTGTATCAAAACTTGTGCATTTCGCCTTTGGGGCTCCTTTGCTAGGACTGGCTTATTTTTGAAAGGCCACTTTTGAAAGATGCTCTGCTCGGTTTTCTCCTCAGCACAGAGGACACATCTCACTTGTGGGAAAGCAGGGACTATCTCCTCCAGGATCAGGCCTGGAGATCTGTCTGAACAGGGTAGAGTTTATTCACATTCATTCACAGCCAGATCTTGTGGTCTGTCCCTCCGGCAAAACTTCAAATCTGAGTCGTGCTTGAGTAAGCACTATTGGGATGACAGGAGCACATGTGTTTATAGCAGAGGGAAGTCCCTTGTTAATAACCCAGAAAACACACAGGCAGTGGATGGTGTTAGATGAATACTGCTAGCTTCCCACATCCCTTCCAATGCAAAGATCAATGAGCAAATGCAGGGCAGGATTTGGCCTTAAGTGAGTATGTCCTCAATGTGGGATATGGATGAGTATTGGATTCTGGATTTAATTTTAAGATGACCTTCAAGGTCAAATGCTGGAATTTTACCCGTTGTTTTCATGATACTTTATTCCCAAATCACAAATATCCCCTGCCATCAGCTGATCCTAGCACATTTCAACCAAACTGAATTGTGGATCTGGTGGGTTCAGTTGAACTCAGAAGACTTCTGCTTTCTTAGTCTGAAAATCTCACGGAAAAACTGCTGCTCTCGCAGAAACAAAAGTGCCAGAAAAACACTAGAGTGCTCTTAAAGTAGGATCCTTTCCTGTTCCTGACATTGAATGTTGAATAACCTTTGCCTGATCATAAAGTCACATGCTCTGCAGTTCCTACACTTGCATCATCCATGAATGAGCCCTGTAAACTTTAGCATTGCTCATCTCATTCTGGGATGAAAATCCCAAACTCCTAAGGCTACGTCTACACTGGCAGCTTCTTGCTCAAGAACTGTTTTGTGGAAGAGTTCTTGCGCAAAAAGTCTTCCACAAGAGAGCGTCTACACTGGCATGTGCTTTTGCGCAAGAGATGTGGTTTTGCGCAAGAGCATCCATGGCAGGGTGGATGCTCTCTTGTGCAAGAAAGCTCTGATGGCCATTTTAACCATAGGGGCTTCTTGCACAAGAAATTCATGTTGCCTGTCTACACTGCCCTCTTGTGGAAGAGCTCTTGTGCAAGAGGACTTATTCCTCCTGGGGAGAGGAATAACTCTTCTGGATGAAGCCTTGTTTTACAACGCTATACTGTAAATTTACTTGTGCAAGAACGTGCGTGCAGTACAGACAGCAGGCAAGTTTTTGCACAAGATGCTGCCACTGTAGGCCTAGCCCTATTGCGTAGTTAAATCTGAGCCAGAATAGGACCCCAACTTTAATACTGCTTCAGAAGTGGGGGGGGGGGTGGTCTCCTGAGCAAACTACTTTGCTCTTGGTTTGGGGACTGA
>JANRFK010004149.1:4520228-4566633 GCA_030068395.1 Apalone spinifera | reverse complement strand
AGCCTAATCTGCATGCCTCTGGCGACAGAGGCATGTAGTCTAGACGTACCCTTACTAATTTGCACACACCCTTAGAAAAGGACTTTACATGTGATGAGCTGAACATAAGTTACAAGTATGGCTCAGACAGGGACATGTAGCTGGAAGCGGGAATACAACGTTCTGCAAGCAAAGCTCTCTCTGTGCCCCACTAGAAGCACAAACCATTGTTGATAGCACGAGAGACTCTCTTCTTGCGAGGTGTCAGGACAGATTTGTCAGGCTGGCAGTGTAAGTAACTTTTGCCTAGAATATCTGGGCTCTATAGGGTGCTTCTATAAAGTGAAGCCGAACTTCACACTAAGTTCACTTATTACTGATTAGGGTAGAACGTAGTTATCAAGAGAGGAACTTCTCAGTGAGGCTACAGACAGAAATCTGGTATTCCTCAGTCTGAGGAAAGATGTGCATGATTGGACTTGGTATATAAATGTGTCATTTAAGGTATGATATAGGGATGTTAAATATTGGTTAATTGAATAGTCTAGTAACCTCATGAATTCTTATCGGTTAGTCGACTGTTTTATAGTCCCGGAGGGTGGAGCTAGCAGCCAGTGCATTCTGGGCTCACTTCTGAGGAGTCGCCTGCCACTCTACACTGCTGCCTCTGATACAGAGACAGCAATGCAGGGTACCAGATGGGAGCTGGTCTATGAGGGGAGCCAGTTTAAAAAACAGCTCTGATAGAGGCAGCAGCATGGGGGGGGGCAGCAGCCCCTGTCTAAGATGGGTCTGAGCTCCCGGACCTGGCGTGAGCCAAAACTGATCCGGGCTGCTAACCAGCCTGCTAAAAAATTTACTGGCAAGCGGTGGGGCAGGGAGGGAAATGTGTGTAGTCTATAGCATTAAGCTGTAAGTTTTTGCTTATCCATTAATCAACTACACTATTTCATCCCTAGTATGATATGTGCAATGTTAAATGAGTTAATATTCTCACAGACTCTTTGATTCTTAGCATGCAGCCTTAATGTAGGCTTGGTTTGTGTGTGTAAATAATACAATACATAAGTTCAATGGAATGGGAAATGCTGGCTTTCTAAGAATTGCTGGCAAACAATTTCCAGGGGAAAAATCCGAGACGGGTAGCCGTGTGAGTCTGTAACTTTAAAAGCAATGAGTTGTCCTGTGGCAACTTAGACTAACCAAAATATATAGAATCATGAGCTTTCATGGGCAAAACCCACGTCATCAGATGAACTGCAGTGAAAATAACAGAAACCAAGATTGCCTATAAAGAGCAGAAGTAGTACCTGCCAATGGTAGCACCTGTGTTAATGAGGCTAACTGAATGATCTGGATGTGTCCCATACATAGCATTGGATGTGGAAATGCAGATGTTAATGAGCATTGCGCACAACTGGCATTGCAAATGTGAATCTGACTTGAGGCATCTGACTGAGAAGGTGAGGTCCAGGAATTCTTATATGACTATATCCCTCCCCCCGCCCTCTTCCCCAGCGCTGACTCTTAGCATTCAGTGGTTGTGGTGTGGTGGAGATGGGCAGAGGAAATGACAGCTCCAACCCCGTGAATGGTTTTTCACCAAAGATGCTAACTCCATGAAGGCGAATAATCACTATGAAAACACTCTTTTCCCTCTGAATTTCTAGACGTCATCCGAGATGATCACTTTAATAAGGGAGTTTTCCTAGCTGGTAAAATCTTTTCCCCTCTGTGTTTGTAGTTGAAATCTAGTTTATTTATAGCTGAAGGATTGGGCACAAACCTGGATTTTGGGGGACTTGAGCCAAGTCCCTGCTTCTCCATAGACTCCATGTTTGACCTTGAGTAAAGGCATTTAGTCTCTCTGGGCCCTAGTTCCTTGTCTATCCACTGGGGAGAACAGAATTACTTTGCCTCTCAAGAGTGAATAGATAGACTGCAAGTTGTCCAAATACTGAAAGACTGTGAATACCTTAGACAGAGAGCCTTATCTTTATTTTGCTTGTTTGCACAGCACTTGCCATGGTTAGCTCAGATTCTTGCTTGGGGCCTCTAGGAGATACCCATCTATAAATCAAATAGGGACAACTCAGAGATGCTTGATTACTGATGTGGTTTTCACCATCATTATTATTTGAATAGAAGCATGACAACTGTAGTGTGTGTGTGCTTGTGCAAACTGCAAAACATACATACATTTAAAAAATAATTTAACTTAATATTGTTACAATTTTCACAAATTGATATTGGACACAAATAGGTGAAATGTGTGACTTTTCCTTTGATGGGAAAGCTATGAAGAAACAGTGCCAACCCCATATGTTTCATGACAAATTAAACAATCTGAATTACAGTGACGCAACACAGGAAAAGGTCTGACTTGACAAACTGCTTCAGCAAGTCTGCTGGTTAGTCGGCCTAGGCCGGTGTTGCTTTCAAAAGTTTTGTTAGGTCAGAATTGGAGCCTCACTGAGGTAAAAATCTTTTTGGGTTACTCTGAAGCAACACCAGCAAGGCTCAAATGGTTACTCTGGTTTTACATTGATCAGACTCTGACCCATAGATTCTCAGCTCTCAGATTTTTGTCCCCAGAAGAGAAGAGTGAGGGGAGATTTGGTAGCAGCCTTTAAATATCTGAAGGGGGGTTCCAAAGAAGCTGGAAAGAGGCTGTTCTCAGGGGTGACAGATGACAGAACAAGGAGCAGTGGTCTCAAGTTACAGTGGGAGAGATCTAAATTGGGTATTGGGGGAAAACTATTTCCCTAGGAGGGTGGTGAAGCACTGGAATCCCTGGGAAGGTGGTGGAATCTCCATCCCTAGAGGTGTTTTAAGTCCCAGCTTGACAAAGCCTTGGCTGGGATGACTTAGCTGGGATTGGTCCAGTTTTGAGCAGGGGGTTGGACTCCATGACCTCCTGAGGTCTCTTCCAACCCTCTGATTCTAGGTGCAAGGCAAGATACTATCAACTCAGTTCCACAAGCACCTCATCGGAGTAGTAGCAGGGATTTTGGTGGGGCTACTCTGCATTTACACCTGTGCCGTTGAGCTCAGAATCTGGTTTATAGTGTCTTGGCTTTTATTTGAGGCTCTGAAAGCACTTTTCATTAGGCTTCAGAAAACCCATGTATAAACGGAAGCACAGAAAGATTAAGGGCTGAGCCAAGGGCTAGCGAAGTTAGCCCAGCTGGCTTAATGCCCCACTTAAAGTGGCTTTTTTACAGGCACGTAGCAAACACCAGGAAGAAACTCTGACGGCGGGTTATGATCTAGCCACTAGACAGCACTTCTTCCTCCAGACACGAAGCTGTGGCAAGCATGCCTGTAGCATTCTTTGGGCAGTTGCAAGCATGTTTTATGAGGTTATGTACAGAGCTGTAGGAAATCATGTGATGTCATAAAACACACATCAGGCAAAGAAATGGTCTTAAGTTGCTAAGTGCTCGTCCTTCGGTCTACACGGTGGGCAAAGGAGAGAGGCTGTGCCAAGATACTGGTGGCTCATTGCCAAAATCAGGCAGGAAGGGGAAAACAGCCCTTAATTACAACTATTAATAGTTGGCCAGGATGCGTCATCTTCATCCCACTGATATATCACTGCATTATTACTAGAGGTCCAGATAATGCACAATCCCTGGGGTAGCTGAAGAAGAGCAGAGGAAATAGGGAAAATATAAAGGCAGCTGAATGCTACTGGCTATACGAGCAAATTAATTCAGTTCAGTCAGTGGAGAAGACGTCCGGCAAACTACACCTAGATTCTGCGGGCCAGATTCTGATTTCCATGACACAGGCATGAATCAAGTACAATCCAGGTGAAGGGTAACTGGATTTCCATGGGCATTGCTCCAATTAGAATCTCTGCCCAGGACTGTTTCACCTCCAGTGTGTGCAAATTCTTCAGGGGGTTTATTATAGGATTGGAGGTACCATCACTGCAGCCATTATCTATGTGTAGTCCATGCAATTATTATTTTATTGAATTCTCTGGAGGGAAAATTAAAATAGAGCTTTTCTTTTTCCATCTCCGCTTCTGTTTTTGTTTCCCCTTCTCTTTAACAACCCAGCTTCTCAGGAGGACACTTGATACATCCTCATGCTTTCCAGAGACTGCAGTTCAATAGGCCGAGAGTTAATTAACATCTGGGAGTTTCCAGTTGTGCATGTACTATTCAAAAAGAGCTGTCCATCGGTAGCAAATGAACAGCCAGAAAAAATGATGCAAACAGAGCATACTTCAGTTATTTGAAATCTGTCTGGAAAATTCAGCACAGTCCAGAGAAGCTAAATTGAAATTTGGAAGAACTAAGAAATATCACTTCATTACCAAAAATGAGTTTAGATATTGTTTTTGTTCAAACCAGGTATACTGCTTATGCATTGTAGTTGTCTATTCTCATTGTCATCCATACAGTTAGATAACAAAAGGCACCATCTTCACCATCTTTGTTTACTAGCCAATTAGCCCGTCATAAAATGGGATTTTCAGGTCTCTCCTCCGTCGGTCTTCTCTCCTGAGCCTCCGGCCTCTCGCTCCCTCTCTCTCTCTCCTCCTCCTCCTATTTCCTCCCCCCCCCCGCCTCTCTCTCTCTGCCTCCTGCCTCTCTCTGTCTCTCTTTCTCTTCTCCTCCCCCTCCTGCCTCTCACTTGGGGGACCGCGGAGCCCAAATGGCCATTTGGGCTCCGCACTCCCCGTGCTGCATGGGGGGCGCGGAGCCCAAACGGTCGCATGTGCTGCTTGCTCCCCTGCGGTGGCCCAGCTGAGTGGTGCAGAAGTCAGCCGAGCGCCACGGTGGGAGGCGAAGGGGGGCGGGGCGATGATGTTCATGGCCAGGGGGCAGGGCCTGGAGCTGCTGTCACACTGCACGTCACCGCCCTGCCCCCCTTGGTCTCCCACCGTGGCACTCAGATGACTTCTGCACCACTCAGCCGGGTCACGGCGGGGGAGCAAGCGGCCGTTTGGGCCCCGCACTTCCCATGCAGCATGGGCTGCCCAGAGGGAACAGCCAAAATTTCAGGCAACAGCGCCCCCCCAGAGGGAACAGCCAGCATTTTGGCGTTAGACTCTCAGACACTGGGCTACTCTGTATATGATAAGATGCCCTTCAAAAACACCGTTAAATGAGGAAGCCTTTATCTATGTCAGGTTTACATCTGTCAGGTTTACATCTAGGTTACTGAATGCAAGATATTCTGTGAAGTGAGTTGTTGAGCAGAGGGGCAGTGGAATTCTTCATCTAAATGATTTTTCAGCTGAACGTATTTTCTATAGAATCTGAATTTTCCTGTGAAATTTTTTATTCTCCTTTTTTCTTCAATTTTTCTCCCTGGAAAATAATAATAATAAAAAAATGTTTAGCTTCAGAAGCATTTGCTAAACTGAATCTAAATGTTTCATTTTGAACCAACTGAATATTATAACACACCTCCCTATGTTTCCATGGCATTCCATGTGTGTGTGAATATCTTATGCTTTCATTGTCACCCATGGGCTGTACTACTTGGCTAAACTACATTTCCCATGATGCCCCACAGTTTCTCTACTGACTATAAGCGGCATGGTGTAGTGTGAAATTCACGTGACTGTGTGCATTTTGGGAGTTGTAGTCTGGCCAGGAAGCACAGCCTGTAGGAGAGAATGGCAGTAAGAGACACTAGAACTGCAGCTCCCATGATGCAACACAGTGCCATTGGTAGATGCTGTGTGATGATGAGCTGAGTGGTCTGGCATTTCTGTTTTGACACTTTTCATGGATTTTAATTCCATGAAAAATGGTATTTTAATATTTCATCCTGATATGGAATGAAAGCAAATGTTGAGATGTCAACATTACCTCCAAGAGGTAAATTCCTTTTTTAGCTCGTCTCTACTTTTGAGTCTCACTCTACCTCCTTAACACATTTTTCAAATTCCCTAACAGCCGGTACTGCATTACCCCCTGGTTTGGGAAGCTAACTTGAGAAGCCAAGATGCATACACAGCCATGTGGTGGCTCTGCCAACTTGAAGTCTGGTTTGTAGCACGTTGATACACAGTATGGGGAAGCATGTGTTGGTGTTGCCTGATCTCGTTCATTGGTTGGTGCGAATCAAATAGCCCTCTCCTGTGCTGTTAAACTAAGAATACTAAAATCACTTAAATATTTAATTCTTGAAAAGGTGCCATGGAGGCTGTGCTGTCAATTTCCCTAACTGGAGGATGTTGACATAAATTATGACTCTCAGGCATGCTGTGTATTATGGAGCACGTTGAAAAGTTCCTTCAGCAAAAGTCTTATTTTTTTTTCCCCGACACATTGGTTCCCTTTCTTCTCTGTTGCCAAATTTGCCATGCCACATGTGAGTCGCTGATTAAATTCCCTCCTTCTGTTTCAACAACATTATGTCCTGAGTGTCTTGTGTGGGGAGCTGGTGACATTTTGATACCCTCTGTTATATACAGTGTACCTGGAGTTGTTTGCAATTCCAGCGCCGGCACCAACCGCTGTGGAAGGAATTTCATTCCAGTTGCTTCCTCCTGATAACGCCTCACACCGTTGATGGATCTCTGAAGGAAATGCTGCTTTTATAATGAAAGGAGGGGCCTTCTGGCAGAGAGATCTAAATGATAGTTACCCTAGGCCAGCATTGCAGGCTTCATTATTCTAAATTGTCATCACGGCCAACAGGAAATATAGAACTCCGGTTATGAGAGCTTTACACCCTATAGTTTTATCTCTATAACAGTGTGCTTTGATGTGGCTAATCGGGCTGTATCAGCCGGTCCAGGTCTATGACCAAAGGAAGATGTTCTTATTGTGTCTGATCAGAGAGCTCTTTGCTTGTGATTTAGCACTGAAATTCAACTTAAGCATTGCTTCCTGTTTGGTTATCAAACCACAAGTGACGTTTAAAACCCGTTTTCCATCCATTGCCCCCACACCCTACCCTTGAGTCTTCACTGCCCTTCCTCCCTAGGCAAAAGCTAAATAAAATGTGTGCGTACACACACACACACACACACACACACACACACACACACACACACACACACACACACACACACACACACACACACACACACACACACACGGAAGAATGGAATGGTACCAATTAGCAGGAATAAAATCATTGCTGCTCAGAGCTGCTCTGTCTTCATTGCTTTACCTCACCATTGATTTGCTCCTGACGTGCCCGTTCACTGATGCATGATATGTGTAAGAGGGTGGAGGAGTCATCCTCAGAGACAGAAATTAGATAAGATGATCCCAGTCGGTCTCTTCCATCTCTCATTCTCATAATCATCCAATTTGTGGGAGGTAGAGGAATGAGACCTTCAAGAACATATTTAGAAACCTACCTTTTAGCTTATTCCATCCTCTCACCCACTTTATTGCAAACTTCTTAGCAGAGAAATGGGGCCTATTTTGTTTCTTCTATGTTAGCACCTACTGACCCCGTGGAAGGTCAAGGGCCCATTGTGTTAGACATCACCCAGACAAATAATGCAAAAGCCTAGACATTTCCAGACACACCAAAGCCCAGTTTGTTCTCTCAGGAAGCAGGCCATGAGAGCTAAGATTTAAACAAAGTGTGACAAGTGAATAAACAAAGGAAGAGGAGCTGGTGGACCTAGGTATATTTAATCCTTCCTCAGTGTGGGGGCATGGACAAGAGGCTGCTTGCAGCCATAGCTCTCTATGAATCTAAGGTGAGGTAATAGAACACAAAAGGATGTTGAGGAGACTTCCCTGTTGTTTCTTCTCGGCTTTGGAAGAAACTCCCAGTTTGAAGGATCAACCCTTTAAAGTGTGACAGGTCTGATAGCTCCAGTGGGGAGTGGTTTGTAGTTGTTGGGTAGTAAATCTCCTCTGCATAACAAGCAGTTCTTTTGCCGCAGTTACCAGCAGCTTTTCCGTATATTCCAGTTAGCGGGGGAGAGAAGCAGATCACGTCACATGCGCAGCGAGGAGATTGCACACTGGCCTGTTGCGTAATGAGGTTTTTCGCTTTCCTCTCCCGAGGTAGGCAGTGGCTTGTGCCATTGATAAGATGTCCCCCTAGATGGACCAGTGATCTGATCCGCTGTGGCAGCTCTGAATTACTAGTGATTTCTAAAGCAATGTGCTGTTTGGATTGCTCATCTGAGCCTCAGTGTGATTGCCTTCGCGGGCCTGGCTTGGAGCAAGCAGGGAGTGCAAAGTGGTTGCTCTCCAGGGTGAATGCGAGCGGGCGGGTGCAACTCAGGGATGCCAGCCAGGTTAAGTGCCCTCTGCAGTCGGAAACCTCAACTCCTCGTGTGCCCTTTCATGCCATGCACTCAGCATAAAGGGAATTGAGAGGATTTAATCTTGGTCTATCATGTGCTGGGGAAGTCCTGGTTCCACAAAACTTGTCCACATTGCTGCAATTAGGTAGGAATACGCTGTCCGCCCCATAGCACCAGCCTCATTAACACGGGAGTGGATTCCTCTCTGCTCCCCATCCTGCTCAGCACTTTTTATCCGGCACTCAAGTGCAATGAGATGCAAACTCCCAATGAGCCCATGCCAGACATGGTCTCCTGCTTTGGGGGAAAGGGATGATTCTGTTCCCGGAAGAGCATCCCACTAGGGAAAGGGCATCTGCGGCTCCCTTACTGGAAAGAGCAGCAGCTTCGCGTGGCTCTGCATCCCACTCCAAAGCGGATCTGCACCAGAGCTCTGGACGTAACTCAGTGTTGTCTTTTTGCAGGCTGCGCCTTCCTAACGTACTGCGAAAGGGAGTCTGCCCTGAAGGCCCAGAGCGCGCTGCACGAACAGAAGACTCTGCCAGGGGTGAGTCACAATTGCTGTTTTCATCTGCGTTGCGTTTATGGGGGAAGGGTGATGAATGACTTGTTACTCGGATGAGTCCATATTTGTAGTGGGCAAGTAAAATCAAGGGGCCGGAATCCATCCCGGATATTTCCAGACATACCACACTCTGGCCTGTTCTATCCGGAAGCGGGCCATGGAATGGAACTCATTGGGGGCTGGATTGGGCCACACTTAATCATGTGAGAGAGGGGCTTTGGAGCTGAGCCATCTGATTGGCACATGGGGATGTGTGCGTGAGAGAACCCCGCCCCTTTTTGCCCTCAACCAAAGCAAGGCGCAGTGGCTCCAAGCAGCGGATGGAATTATTGAGTTATCACAGAGGGAAAATATATTCCTGATGACAAAGTGGTTCGACTCAATTGCGTTAGTATTCAAGCAGCTGTCGCAGATTGGAAAGGCAGTGAGACAAAGAGGGGGAAAAGGAGAGAGAGGGAGAAAAGAAGAACACAGGATAATGAGGAAAATTATTCACAAGAGCCAGATCTGAGATTGAGACGATACAATTAGAACCAAAAATAGAATCATGGCTATTAGGGGAAGACCTGCCCTGCAGGGGCGGAGGAAGACAAGGCCCTTGGGTTTCTCATGCCGGTGGTAGTGGGGGGATGGTTGTGGGTGTATTGGTATATAGGAACAGGGAGCAACACAGTGTAGATCAGATTGCAGTTGGAGTGGAGCTTCTCCACCTGCTCTATCTCATGGGATGAAGGATAAAGGACTCAGGAGGAAGAGAGGAGAGAGTCCATCAAGGTTAGGTGGCATGGGATGTGGGGAGGCTGGGAGGATAGGTTTACCTGTAAGTCTGTACAGCCAGTGTTTTGGACAAGTCCCTGTATTATTTAACCTACACTGTATGCAAGTTGAGAGTTGCTATCACTGCACAAATTAGTCTAAATTGCTGAGAAATTGTTACTTCTGGTATTTTCATCGGTCTCTCCTTACTTCTCTTTTCATCACCTGACCAAAGCAGATGCCCCCACACTTACTCATGTGGGATGATTTTTGCCATGCTTTCTGTGTGTATGCATTGTTCACGAAGAATCTTTATTTATACCTGGTGACAGCACCATCAAACTGTTACCTGTCCAAAATATGAGTGGCCTCATTCTAGCAAGTGTTTCCTTCCCCTTTGTTTTGTTTTAATTTTTATTTCCATGCCCTCTCTGTGCATTGGCTGCCAAATAAAATGTGCACCCATACCCCCCAACAAAAGGCAGATCTTCAGAATTGGGATGTTTCACATAACAGGGTCTTCATTTATATTTTATTGAGCATGTTTTGGAGCAGGGACAAGGAACCTTTTTTCGGTCAGGGGGCCATTGACCACAGAAAAATCAGCTGAGGAACATGCATGGTTGAGAAGCACACAGACACAGACCCCTTCTTCCTCACACTCAGCTTGGGGTTTGAGGCTCCATTCACACTCCACCAGTGCTCAGAGACTTGCTGTCAGCCAAAGTCCCGAGACTTGACACAGGCCAGACCCAGGTCCAGCCCATAGGTGCTCCACCCCTTGTTTAGTGTTTTGAGGCATATGCACGTGAAAGCACACTATTTTCAAAACTTGAATCTGTAATGAAGAGGTTAAATTGGGGTCCTGATTTTCAAAAATGTTTATTTAGCAGTGCAATTCACTGGGAGGAGCTGGACTCTCAGGAATTGAAAAGCAGGTTATGTAAGCCAGACACAGTGCATATTCTTTGCATTATGTCATAGGCTTGTCTCAGAGGTTAGTGTAAAACTGCAATATCTCTACTAAAGCATAGGGATTGCTGGGTGCTCAGCACTTTTGAAAATCAGCTGAAAAATTAAGTGCCTAATTATGTATTTTGAAAGCCTTATTTAGACAGACACACCCAGAACTGTAGCGGCCAAGTTATGTGCATGCATGTCTAGAGGCTTTTAAACAACAAAGCTCCTAGGGTTAAATCCTGGCTCCATTCAAGTCAAAACTTGTATTGACTGAAAATAGGGGTAGGAGTTTACCCTTTGGGTTTTATGCCTGGCACTGTGAGGATCCAAGTACTTCTAACATTTCAGTTCAAATCCTGATCTCGTTTGCAGTGTTCTAAACCCAGACTAACTACGAGTTCAGAAGAGTTACTCGTATTTAGCACTGGCTACAACAGTAATCAGAATCTGACCTAGATGAAGGCTCTGTGCTGAAATAAGTGACCAGAATTTCAAATGTACTGAGCACGTATGGGAGACCTTTGACTTCAATTCTAGTTTTATTCCTCCCCAGATCAAATCCTTTTTTCTCCCACTCAACCTAGCTGCAGACACCTTTCTGCCAAGTTTCCAAACTCATCCTCTGGATGATGTTGCTCTGGTTTGCTTCAGAAGACCAGCTTTTGATAGGCTCTAATGCCTGGATACTGTTTTATGTCTCCTATGCAAGTAGCAGAGAACTATTTATGACATGCACTGGAGATATCAAACATAGTTCATCACCATAAAATAAGATGCAATTCTTAGGTCAGTGGGGTAAGTCCTCTTTCACATGAGTTCACAAACAATATATCTATAACACAGGCCCTTCACCTGCTAGTTTCCATGACACAACAATGCTACCACGGAAGCATGAAAATAATTAACAAGCCAGGTACAGAAAGGGGAAAATAATACAGGGAGTAGATCACTGAATCACAGCTACCCCCCCACCCCCCAGTAAATTATACAGTATTTGCCCTTGTATTACTACTGCATGCATATTTGCTATTATAAAGCATAGAACTGAGTCATTTGTAATAATATGCACATAAATGCAAATGTATGGAAATGGTGAGGCACCAGTATTTTGTGCCTGGATCTGAGTTCCTGCCTCTCAGCTATGTATCACCGTGTTTTTAGTGGAGTGGTTACATGCACATATTTTACAGTAATTACTTTCTGGATGTGCTTTGTAAGATGACAGAAATATGTTTCCCATATTTTCTTGGGATATGTGAGATATAAAGTCATCTTGTGGAATAATCAAAAGCCTTCTAAGCAGGTGTGTGTTGATTAATCAAGTCTTTATGGTCCTTTTTTTAGGTGGGAGAATTGTGATAAATAATTTTCAGGAAATGGAACCTAATGTAAAATATCAAATTCTTTTTTGAATCCTCTTCAGCCAACTGATTGAGGCAGCATGAGTGACTCTCCTGCCGAAAACCGAAGGCTGGGGTGTGCGTGCGGTAGAACACTATTGAGAGTGTCGGGCAACTCGGATTCTAACATTTACTTGTGATTGTTTATTTTACATATAATAGAATAGCTGGATGATGAAGTATATGAGTTCTTTAATAATTTATAGAAATGCTTTGATGTTGCAGTAATTACATTAAAGGTCACATATCAAAGGTAATTTGGGTGAGCAGCTGTGATGGTTTCTCAGAAGCAATCAATATTGCTGTCCGTGGTGCTGATTTCACCAAGGGGACTGCCAGATTAAAGAAGGCTTATTACCAGCTAGACAGACACAAGGGAAATCAAGAACAGATTGGAGAGATGCACTATTCTCTTTCCCCACCTATAATTAACACTGTTCACCATAATCTGTGCTAATCCTTCATGCTGGGAAAACCACTGGCATTTTTAGACATCTCAAAGGCAAATTAGGCAAGGTGGAGTATTTTAATGGGAGGCGGAGGGGAGAGAACACAAAGTAAAAGTTGTTTCCCCCCCTTGAGATTTCTGAGCCTGGTAAATCTCCCCACAATGGAAATGCAATAACAGAAATGCAGTCCATAATCTTGGAGAAAGCACAAATATGACCCCAACAATGACAGTGCCGGGGACATAAGAATTATGTCTCTGCCCGCTCAGTTTAATATTATCCATTGGACCGAAATAGCTCCATAGGAAATGAAACCAGGCAAATAAAATTATGTTTTAAGTGTAGTCATTTTGATCACAAATTATAGTAAAGCTAATTTTCGCTCCTCTTTCTTTCTTTCTTTCCTTTCTGAGGCTAACGTCAGAGGATAATGCTAAGAAATGTAATTAGGCTATCGAGATCAACTTTTATTTGACACAAATGAACTGAGCTCATGTATGATAAGCATCATCACATTTTTCTCTGTTTCGTTTTGGCTTGCTCAGACACGGAGTGAAGGGGTTTTTGGGTGGAGAGTGCAACCTGGTCTGTAAGAGATCAGAAATTTTCAGCAAGATGCCAAAGAATCACTATGGCAATAAGTAGATGGTAAACTATTCACCTCAGAAATTGTAAGTGGCTTTCTAGAGTTTGTAATCTATTAAAATCTATTTTATTTTCTTTTTTAGAGGGAGAAAATGGTACTACAACTGATATTTCTCAGCGAGTTAGGGTTCATCTACACTGCACGGCTATTTCAAAATAAACTATTCTGGAATAGTTATTCCGAAATAGTTAATTTCGAAATAGCACGTCTATACTGCAGGGAAGCCTCAAAATTAGTCCCAAGCAGGCTTCCCTAATGTAGACGCGCTATCTCAATTTACAGTCCCAGGAGTCACTAGGGAGGAATAACTTAGAATGGCTTTGGTGAGGAGCTATTTTGAAATAGCAGCAGTGGAGTGTCTACACATGCCTTATTTTGAAATAGGCGTTATTCCTCGTAGAATGAGGTTTACAGATTTCGGAATAAGAATGGCTGTGAAGAAACTCACATTAATTCGAAATAACCCTAGCTATCTCGAAATAGCGGTGCAGTGTAGATGCACCCTTACAGAATTACTATTGTGCTGCTAGCAGCACCCAATCGTTGTTGCTCTCTGCTGCTCAACTGCTATTCAATCCATTGTTCTGTTCCATAATTTACTGAAATTCTCATGCTTGGTATGGATCATGCCTTGATGAAAAGCACATGTGCACAGATAGCTCAAAAAAGAGCTACATACATTCATGGAGGTTAGGTCCATCAATGGCAATTGGCCAGGATGAGTAGGAATGATGTCCCTAGCCTCTGTTTGTCAGAAATGGATGACAGGAGAGGGATCACTTGATTCCCTGTTTCTGTTCATTCCCATTGGCCATTGTCAGCAGACAGGACACTAGACTAGATGGACCTTTGGTCTGACCTAGTGCGGCCATTCCTATGTGCTTGTGTGTGCTACCAATTGGTCCTCAGTGAAATTCAGCTGTTTGTTGCCTAAACTCTCATAGCAGCACTTAAATTGGACTCAAATAGTATCTAGGCCTTGCACAAGGAGGTGACTTTCACCTTGGGTAGTAGCTTGGGCTGTAATTTTCCAATATTAATTCACTTTTTTCATGTTTCAGTGAGTTTCCTAGAAGCTGGTTAGGAAACCATGAAGTCACACATTTCCCTTCATACTTGGCGAGGCCAAAAGCTGGAGTCAGACCCCTTCCCCCCCACCGCAAAGTTTTCACTACCCACGTAAATTGTAATTTGGTCAGCAGTGGCAGGCTGGAAGGGTTCCATTGATTAAAGTAACCCTCTGAACATACAAGCTGCTCACCATGGCCTTTAGGTTTTGAAAGAAAACACATTTAATTGTTCCCCTGGGAGAAACTTGCCTGTTTCCAAAGTTAAAAAAATAAAGATGAAAAGGAACAAAAAACAGATTTGTGAGGGAAGACTTGGAAACCCTGAGCCTGTAGAAATTCTCCTTAAAACCTTTGGGCATCCACAACATGGTTAAAAAGATTCTTTTTTCCCCCCAGGCTGATCAGAAGGTCAAAGGCTTTTTGGATCTTACTTCAGGGACAGGAGGGGAGGGGGCAAAATAAGGCACTTTCCATTTACTAAACACCCCTGTCGTTTGGCAGTGCTGTGCTATTCACCAGATGAGATGAAACACCTGGGTCCTATCTGCTTTGTAAACATGAAAGTTCCATTTCACTAGTTAAAGATTGGCTTCTCCAGCCCCACTGCCACAACTGCAGGAATACAAAGTAAATTCCCTCTCTGCGTTCCAGGCCAAAGCGCTTTGGAGGAAAAGGCGACGGTGTAAGTGTTGTGTCAGAACCAGTGTGTTTTGTGTGCTGCCGTCTCACCTGAATCGCTCCCTTTGAACACTTGCAAAATTGAAGCAATGAGACCTTGTTTGTCTTTGAGCTTTAGAGGAAACGAATACATACATTAATATACAATTTAGACAAACACACATGCATAGCTGAATGAAAATGTAAATGAAATTCCAAAGGTTGCATTATCTCTCTCGGATTTTTTTTTTTTTGTGACACCTTTTCATTTGGCTCTCAAAGGACAATTGCTAAGCAATTCAGCAAAAGCCGTTGTTGGACCTTCATTTGCTTTATGTGTTATTCAATGACAACTTTTCTCTTTCTGACGTGTGTGCCATAGGAGGATCAATCTAATTTTATGTACAACTGTAAAGATGAATGATAAGTAGAAAGGACTCAGGCAAGTACAAGCTGAATAAATTATAAAGGGCAAACGATGACAAGGCTGGGGATCCCAGGAGACAGTGATATGATAACAGAAACTAAAGACGAATTTATGATGGATGTAGTTAGCATGTACTGAGGCTGTTAATTCTTCAGGGTAGTTTTACAACTTCTTGTGATTGGAGCAATCAAAGTATTTCATTTTAAAGAGATGCTATATATTTTCACTTGTCTGCTCTGCATATTTGTATGTAGGGCCTCATGTATATGCATAACAGTAAACTCCCATAGGCCAGTCTACCTTCCCTCCCATCAAAGGGTCCCTATTCTCCCAACCAGAATGCCACAGTTTGTGCATAAATAAATAGATAATGTGTAACGATTTGAGGGCAAACGTGGATCTCAGCAAAAAGTGTTTCCATTTTCATAGCGGCACAGCAATCCAAATGGCTCGGGGACTCATTCCATGAGCGGCTGGATGCCCTCAACTGCTGTCATAGCCAGACGTGGAGATTGAGTGAGAGTCCCAAAGCTCTGATTTGTGTGTGTGTTTTACATAAAAATCATATTTAATAACTTCAAGGTAGGTCAGATATTTGGGTTTAAGCTACTTAAAGAGCCGCCGAAGCGGCAGCATCAAGTTTGAAACCAATCGGATGCCTTGGTTGCATTTCAGGCGTGGTCTTCTTTCCCATCCAGCATTTCTTATCATTAAGAGAATTTGCATGAAAATTACGTTCCCCCGAAAGAGTTTTTCTCTTCTCTGTGCCTCTGGCCTATGTCGGGGCACACTAGGACTTTGCTTCTGCCCTCGCTTGCACTGGTGTAAATGAGCAATCATTTGAGATTATTGATTTGAGTTGCATGTTGTGGCAAAAGGTAAAGCAGCCCTGAGTCTGTTGCTCATTAAATAATGGCCAACTGGAGACCAGGATTTCCATGGGAAGTCAGTCCTTTCCGAGAATTCCACAGCCCAGAGGTGTGACCCTGCAAAATGATGAGCATCCTCAAGATGGACTGGGCCATACTGTGAACTCCTCAGGCAAGCCCCAGTTGCAGATCATGGGAGTGGTGGGTGTTTGGTGTCTGGTGGAAGTTGCTATTGCACCATGCAGGGTCAGGTCTTGAACTTTTAATGGGCCCCAAACCCTGAGGCTCCCATTTGCAATTCCCTAGTGTTTTGAGCCATAGCTAGACGATGGAGCATGCGTTTTTCAAGAGAAAAGCAGGAGCATCTGTAGCAGTCCGTCATTAAAAACCAGTTTTCATGTAATGAAGAATGAGGCAGGAAAAATGCAGGGATCCTTTGATATTTCTCTCCCTTTGGGTTTAGATGGACAGGCAGTTCTGCTTAGCTGAAAGCATCAGGACACGGCTTGGCAGTTGTTGTTTTTTTTTCTTGTAGAGTAACATTTTCAAAACTACCTCTGCAACTTAGTCCCATTTTCGAAAGTGAAACTTTGGCATTCCAGAAATACTTAAGTTCCTTTTTGCAAAGTGGATTGACTAAGTCACTTATGCCTTTTGAAAATGTTCCCCATAAGGCTGGTCTATCCTTGAAATCTGGCACCCCAAGGGAAAGCATTCCCTATGCCAATGGAAGGGTTTCTTCCCATCCGTGTCGCTATTCCACTTCCCTCATGGATTTAGCACTGTCTACATGGAGGGAGAAGTCAATTTCACTGTCACTCCAGGGGAGGGTTTATTCACATCCCCAAGTAACATTGTCATACTGACCTAATTTTCTTGGCTAGAACAAGCCTTTGTCTTCACTGAGACACACTCCCATTGACTTAAAAACATTAGAATCATAGGTATTGGAGGGGTAGCAGTGTTACTCTGAACCTGCCCACGAACGCTTATGCGCCAATAAATCTGTTAGTCTATAAGGTGCCACAGGACTTCTCGTTGTTTATTAGAATCGTAGACTCATAGGGTTGGAAGAGACCTCAGGAGGTCACCGAGTGAATTCAAGGGAGGTAACCTTTTTTCCGTGAAACCCTCTCTCATTTAAGGCTGCAAGGTATGACTTGCTTTGAGCATTCGAGTAGTACCTTGAAATCAGTGGAATTGCTTGGGTGCTCAAAGATAGGCATGTGGTTAAATATTTTGCTGAATCGGGGCTAATAGTGTAATGTTCCCTCATAGTCCTGTGATTCAGAACAACTTCTAATGTGGCTTGGCATAAGATGACCTATATAGTATCTATACTTAACTTCAGAGGCTCTTTTCTGTTTCTCTTTTTTTGGCGTTGGGGGCGGGGGGAGGACGAGGAGGGGCATGGCCGGACTTGGCTCTATGCTATCAGTCCAGGCAAGTTGGTATCCGAAGTGACTTTGTTCTGCTGAGTAGCTGCAGTGCAAAACTGAAAGTGTCTCTGCTGCTCTTGGCAGATTCCCAGCAATGTCAAAGCTTTCTGATGAGTTTCTGTAAGTACAAGGACAAAATTAAGCTTAACCTATTTTTCAAAGAAGAAATGTGCGTTTTTCTGTCATGGAAACATGCTTGTATCTTGTTTCCCAGACTTCCTTTTTTTTCACCTTCCTTAAAGTCTTCCCTTATTAATATATAAACACATATATTAGAAGTGTTTCCCAACTCATAAGTGAATTGTGTGTGGGGAACGCTGACCTTGGAGACCAACTCCCAATCAGCTTCTTGGTTGTTTGGTGAAATTAAATTCCTTCTTTTCCCCATTATGCATGGGAAGGAGAACCCCCATAAGCCTTTTCTGCTTCAGGCTTCTTTCCTGCACCGTAATTTTTTCTTTGGCATGCAACCTGGGTGGTGGTGGTGTTCAGGCACCAGCAACACAAACTCTGGCCAGATATAATGAAGTTTTTCCAAACAAATGCTCAGATCGTTGCTTAGGTCTTATGCTGATTTGCTGACTTTTTGTCCCTTGTTCTATGCGTGGCTTGGTCCAGTCTGCTCTGCTGCTATGAAACCATTTCCCATAAATTTGGCGTATTTTAAAACATGTTGAGAGCAGTTTCTGATGATGTCAGTTACACTACAACAGTTTATTCAATGTAGCAATTCCTGATTTACACTGGTATAAGCTAGACTGGTTTCAGGTTCATTCTTTGTGTGTTTTGTCGGCTTGTTAAAGTGATGTTGTTGAGTAACCATAGCCCCGAAATATAGGGTGTAGTGTGTGTGTGTTTTGTCGGCTTGTTAAAGTGATGTTGTTGAGTAACCATAGCCCCGAAATATAGGGTGTAGTGTGTGGTAAAGTATTTCACAAACACTGTCAGTGGTTTTTGGTTTTAAAAAAAAAAGCTAGACTAAAAAGAAACTAACAAAAGGTCTCAATTATCGTTGTAAATCTGGTGTGAGATCAGAATGAGACCCATAGATGATAGATCTAGAGATATACAGACACATCCGTCTAATATCCACAAAGTACAGGTTGAACCTCTCTAGTTTGACAACATCTGTGCTCCGGCATGATTTTAGTGAGCTGGATGTCCACTTACCATGGGTGTGGCCAAGTTTCATGTGATCCCATAATGTTTGTTTACAGCCACCAGTGCTGGCTCTGTGTCCTTTATTGTTGTTTAGCTCTAATTTAATTTATCCCTAAATGTCTTCTAAGAGCCCAGCAAGCAGTGGAAATGTTGGTAATGCTGCTAGACGATATTGGCTTCCCGTGGTCTGGCAAATTCTCTGGTTCAGCACCAGTTAAGTCCAAAGGGTGCAGGTCTAGAGAGGTTCAGCCTGTACTTACCTTTTTCTTTTAAGCCCCTTCCTTGTTGTCCCACACCTTGTATCCTATGTCATATGCTGTTGAAATGTCAGCTCCAGCCTCTGTCCTTGCCAATGTTATGAGCCTTCTTCAGACATTTGCTACATTTCCCAGTAAGCCCCTTTGCCCTTTCTGTCATGCTGATTTCATGCCTGGAAGCTGCTCCCCATAAATAACCACAAGGGCCCCTTCAGTGTCCTATTTCACAACTCCTCCTTAATACTCTTCTTTGGACACTGGCTAAGCAGCTGGAAATCTGTGACCATTGCTCACCTGGCTAGTCAACGTTGTCTGACCATATCCATGTGCTCCCACTCCTCCCATGTGTTTTTTTTTGGCGTTCCCTGCTTTCTTCTTGTCTGATACTTAATATTTTGGGGTGTGGACCTGTGGTTATGGGTTTTCACAGTGCCTTGCGCAGTGGTCTTTGTGATCCACAGACACGACAATACAATAAATAATATGTAATGTATCACATCATAGACAAGGAGGGACGTTGGAAAGTTCCCTCCAGCTCTGAACATCTTCCAAAGGGAAGTTTCAAATTTGGAGCTTTGTTTGGGGTCCATTTGCATTTATTTTATCAAGCTTTATCAAACGTTTGCCTGCAGGTGCTGTTCACCCCAGCACCAGAGACTAGCACAAGTGGCCTGCAAAGTGAATCTGTCCAACCTAGTCCCCTTGGCCCTCTTGAGTGAAGTTCAAGAATTAGACTGTACAAATGGACTCCGATAAATGGGGTATATTTACAGTTATTTCAGTTTGGATTATCTACTGTTATGTTCACTAGGCGGCTAAGAAATATGGTTTTCAGTAGGGCCGGCCTAATTCTTCACTCTATTCGCGTGATGTAAGCCCAGAGATATTCTATTGCTTTCTGTCAGTTTTACGTTGATGGAACTCGGTTCAGAAAAAGATAGTTTTACCCTGGTTGTGTCTTTTTATGAGGCCCTGAAAAGTCACTTCCTTCTTTACAGATTCAGCCAGGGGAACTGGAAGGTCATTTCTTTCTTTTCCTGGACTGAAGCTGTGCTGTTGATCTTGCTCACTTTGGGGAATCCATCACTGTTTGAACGCCTCTTTACTTTCCGGCACGGAAAACCTGACTGACAACTCAAGTTACTCCCTGGGTCTTGGCCTAGCTGCTGACTCTGCAGAAAGCATTGCAAGCAGACTCCCTCATTACTAATATCTTTCTTTCCCATTGTCAGCAACTCAGGGCTATATTCTTGCTCTCCATGGACACTGGTGTAAATCCAGAATGATCCCAGTAGATTTACCCAAGTGCTACCGAGACTGGAATTTGCCTTTGTTTTAGCGCTCCATACCTTTCATTATTCTTTCTCTTCCCTTTTTTTGCAATATGTAGTCTGTTTCCCTCCTCCCCACCACAGACCCGCACAGCAACATGCTTTCTTGTTGGGCAATCTTTACCATCATAATCATATTTGAGCCAGTGGGGTTTTTTCCTGCAAACCCTGGAGTGTGCAGTGCTTAGGTATTTATTATCAGTTTGCACTACAAATGAAGCCCATTATCCTTTTCTAATCGAGGTTTCAAGAAGGCCACCTCACTTGTTACCCGAGGAGGTTATGTTAAGCCTCTTTCGTTATTAATCAAACTTTTCCATGCAAATAGCTGAAGACTGAGTCACATTTATCCTGTTTATTCCTTGTACTTATGTGTTGATGTGCGGATGCTCTTTATAGTTGTTACTTTTATTGTCTGAAGTTGGCCACAGCTGCATTTCTGGCAACATGTGAAGTCTAGGCCTATCCAGAAGTGTGTGGTGGTAGGCTGAGCCACTAGAGGGCTCTTTGTTTAGAATCTGGAAGGAATTGCTGGGCAGTCTAGAAAGTCTCTGCTGGCCATCCTTGCATTGCTGTACCATATCCTTTCCTTCAGCCTTCTGGGTCTCTCCTGAGTCCAAGTTTGTTTTATTTGGTGAACTGGACTTAGAGCTAGCGCAAAAAGTCCCCCCCCCCCCTCACACACACATCCCCCTCTCAGTTACACCCACTGGCACCAGATCTGCATTTGGTCTCAGGCTCGGGCAGGTGGGTCATGTTGGTAGTTAACTTTCCCACCCTGGTGAATCTGCTTGATGACGGTCATGGGCACAAGGTTAGGGAAGGAAAGTTCCTGGTTGTGAGGAAAAATCTATGCCTTTTGAGGTCCTCCCGGCAGGGCCAAAGGAGGGTGACTGACTGAGCTGGTGAGAAAGAGGTCAAAGGTATCTCAGCACATCCTCTTAAATGGCTTCCTGGAGTAGGTTACTGGTTCTGTGCTGGGGCAAAACATGGGAAAGAGTGTGGTAAGTAACCTACTGGCTTGTTCAACCAGAGAGAAAGGTTGGTCTTGTGCGCTAAGGCACTGGCTCTTAACCTGTCCTGAATACTGCACCCCTTTCGGGGCTGCGTTTGGTTTTGCATACACCCACGTTTCACCTCACTGGAAAAGTAGTTGCTTACAATAATCAGACGTAAAATTACAAACACACACAGTCTCCTGTTCCTGAAAGATTGCCTGCATTCTCCTTTCACCATATCATTATAACATAAATGAATTGTAATATAAGTGGTGTTCCGACTTTTTCAGAGTACAGAGCACTATGAGCCCATCACTGTACGAAATGTTCATTCCAACTGACTTTCGCTCGTGCTTTGTATAGAGCCTCTTGTAAAGTTGGGCAAATATCTAGGCAAGTTGATGTACCCCCTGGAAAATCTCTTCGGAGCCCTGCAAGTTCGTGTCCCTAAGTTCAGAACCCTATGGCCCATTGTTCACTTCTTCCATCAGGCCTTGCAGGGCATAGTTGTATATCAAGTCCTAAACACAACTTTGCTCATCCCCACCAGAATTTTTCTGAAATGAGGCTTTCGCAAATGGGCTTGTTGAGGTTGATGTACTTTCTGGAAGACCTCAGTGTACCCACAGGGGTATGCATACCCCCCAGTTAAGAATCTCTAGGGTCTGGTGTTGAATCCAGCCCTAGAGGCAGTTCAATTCCTGCTTCTGCCACAGTCCTCCTGAACAATGGTGGGCATGTCATTTCACCTCTGTGCCTTGGTTCCCTGCCTGTAAAATGGGGATATATAAATTTCTTCGCTTGCACCCTTTGTCCGCTGTGTCTATTTACGTTGTAGCTCTTCAGAGCTAGGACTGTTTCCATAGCACTTTGCTAACATGGTCCCTGATCTCAGTTGATGTCTCTCTAGATCAGTGGTCTCCAACCTTTTTAAGCATAAGATCCCTTTTTGAATTTAAGTGCAATCCAGGATCTACCACAAACCCAAATACCTTTGCCTCACCTCCTTCGTACCCTTCTCCAAGGCCCCACCCTGCTCACTCCATCCTCCCTCCCTCCCTCATCTGTCCTCTTTCATCAGGCAGGGGGCAGAGGGTTAAGGCGCAGGCTCTGGTACTGGGCTAAGGGATTTGGAGTGTGAGGGGGGACTCTGATCTGAGCCTGGGGCAGGAAGTTGGGGGTGCAGGAGTGGGTTCAGGCTCTGTAAGGGAGTCTGGGTCCAGGGGGCTAAGGGCTAGGGCAGAGGCTTGGGGTGCAGGACTGAATACATGACTGGGGCAGGAGTTCAGGGTGCAGTGTGTGAGAGAGAAACCGCTTCAAAGCAAAAGGGCAGGAGACGCGCAGCGGTAGGGGGGAGGGGCAGCCTCTGGGCCAAACCAGTCGGGGTCACCTGTCAGAAGCTCCAAAATCTACCAATAGATCCCGATCTACTGATTGGTGACCACTGCTCTAGATGATACCATGATATTAAAAAAAAGAAAAGGTGAGGTTTGCTTTGCAGAAAGGAGCCCTGTCTCCGTTCCTTTCTCCATGGCTGATCTGAAAATAAATAGGGTAAGAGTGACGTTCTTAGTATTACTTGGGGGGGCAGACAAGGAAAGGAGAATTTCTTGTAGACTCCAACTACACTTCCAGACACTGTATTTGATATGTGTAATAAAACTCGGGTCAGATAGATCTTTCAATAAAAAGAGGCCTCCCACAAACAACTCTGCACTCGTGTTGGGGTCATGTCAAGAATAATAAAGAGAACTATTGTCACTTCAGCCTGCTGCTTTGCACTGGATTTTTCCCCCTCTTTCCTGCTCCTCTCCCAGACATAATGCAAGATGTTTATCAGGTTCTTCTGCATCTTGCCAAGGGGCAGGGAATGGAGGCTGGTTAGCAGCAGTGAGGGCTTGTCAGTGTCTTTCTACTGGCTACCTCCTTCTTCAGCAGCCCCAGGGCAGGCGAGAAAAAATATACGGAGGTGGATTGTTTTGTTAGTTCACGTCCGTCCTTTCTCCACATTTGCATGGGTGATTTACGGGCATCTTCCAAGTGGAGTCTAGCTTCTCCTGATGTTTCTCTCTCTGGAGAGGCAATATTTTTGTTGGTTTTCTGTGATTGAATTTGACGGTCATGGGCTAACACGGCATTAGTTTGTACCAGGAACCATGTGGACAGGGGTTACTCTTGCCAGCCCGTCTCAGTCCTGAGCACACGTCTTGCTTTTTCGTGTCCCATGGCCCTCCCTTACCACAGATCTTCCAATTCAACTTGCTCCTGGCCTGCCATGCTCCCTGCTATTCCAGCCCTGTGGTCTCATGTACATTATTTATGATCACTGTGCATTATTTGTATTGAATAGGCATGAAGGAGCGAGAGCCCTTTTGTGCTAAACAGTGTAAAGACACATTGCCAGCCGCCTTAGCCCTTCTTGGGAGCGTGCCTATGTCACAGACCTGCAGAGAGACCCGTGACCTGACCTGTCTGCTATTCAAGCCCTGCGCACATCTAGCCATGCCCCACAAGTTGCCAGTGGAGTGGTGGAGCTCTTCTTCCCTCCCCCCCCCCCGAATGTCCGCTCCCTTGGCTAATCAATACCACTTGCTATTCTGGTCCTGGAGTGTGTCTCCAGCGTCGGCTTTCAATCCGACCCAGTTCTGTACTGTGCGGTAGAGACAAATAGAAGCCGGGAGGGAGAGACCAGAAAACTCCTTGTCACTTGTGATCTCAGATGGGCTTTGAAGCCAGGTGACCATCAGAGGAGGACACCTGCATGCACACCCTTAACCTCGGCCAACAAGCTGCTGCTGCCTGTTGGATCTCCTCTTTGCTCAGTGGTTGTGGCTTTTTTTTGGGGGGGTAGGGGGGAGATTGTGCTGTAGGTGAAAAACCAACATTGTCCCCTTCCGGGTTGCCATACTTGCTCTCCTCTGGCTGCAGCACGGTTACGCTTGCCGGCACGCACATCCAAACGGCAGCTGCTGCTGCTGTTCAGTGGGTCCCGCCTCCCCCTTTTCCCTTCCGTTTCCCAAGCCTGATGACATTCTTTGCGGTGTATCAGGTGCAGGCGCAGATCAAAGTCCTCGCAGGATCAAACAATCTGCCGCGCGCAATCCTGCTGGTAACAAACAAGGTCTTTCCGTGACAGAAGCACGCTGGTCGGCTGCGTTTTCAGCAGCTGCTCAGACTTGCCTCAAGAGGAAGCTTTGGATGCCACAAGGAAACTCTCTTGTCCCCCTCCCCTTTCCCTGCCCCCATGAAAGAAGATAGAGGATGCTTTCTTGGGATGCAGGAAACAGGGAGAAGAGGGTTTTGCGCAGCGACTGTGGGGAGAGATGTTGGTTAATACCACCGGGCAGTTGGTTTGCACAGAAGTTGTAGATGGGATTTGTAGAGGATAGGGGAGAGAGAGTGTGTTTAGTGCAGCAGTTTTTAAAGCGTGGTCTGTGGGCCACAGCCATCTCGCAGGTGTGCCGCAGGCTCAGGGCTCACCCCCTCTTGCAGTGGGGAGCCTGCATTGGACCCTCACTTTCCCAGGAGGCTGGAGTAGCAGTGCCAGCCTCCCCCGGGATGGATTCAGCTCCTGGGGGAAGGAAGTGGCTCTGAGTGCATCTACACAGCACCCTACACTTGACATAAGAGATGCAATTTGCACTACACAAATTGTCACTTATTTCCAATCTATTTTGAAATTCAGCGCATCTACACAGTGCCAAATTTTGAAATAATGTGCTATGTTGGGCCATCCCTTATCCCTCGTGCAATGAGGTTTACCGGCATGGCAAAATAGGGTGCCTGTTTTGAAAAATATTTTGAAATATCAGGCAAGACATGGGGTAGCTATTTTGGGATACTGGAGATATCCTGAAACAGCTGTGCAGTGTAGACATACCCTCTGTGTGCTGCTCTCCACCCCTCCCCCCACCACCACGCGCACACCCTCCTGTCAGCCTCCCCACCCTAGCCAGCTCCTGCACCCTCCCTCCCAGACTCCACACCCCCACCCAGCTTCTGCACCTGTTCTGTCCTCATGGGTGATTGGCTGGTGGTGCATGAAAAGGTCCGTGTTTGGCAGGGTGAGCCATGGCCCAAAAAGATTGACACCCACTGAGAGCAAGAGAGTAGGAGTCCAGGATCTTGATTTCTGTTGTCAGCTGCTGCAATGGTTTGTTCTGGGAGCCTGGTCCAGGTTACTTATCTCACTGCCTCTATTTCCCTCTATGGAAAATGCCCTTGAACAGGATCCAGAGCAATGCAGCCTGAGTAGCCTTTATTAGTTCAGAGGGGAGTGGGTGGGGACAGGGTTTGGTCCTGCATTTTATGCCTGGCAGATCTGGCTCAGTAACAATTTTTTTCTTTGGCGGGGGGAGGGGACTTGCTGGCAACTGCAAAACATTCACAAGGGAAATACTAATTCCAGGTCGGACTGAACATCATTTCTTGAAATTGTCAGAAACAACAAAGTCCTATGACACCTTAGAGATGGCGCCTTAGTGTTTGTGAGTAAGTGTCACTTCATCAGATGCATTGACGTGGAAATTACTGTGTGCGCGTGCGCACAACAAAAGGAAGAGGTTACTTGTCAAGTGTAAAACCATTCTTTCCCATTGTCAATCCCTCAAGGCTATATTCTAGCCTGGACCAAGCCACGCAAGAGCTCCACTTCCTTGACACCACAGTACAAATAAATACGGGTCACATAAACACCACCCTATACTGGAAAGCTACTGACCTCTAGTCTTACCTACATGCCTCTAGCTTCCATCCAGGACTTATCACATGATCCGTTGTCTACAGCCGAGCCCTAAGATACAACCTGTTCTGCTCCAATCCCACAGACAGAGACAAACACCTCCAGGATCTTTATCAAACAGTCTCAAAAACAAAATACCCACATGGGGAAGTGAAGGGTCAGATTGACAGAGCCAAATGAATACCAAGAAGGCACATGCTTCAGAATAGGCCCAAGGAAAATAACAGAACACCACCAGTTGTCACCTACAGTGCCCTGCTTACACCCCTCAAACGCATCATTGACAATCTACAACTTATCCTGGAAAAATGATTCCACACTCACAGGCCAGTCCTCGCCTACAGACAGCCCCCCAGCCTGAAGTAATTACCAGCAGCCAGACACGACACTACAGAAACACTCCCCCAAGCACCTTCCCCAGCAACAAATGCTGCTGGCAACTCATCCATGTGTCTATAGAAGAGATGCCATCATGGGAGCTAATGACATAAGGCACACCATCAGGGAACTTGTCCACCTACACATCTTCTACATGATCTATGCCATCAAGTGCCAGCAATGCCGCCCTCCCATGTATGTTGGCCAAACTGGATTGTCTCTATGCCAAAGGATAAATGGACACAAATCAGACTTCAGAAATAGTAACACACACAAACCTGTAGGAGAACATTTTAACCTCCCTGGGCATTCGCTAATGGATTTAAAAGTAGCCACTCTTCTACCAAAAACAATCCAACCCTTTAAAACCCGACTACAAAGGGAAACAGCCGAACTATTTTTCATTTGCAAATTCAATACAATTCACTTAGGGCTGAATAAAGATTCAAATTGGTTAACACGTGACACAGCATTTTCCCCTCGCTTGATAATCACATCTCCCCATCAGCTGCTGTGAACAAGCCACCCTAACTTTAATTAGCTCCTTCTCTATATTTTCCATTGAAAACATTTTAAAAAGAAAAAAAAATAAGAACGCAGGATTCCCTCCTCCAGCATTTCAGACCAAAAATGCCATTTGTCTATGAAAAATTTTGACACAACTAAATTTTGCCAAAACCGATTTGGTTTGGGCATGTCCTTTTGTGTGCATGCACACAAAGATTGGCATCCAATCTTTAACAGTCAGCACAAACATTTTGACCAAGGCAGCCATTTTACAATAGAATAGATTAGGCCTTATGGATGATGTACTTGATCCTATATTGATTTACATTGGTGTAGTTCAAATGACTATTGAGATCAGTTCTATTGCTCAAGTTTGTCACGGGTGTAGGTAAAATCTCAGTAGGGTTGCCAGGTGTCTGGTATTGATCCGGACAGTCCGGTATTTTTACCTCCTGTCCGATTAAAAAAAAAAGAAAATACTGGACACCTAAAATGTCTGGTATTTTCTGATTTTCTTCCCCCTCCCCCCTGCACTTCCGCCCACCCCTGACAGGAGCGGGAAATCCCAGCTGCTTACCTGGTTCCACAGGGGAGCTGCCTGGCCTGGAGCAGAAAGACAAGATGGCAGATGGCCGCGGGCAGCCTGTTAGGGCCAAAATGCCTCAAAAGCATTTCTTAAAGGGGTCATGCTGGGTTTGTTTGTTTGTTTGTTTGTTTATTTATTTATTTTATTTTTTTGCTCAACAACTTTGGTCTCCACCCCTTTTTTTTTCCTTAACAGAATTTTTTTCCTCGGTGTTTTGTTTTTGTGTTTGATTTTGGGAGGGGTTTTGGTATTTTTGGTTACACCATCTGGCAACCTTATCAGTCAAGCACGTTACTTCTATAAGGAAAAAGAAACATTCGCACGCACCTCCAAATCACTGCTGCTGCAGTGTTTGTCTTCAATGAACTAGATTTTGTTTGTTGCAGAGAGTTGTGAATTTAATTTACATATCAGTTCTAGCCTTCACACTTTACAGGTCACAGGTATCTCGCACCTTGTCCCTTGAGGATGAAAAAAGAAGGCTCAAAAGTAATTCTATCTACCACTGGTCAGCGGATTTTGGGAGACCATTTCCCATTGGATCAGCTGTTAGATCTTGTCCCTTTGCTCTCTTCTTTTGGCTTCCATGCAGAGTAAATAACTCCCCTTCTGCCTGCTAGACAATATTTATTCTCTCATTTTGACTAAAGGGAAGAAGAATGGCTTTCTGCATTAATGGATCTTCAATATTTCTAGGCTACAAGTCTCATAATAAACTCTTGCGCGTCTTCTGATGGGTAGGGGGAGGGATGCTGTCCTCAACTGATTTTAATTCCTTCAATTCATTCAGGCCCTTATTTTTCCAGGAAACTTCACTGGGGATTAAATTTATCTTTCCCAATAAGGCCCCCTCCTCCCATTGCAAGAAGCTGAAGCAGGAACAGCCGCAAATTATGATAAAAATCATTAAAATAATTGTGCATTAGTGCCCTTGGCTCAAGGAGACTAAACTTCCACTGGGGAATAAATTGGTTAAATTAAATGAATCTTGATAGTGACTTTGGCACGGGAAATTGTATGGGGGTAAGCAGAAGATTGAGGGGAGATTGGACAGCAAATGATCCCCAATAAGTTTAACCAGATTTTAAAAAGGCTCTGTTAGCCATTCATTGGAAAACTCTTTCACATAATTGTATCAGACAGTTGTCTAGCACCAAAGGATCACTGTTAGAGCTGGTCAAAAGCCATGAGACCAGTTTTATGAGAAATTATTGTCCAAAAAAGGGCTAGATACGTTCTTGGAGGACCGGCCCATCAGTCATGATTATCCAGGATGAGCAGGGATGGTGCCCATAGCGTCTCTTTACCAGAAGCTGGAAATCGGTGACAGGGGATGGATAATTTGATACTTAGCTGTTCTATTTATTCCCTCTGGGGCACTGGCATTGGCCACTCTGGGAAGCTAAATAGCCCTTTGGTCTGACACTCTCTGACTGTTACTGTGTTAACTTTTCACAGAACTGAATCCAAACTCATCTCTTTGTAAAACATGTATCAAAGTTGTGTTCCAAAGCACATTTGGGCAACTCTACTCAAAAGATGCTTTTAAATCACAGTCTAGAGTCTCTGAACCAGCTGAGCTGTGTTTGGCATTGGTTCAGAGGGGCCGTCACCTACACCGCTTCATGCAAAGCCTTTTTTTTTCCTTTGGAAAAGGTCTCCTATCCATGTGGTGTAGACCAATGCTGCCTAGTTGGTGAGATCTGTTGATTTAATAGCATGAAGCATTGTGGGTGTTAAAACAACACCCATACTAGCTGTGGTGCACTGTCTGTCCCATATATTGGCACTAAGGCAGCTTACAGAGAGACTAATGAGTCTTCTCTTCAGGCTTAGCTGAGAGCCAGCTGGCTTTTAGCTCATGCAGCAGAGGCTCATGCACTAAGCTCTAGAGGTCCCAGGTTCGGTTCCACCTGTTGGCGATACAGGTGCATGGATGGAAAATTTGCCATTTAGAAGTGACTCTCTTGAGTGAAAAAGAATCCATTTTAGTCATTACTGGGGAAAAAAAGAATAGTTTGGGCTTTTGGCATTAGGAAAGAGAGCTGGCAAGAAGTCAACAGTGAGTGGAAGAGACAGCTGGGGGTGGAAATGGCCACTGAGTAGAATTTTTGTCAAATGCTGAGCCTTGGCTTAAGTCTGCTGTAACAGACGGCATGGTAAAACTCTCACTGCTTTCAGTAAGAGCAAAGTTAGGCCAACACTGACGGCTTTCAAAAATTGCACCTGGTCTGTGTGGGAAAGCTTTTTGCATAGTTTGTTCTGATTATTCTTGGGAAACTGAGGCACGAGGCAGTCCTGCAACTGACCCCAGGTCACTTAAACCAGAATGCATTCTCTCAATCCCTAGGTGTACCCAGAAGCAACAGACAACTTCCCCCACTTTCACTAGGAAGAATCATAGAGCATTTCAGCTTCAGAGCAAAGGTCTGGGGATATGTCCCCCGCCCCACCATAGTCCTAGTGAGACACACCTGGGGGAATGCAGCATTAGTGAGGATACCAACTCAGGTAGCCTTTGCAGTATGCCTGCTAGGCTCGTCCAGGAGAGGATCACATGACAGAACTGTGTAGTGAAGACATACCCTTGAAAAATGAAGTGCAGGTTGAACCTCTTTAGTGCGCCACCCTCAGGACCTGACCGGTGCTGAAACAGAATTTTGCAGGACCATGGGATGTCAATGTAGTCTAGCACTACCAACACTACCACTGTTACTGGGCTCTCAGAAGACATTTAGGCTACGTCTACAAAAACTCTTCCAGAAGAGAGCGTCTACACTGGAATATGCTTTTGCGCAAGAGCCTCCATGCCAGTGTAGACGCTCTCTTGTGCAAGAAAGCTCTGATGGCCATTTTAACCATAGGGCTTTCTTGTGCAAGAAATGCATGTTGCCTGTCTATACTGGCCTCTTGCACAAGAACAGTTGCACAAAAGGGCTTATTCCTGAGCGGGAGCATCAGAGTTCTGGTGCAAGAAGCCCTGATTTCCTACATTAGGATGTCAGTTTACTTGCGCAAGAACACGTGGCCAGTGTAGACAGGCAGCAAGTTTTTGCACAAGAACGACCGTTTTTGCGCAAGATCACGCCAGTGTAGACACAGCCTTAGGGGTTCCTTAGAGCTAAATAAGAACACAGACAGCCAGGACTGGTGGCAGTAAAACCAACTTTACGGGAGACTCGGTCACACCCATGATATGTGAACATCCGGCTCACTAAAATATGCTAAACCTGGAATAGAGAGGTTCAACCTGTCCTTTTTATCTTCAAAATAGGCATTAATATGTTGTTTCCTGACACAGTGGATGAAGTTCTGTCTCTGAGGAATGGTTAGTTGAGCCTTCATGGCTCGTTCAGTCATTAGCTACTTCTCTCAGATTGCCAGCAAGTGAGGAACAATTCTGATGTGATTAGAGTTGGTCAGAAAAATGTAAGCAAAACCCTTTTCTGCTGGAAGGTACCTTTTTGACTGAATGATACATTTTTGCTAATTTTTATCTGTTTAAATGAAATTTCCATGAAATACGTTTTTCAGATTTTGTTACATTTTTTTTTCATTTGTATATTCTGTTTGTTGGTTCATTTTTATGTTGTGGTATGTCACTAATAGCGCACAGTGTGACAAGTTATGTCATGTCCTAAAAGGTGCTGCTGACTTTTCAGGTCACGTTAGCCTGTTGGAAAAAGAGAATAACTTTGCCATACTGTTTCAGTGCAGCACAAACAGGCGCCAGCGTGAACCGGAAAATAAAATCAACTCTTTCAATCTGCACTAAAGAACAGCTGCCCTTAAAAATGCCATCCAATGTCAAATAAAATAAGACAATTGCTCATATATTCTATCATGAAACTATTGACATATATTAAAATAATAAACAGAATATTAGAAACAAACATAAAATGTAAATTTCAAAATGTAAATTTCATTTTGAACCAGAAATGGTGACGAAAACAAAAGGCGGGATGGTTGTTTTTTTTCAGAACAGATACTTTTGGTATTTCCTTTTCCAGGGGGCAGCTTGGAGAATATTTGGGTTTGTTTTCATCCGGAATGGAACCAAGTGATAAAATGTCAGTATTTTCCATGGAATGGCAATTCTGAATTTTAGCCAGCTCTCGATGTGACTCACCAATACTTGGCCAAGCACAGCCATCGCCGGTCAGAGAGAACACTGCAGAGTAATCAGATCTTAATGACTGAGGCCAAATGTAATGTAAACTGGCTGTCTGGGGAGGGGGAGGGGCGTGTCCGTATCCTGCAGCTAATCCATGCAGAAATTGAGAACGTTTGCACTCCAGATTGAGCATGTCACAAGGCAATCAGGGGCTCTGTACCCCACCCCCCATCCCCGAACCAGAGTGGTAGGACCCCACAGATGTTGCTAGACCAGAGAGCACCTGGCAGGGAGTGGCTGTCCACGGAGCCCCGGCAGCCTTCCCTGGTCTAGCAAGAGGAGCCAGCCTTCCCTGGTCTAGCAAACTCCTTCTTTCAGGACCCGTCAGGTCCCGAGGGTGCCGGCATGGGGAGGAACAACCTGTATATCAATAAATATTTAAGCTAATGTGTCACAGCCAGCTCTAATGTGTATGATATTCACGGAAACAAGCCAAAGGCCTTCACCCTGGCTTTCCAGCATAGCATGATGCAGTTCTAATCTGATTATTAAACTTGTAGCAGGCACAGTGCTGGCAGAAACTTTCCCCTCCCCCCCCCCCGGGGGATTTTCTTTTTGGTTAAGGTGTGTGTTCCCTGCCCTAAATACTCACCTGAGAAGCAAAGGCTCTTTGATGTCTGCTTAGCTGCTTCGCTAGATCAGTAGCAGAAGATCTCTGGGTGTAACATAGAAGGGGGAATAGCTGGCTAGGATTTGGGTTATTTTCTGTCTTTGTTTCCCTAAACACTTTTAGCTCCAGTAAAGGGTGTTGGCTTGACAGCCCTGGAAACAGAAGTCCTCAGTTTCTTCACAGGAGAGGCATATAGTGCTGGCTGGTGATACTAGGAGCAACTATCCCCACTTTCTTGATCCTGTACTGGAGCAACCCAGCTCTGGGAGTAGAGTTTATTTCCCAAGACCCATTCAAACCTTGGCTGTTGGCAACAGGAGGTCACACACATTCTAATAGTGCCTTCTGGCCTTAAACTGTATGACTGAATCACGTGGATACATGTCCTTAGGATCTGAACATTGGGGGGCAGATTACATCATTAAGGCCCACCAGGCCGCTTTCGGACAGGGAAGATATTTGGGCATATTTGCTACAGAACTAAAAGTTTCTGCTTTCTTACTTTTGTGTGTGTCAGTGCTGATAAGGAATTTGCCAGCTAATTTCATCCTAGAGGTCAAATTCTTCTCGTTACAGGGGTGCAATTGTCATCCATGTCAGGAGGAAGTTCATGATTAATTCAGGGCCCTGATCCCCAACATTTTTTTAATGCCGATTACATACATGACCCACGGTAGCCTTGAGACCTGTAGGCTAGTTTCAGCTGATTGGCCAAGTTAGGACAATACACGTGGCTTTTAAAACCAAGCCATGTGGAACTTTGTAGGTGGAGCTAGTTGAAACACTTTAACAACTTTTTTCCCTGTCGATTTGTGGAAAACAAAATGCTGCTTGGAAACGTATTGACTTCAAAGACAATTTGCCAGGGAGTTTTCTCTTTCCAGGATGGCCTTTTTCCATCCATGTGAGAGAACACCTCTCTACCGCCTTGTAAGCCAGCCGTTTGAGTCCTGGGTCCCTGACCTGTGCTCAGGCCTGTAAGTACAAGTCTAGTGGCTCCGTCCAAACTGGGGGCCCCGAGAGTGTCCCACAGTCACTAAGCTCCAGGCCCTGGTTCAGGGTGGACAGCAGAGCAAAGCAGTCCCAAAGTTAATACAATCCAGGCCATGGTTCAGGGCGGGGCAGCAAGCAAATGCAGTTCCACAGGCCGGAGAGGGGAGGGGAAGACTGCCACCCTGTATGTGCAGTGGCAGGGGGGGATGCAGGCCCTCCCTACTCCACTGCATCCCGGCCCAGGGCCCTAATAGTGGTAGCTTTGGCTGCCACTGGGGTCAGCGGGATTTGACCTGCAACGCGCTGACACGCTCTGTGTTATGAGATCAGCCTGACAGTCGTCGGCTTCCCCTGGGCCACTCCCTAACTCCCCCTCGCTCTACACTGGCTGCTGGTTCTCGAGGTCGTGGTAGTCTGCACCCTTCGGCAGGGTGAGACGGTCTCCTCTTTGGAGCAAGGATCTGGCAGTCTGGGCCAGTGTTCAGCAAGGTCCTCAAGGCAGGCCTCTGTTTCCTCCAGTGGCTGGGCCCCTACTGAGTTCCTGGGCTGAGCTTTTTTCCTATCTGCCCCACCCCTTGGTTTCTATGGAGTTAAATGGGCCCACCCAGGCCCAGAGTGGGGTTCTTCCCACTCAGGGGTTAGAGAGTGGCCACCCCTGCTCACTACATGACTGATCTGGAGTGAGCTGGGATGAAAAAAACCTCGGTTTTGAATCCGGCAATGTGGGGATTTCCTAGAACGTGTCCTGACCGCAAAGCTACAGAGAAACTTCCCTTTTCTCCTTTGCCAATTTAAAAAAAAAAAAGTCAAAAGGTCTCATTTGTGGGATGAAAACCTCTGTCTTTTGCAAAGCAAAATTCTTGTTTTCCAGCCATTCTTATTGACAGGGCGGATGGCAGGGTTTTTTATCACCTTCTCTTTCTGACTGAGGCTCATATGCGAATTGTATTGTCCTAATGTGGTTTGCTCGAATACCATGAGCATGAGATGTTCAGCATTAGGAGAAAAGCACTGAGATTTTAGCTGCCCTTCCATGACTCTAGGTTAGGAACACTGCTGTTAATGGACATCTGGTTTGTGGTCTAATCTTCTCTCCAGTCTAAATCAGCCAGACATGACTTCTAAACTACATGGGAAACTCCCTCTCGTCTGAAATGAAGGCTGAGTTTAACCCTAGAGGAAGAAAGTAGAATCCTATTTCTCAGGCTGGCTTGCATTACATTGGAACCAAATATGACCCCGAATGAAGCTACACACCAGAAGTAACCGCACTTGTTGCAGGGAAACAGATGAGAATCGGGCCCTCATGCTATTAGCCTACAGGCTCTGAGGATGTCATGTGACAATACTCTTGTGCGCTGCTCGCCTTCTTTATTAAACTATTTATCTGAGCGAACTTCATATTTTCTTTTAGGATAAACTCGAGATAATACAATGTGCTTGTTTTAATTTGCAAGGTTAACTGATCTAATTATCTGTGTGTGTTTATTTAAATCCTTTCGAGCACTGTGCAATTGCAGGTGGCTGCTTTGTATTCCACCAACAGGAAATCTCTCAAAATGAGATGATATAGCGCAGCAGGTCTTCTCATATGGAGGATTTTGTAATAATGTATGAATTTATTCACAGGCAAAGATAAATAGAGCATTTATTTACATTAAACAAATTCATAAGGAACTGCCCCCCTCCTCCGCCAAATCATGGCCCTACCCTGGTGTTCAAACACTTATGCAAATGTAATAGAAAGCTCTTGGTTACGCTATGGGGGATTGGTTTCCCAGCTCTGCCATCAACTGTCTATATGATCTTGGGCAAGTCACTTAATCACTCTAGGTAAACTTTTCCAAAGTGGCTTATGATTGGTTTCTATCCAAAATGTTTCACTGGTAGAGCTATGTTGTTTGGCATGAGATATTTTTAACAACATAGATACACCAATGAAACCTGTAGAGCCAGTTATACTAGTGCAGCTTTTATCTCCCCAACAGGAATAAACTTTACCTATTTATTTATTTATTTATTTTTAACTTTTATACCAGTTTAACTGCACCCAAAGTGAAGGGAATCAGCTACTTTAACTATACCAGTGAAGTTAAAGTGGGAAAACTTTCTTACATAGCCAAACACTTAGCAAACAAAGTCCCCTTTTCAAAAGTCACTCAAGTGTATTTGAAAATGAATGGGACTTAGATTTATAGGTGCTTAAATTACTTTTGGATAGGGAATATAGGTATTTTGGAAAATGTTGTGCCTCTGCCTCAGTTCCTCACGCATACAGTGGGACTAGCAAGGGCTACAATGTGGACTAGTGGTAGACCACTAGAACCCAGAAAACCTAGGTTCTGTTCTTGGTTCTGCCACTACTGGGTTACCCTGAGTAAGTGTCTCCCCTTTTCTCTAAAATGGGGATAATAATATTGACATGACAACCACAAAGCTCTTTGAGATCCACCAATGAGGAACACGTATATATTTTAGAGTTTGTGCATTTGCCTGTGTGTCTGTCTATCTGTCTGTGAGTCCATTTGTTCAAGAATTCCTCCTAATCGGTAAGAGCTAGGACCAGTAAATTTGCTATGCTGTTCCCTCTTATCCTAACTTAAAGCAAGGCCAGGGGTTCATTGTGCCAGGACAATGGGATGTGCCTGGAATTTGATTTTCTCATAAAAGGAAAAAGGAGGGGTCGGGTAGGTGGAGCAGTTATACTGCAGAATGACCACTCGTTTGCTCCTGTTTTCTGAATGAGAGTTGGCTCCATGGCCCAAGACATTCATCTGATCTTTTAGGAACTCAGTTCTCCTTAGCTAAGCTGATATCTCCTTTCCCTTGGGCACTTGCCAGTGACAAACAGAAGAGAGGCAGGTGGTATTCAATTCCAGGCTGCCACTTCCCCAGGGAAAGAAGCATCTTGATCCTGGCTATGGATCACCCTAGGATGAGGTGAAATGTCAGGGAATCTTTCAAGGCCCAGTGATCTTTTGGGAGGTGCAATTTCCTTGCAGGAGAAGTGGCAGCCATTTAAACTTAGTGTGAAGCAAGGAGTAAAGTAGATGCAGCCAGGTACAATCCAGTTTGGGCCATGGTGTGACATACCATTGGTTTCAGTGGAAGTTTGGGCTTCCTTGGCTGCTCTGCTTCTATCTTTGATATCCTCGCCAATGCAGGGCGTGCCCCTCAGCCCTCATTCTGGTCAGAGACAGTGGCTACTTGAGCAAATCCCTCACGAGTGAGTGAAATCCTAAGCACGGACATCGGGGCTCGGGCCTAACGTATTTACTCACCCGAGGCCCAGGGAGAACTCCAGCCTCAACGCTAAAATAGAAATCTGAGCATTTCCCCCGTTCTCCTGTGCACTGACCAAGTGGATTGTCTAATCTCAGTGCCAAGTGCCCTCTAGTTTTAAGAGGTTTATGCATGCAGCTAATCACGCCATGCCAATTTGGGAGCTAGAAGCTTTCTGCTTTTAACAGTCATTGATTTGGGGACTGTTTTGAGTGGTGTTTCCATTTAGCGACTGCCAAGGCCGTAAGCCAGTTGCTAAGGGTGCGTGGGGTTGTGAAGAGGTACAGAAAGCAAGTGCAAATTGGAGTCCTTTTGATGCAGGGGCCTTGATTCTCCAACCCACAGCTTTAATGACTAAAACTACTAGAGAGCTGGATGCCTGCACTTGCTACGTGGAAGCCTGTTACCTGCTTTAGGACACACTGTCCTGGCAGAAGTGCTTCGTGGGAGGTGTTATTTCCATACACAAGAGGTAGGGACAATATAACAAAGGGAGGCTAATTAGTGGGTCCCGGCAGCACGCCTGGGGATCTTGATTTAAAATGGCATATACGTGTAGGCAGCGGATACCCTATCATTAGCTACCGTAGAACCTCAGAGTTACGAACCCCTCAGGACTAGGAGTTTGGAACTCTGAACAAACAGTTATGGTTCTTTCAAAAGTTGACAGTCGAACATTGATTAAAGCTTTGAAACTTTACCAGGCAGAAAAAAAAATGCTGCTTTTTCTTTCTTTTTTCAGTAGTTGGTTTCACGCAGTACTGGATTGTATTGGTGCCTTTTTTTTTTTCTTTGCTGTTTCCAGATTGCACACTTCCGGTTCCTAGTGAGGTGTGTGATTGAGTGGTCAGTTCTTAGCTCCGGTGTTGATAACTAACATCCTGCTGTGGTTATAAAGTAGAGTGACACATAACTAGCACAGGCTACTAGTCCATTCTAGGGTCACCTTGCCCGGTCCTCCTTTCAAGATCAGGGCAGCATGTTTGTGGCCCAGCACTGACTTAAATTCTGGCCCAGGTGTGCCCGTGAACATCCCAGCAACATCCCAGGGAGACATACACCTCCCAAAATTGAGTTCATTGTTGCTTAGAAAGTGTTACTTTGAGGAGTATTCAGTACTATTAGCAGTGCACAACAGTTTGCTACAATGTTACTGTAGAAATGACTTCTCCCCTTGCTAGTTAAGGTGAGTTAGGTTAAAAAAAAAATCTGCCACTGGAGAGCTTCCAAACTAGCTTTGGGTTACCCTTTTTCCTGATCTCTACTACTAACCCTTTCGATATTAGATACTGTAGTAGAGAGGCTGTGTTGGTCATGTCATTATTACCCTTAGTTTTGGGTTGGAGGTTTTAATATGGGATTAGTGGGAGTGGTCCTACCTAGAACAGTGGGTTGGACTTGATGACCTTCTGAGGTCTTTTCCAGCTCTATGATTCTATGGCTTTGAACAAGGCGCTTTCATTGAGAGGGTTTAGCTAGAACAGGGTTTCTCAACCTTTTTTTTTTTTTTTTTTTTTTTTTAATAAAGTACCCCTTTTTCAAAAAAAGAAACAAACAAAAAAAAAACCCTACCCCTACTACCTACAGTTTTCAGACACACTTATTTTCCCCCTACCATTGCAACACATTTGTTTAAATAACTTAATCATAGCCGGGCAGGTGGTGACATTTTTGGGTGTAAAAAGTACAAAAACAATAAAACACTGTAAAACTTAAAACAAAAATTCAGTTTTCTCCACATTTCAGTTGTGTTGACATACCCCCCCAGACGTCTCTCGAGTACCCCTAAGGGCACTCAGACCACCGGTTGAGAAACACTGAGCTGGAACACCGTCACAGAGCCAAGGAAGAGCCACACTGAATTGTGATGAATAATGAGCGGAGTTGGACTGATTAGCAGTGTCTGATACCGAGAGGCCTGCACAGACACCAATTTCAACCTGCAGGTGCAGATAGCTGCAGTTAGAAATCAGTATCTGTGGGACTATGGGGCTTTTCTGGAAACCACACTGGTGAAAAGAGCAGAATGGGGGGGCCTCGGCTCCCCAGGGCTGATGCACTCTCCTGGATGGCTATCCTGCCCTCAGCTCCGCCCCCAGCCCTTCCATGCAGCTGTCTGTCTCCTATCCAGTGGCGTGTCGGTGAGCCTAATGCCCGTGGGCGGAGCTAAGGGCAGTACTTCAGAGGAGCTGCTGGTACACTGGCTCCTGAGAGCGGCAGTTCCATGTTCTGCTCCTTTTGCCACAGTGTTTCCTGGGAGAGCCCTGTGATTCTGCAGATACCGATTTATAGCCACGGATATCTGCATCCACGTGCATACATTTGTATCTGCGCAAGGCTCTACAGAGGGAACCTGAGCCAAATCTGTGGTTACAAAATAAAATCAAGCTCTGCTGGTTCTTTGGACTGGGCTTTGCTAGCCGTTGTTTGGCTAATCTGAACCTGGGGTGAGGGATGGGGCTTAAATTGGAGCTCCACACTCAATTCTTTTGGGTATCTAGAAAAGGTCAGATTTGGATCCAAATGGGCATTTTACAAGCCAGGACCATGGCTACAATTTCTGATTCCTGGCTCCCGGGAGATCAGAATTCAGGGAAAGTGCGGTTCTATAACCAAGCCTCTTGGCATGGCCCCTTCTCCACCGGAAGTGTAAAGTAAAACTAAGATGAGATTTCCCCCCTTCCCCAGGAAACCAGGAGAAATGTTTTGCACAGACTCCTGAAAAGTGCAGGCCCAGCATTCAGTGATGAGCGCTCCCAGCTTCTGTGCTTCTCGACAGACTACTCAGCAGCACTGCAAATCAAACCCTGAAATTAGGAAGATTAATGGTCCCATTTCCCACTGGCTCTACAAGTCAGCCAGGCTGGCTCTCCCCTGACTTTGTAATGAAAACTCAAGTACAGACCCGTAGGGAATTAGGAAAGTTAATTTTTGTTAAAATTCTGGGGGGAAGGGAGTTTTAAAAAACCTGTATGTGTACAATTCTGTTGTGGTTTCTTAAATCAGAAAGGTACTCATGGAGTTTCTGGGCTTTTCTAGCCTAAAATTGAGAGAGCATGCCCTACCCTGGGCCTGTGTTACTCACACAGCTTGTGGTTCACTGTCTCATGGAGTGGCACAGAGGCCATGTACCAAGAGCGAGAATGAGTCTGTGCTACCGCCTTAGCTGCAAGCCAGCTGGCTTTTACCTCAAGCAGTAGAGGCTCATGTACGAAGATCTAGCGGTCCCGGGTTCGGTTCCACCTGTCGGCATTACACATGGAAGGAGAATAAATACATATTAGGGGGCTTTGTAGCATGTGACTTTAATGGGACCGGGGTTGCATGAATAAGGGAAACAACAAAGAAAAGAGACTGGCTCTTTGGAGGGAAAGGGTGTGTGAGAGATGCCTCAAGTAACCAGCAGTGAAAGGGAGAACCGAGAGCTCTATGGCATGGTGACAAGGGAGTCACTGAGTCTGCTTGAGCTGAACAGGAGGCAGCAGGAGGAGAAAAGTTCACTGGCTGTTTAATTACAGGGGGTGCACTCGCCCCACTGTGTACACAAACCCTTGTCAATAGCACTGAGGCGTGTGTGTTAATTAATGATTTACTTACACTGACCCTTGACCCCAAGGCAAATACAAGGGGATTTATTTTACATCTATTAACTCCTCTGCTCACTCAGCAGAGGCCCTGCAGTTCCCAGGTTTCCCAGCACTGCCTGGCCAGCTGGGAAGCTGCGTGTGTCCTTCCTGCCGGGGACTGCCGGGAACAGCATGTGCTGCTGCTCCCTGCCACTTTTTCCCTTGTATCACACTATGCGTTTAATTGGAGTTACTCCTGGTTTACATCCGTGTCAATGGGCAGCGGGATCGGGCCCGGCATCCACTGAAACCAGTGCCCACTGGTCTGATTGTCCCCTCCAGCTGGTGGGATGGCAGGGGAGTCAGCGACCATCAGGGAAGACTCAAGTCCCTGGTGCATGGTCCTGTGGTTAAGGTGGGAGGTTGGGGCTCTAGAGACAAGAGTTCGGTTCCCTGCTCTGTCCTGAATTCCCTGAGACCTCAGGCAAATGACTTGGGCTCGATATATGCTTAAAAGTTAGGTTGCTCAGGGAGCATAGGGAAAAAAAAATTCCCCATTTCTGACTGTTGACAACCTAGCCCCCGATGGAGAAGCAGCTGTGTCAGTAGACGACTACTTCATTCCAGGGAGCTGCCCTTCCATCAGTTCCTCTGCTGGTGGAAAAGCCGTGCTGCTGAGATCGGCTGTGTCTACACTGTGGGGTTAGGCTGGCTAAGTTACAGTGATATAGCTAGGCCAGTGTTGTCTCCGTGGAGTAGGTGTAACACCGTGGAACCGAACCTGGGACCCCTTGATGCATAGTGCATGAGCCTCTACAGCTTGAGCTAAAAAGCCAGCTGGCTCTCAGCTACAGCTGTAGAGCAGACTCATTCTCTCTCTGTGGTCTCAGTTGTACTCCATGGGACAGTGAGCCACACCTAGGAGCTGTGTGGGTTACATAGGACTAACCTTAGTCTCATTATGCCTCATGTTCCCCTCTGGGGGGTAGAAGCTTCTAAGGGGTCTGTGAGGGGTCTTTGAGGATAAATACATTAATGATGGTGAGATGGTGAGATGCTTGGATACTCAGGAAAAAGGGCTGCCGGGGGAAGGGAAGGCAAAGAGGAGAAAAGGGGTAGAGGTTATCTGCCCTGGAGTATGTCAATTTAAGTGTCCCGGGCTCTATGTTCTTGTGGCAGTAGCAGCGTCCAAAGCTCTAGGCCCTTTAAATTTAAATCAGCACCAGAGTACTGCATGGCATGGTCGGGGCAGAGCTAGGGGCAGGAGATTAGCCCCAGCTCCGCCCCCTCCACCATAAGCATCGACTCTTCCAGGGGACCGAGAGCTGTCCCCTCTTCCCCCCACCCTTGCCCAGGGCCTGGTGAAGTCCGTCACCAGCCCTGTGTATAAATAACTCAAATAGCTCACGTGTGCCTCCCCCATTAGCTGTTACTTGGAGTCTCCAGCTTTTGGTTTTTGTTTTTAGTGTTATTGCTTTGGGCATTACTGTGGAAATGCCAGACACAGTTAAACCAGAGTGGAGGAGTCTCTCAGTAGTCACATTGCTTTCTCATGGGGCGTCGTGGTCTGTTTCAATTTCTCATTAACAGCTATGGGATGACTCAGAGTGGATTGAAAGGCAGACGGACTCCTCTCTATCCGAGGATTACATTGTTATTAGAGTGGCTGGCAGTTGCGTTGGTGGAAGGGTCACCAGCTAGTCCTATAATCAATAGAGCAATGCTTTTTATGTAAGATTTACTCCCGATCTGTTCCCGTTTTGCTAAGAATGTTCACATACCAATCGATAATGAGCCGTGGTGACAAATGAGCTCATTTCGGTGGCGTTTGGGGTCATTAAAACATTTTAAAATGTTTTTTTCATACTTTTTTTTTTAGTGAAATCTTTCTGATGAGCAAATTTGGTGCTAAAATTGCAAGCCTGGATGAACAAGGGCAAGATTCTGAGCTCCCCCTTGTCAATCTAGCGCAATGTTGCTGAATTCAGTGGAGTTTAGTGACAGGTTTCAGCTCAAGATCAGATTTGATTCTAAGGCTCTTTATCTGCCCAGAAGCAGGTTTATTGCAGGTGCTTCCTCAGCGTTGCTCACTCCTTGACCCTACTGCTGGTCAATTTTTGTTCTAACATTTTTTTAACAAGAAAATTGCCTTTTTCTCCAAAAGAAAGTTGTCAATGAAAATAAAGCTTTGATTTTTCATTTATTTTGAATTGTTTCAGGGTGGTTTTTTTTTCCCCCCAGCTGGAATTTTTGGTTCGTAGTTTCTGAAACTTGAGCTTTTTTTCTACAGGACAGGAGTGTACAAATTGAAAATGTAGAAAAAATACAAAATACCAATGTTCATAGCATCGTAAAAAAATTGATCATGGTCATGGAAGGGACCTTCTAGATTATCTAGTGTCTGCTGCATTGTAGGCTGCCAACACCACCCAGCCAGGGACACCCGGACCCAACAACCAGATTGAGGCCAAAGTATAACCGCCCTTGGGAGAATGAACTGTCATGTACTAGGGATGTTAAATTTTGATTAATCAGCTAATCGAGTAGTTGATGGAATTTCCATCAACTATTTGATTAGTCAGAAAGTGGGGTGCTGATTAACCCGCTGCACCTCTCCCTTTGAAATGTACAAGAGCCGCCAATGGCAGGCAGCCCGTGTACATTTCAAAAGTTGAGGAGCAGCAGGCAGGACTGGTGCGAGCGGGACTGTTTCAATCCTTGCTTGTGCAACTTCACTGCTGTCCTCTGCCTCCCCTGGCTCCTGCAGAGACAGTGTTGGGAGGAATTGGCTTTTAAGCTGGCTTCCTCCAGCACCGGCTCCTGCTCCCCTCGCCTTGCTGCCTGGCAGCATTTGCTTATTATTGGGTAGTCGGCTAGTTGCTTTCATCTCCATTGTATATCCCAGCTGGAGAACAGAAGGGAGTGAGAGGTACCCGTGTATGTGCTCCCTGCAGGGGCAAGGGGTGTGTTGAGTAGGAAATGACAAATGCCCTTCTTTTCTCCTTGGCCATTTCCTAGAAGGGCCCTTCTACGAATGAGAGAGGAGATTAGTCTCAACCTCTGAGATTTAGGAACGTGTGGCATTCCGGATGTGGAGGGGCAGGGCTTTGGGGTGCTTCTGAGGTAGTAGGCATGGTGCAGGCTCTGTCCTATCATGCAGAGCAGAATATAGCAGCCTATCTGCTTAGTGAATTGTTCCCACTGTTCGTAGTGAATTCCCCCAGGAGTATAAAGCAAGTGTAAAAAATGTAAGGCTTCTTAATTTTAAGGTGTAAAGGGCCTTCTTATAAAGGACAGTGTGGCCTTGGAAATGCTTATTCTACTTCAGTGATTAGAACTGGGCTAATTTTTTAACTGAAAACATTTCCTGAAAACATTTATGGACCTGTCTGGAGATGGTTCGTTGTCTAGATATAAATTGTGAGTACAGACCCCAGCCCTCGCTTGCTTGTCCGTTGCAACGGAGCATACAGCTGCATAGATTTGTTGACTAAGAACTGGAAATAAAGGGTCAATTCTAGCTACTTTCTCTTAGAGCGGATTGGGAGGTCCCTCCAAAACTCCTCAATCTTATTTGCCATGCATTGTAATAGAGTTTACATAAATTACCAAAATAATTGAAACCAGTGCAATTGTATTAAATTATTTTAAGAAATAAAAGATCCATAATTTTTCAAAATTATATGCAGAATTTTTAATGTATTGGTGCAGAATTCCTCCAGGAGTAAAGTTTGGACCATTGACAACCTAGTTTGTGTCTTGCAGTAAGAGGCAGATATCTTCCTTAATGTATTGCCCTGAGCACAATGCAGATTCAAGTAGGTGTGTGTCTAGGAGAGGGGTGGCATTTTCTTGGAGCTGTTGTGGCTCTATTGTCCTTTAGGAAGGTCTAGGCCAGTCCCAGGTCGTTGTAAGTTAGAGCAAACAAGGGGCTCCTTTAACTTCCACCATCGGCATGTGATCCTTAAGGGACCGTACGCTGGCTGAAGATCATTGTAGCAGACTCAATTTGGGATTGGATATTGGGGACCGGTGGAGCTTTATGTGAGTTGAAAGTTCCCCTCTACCAGGAGAATCCTTAGCTAGCCAGTTACTGCCAGATGCCCCCACATTTGAGACTCTGGCACACAACGTGCTCCTAAGCCGAGGAGGATGAGATAACTTGGTTAAGAGGGGAAAAGGTATCTGCTGTTAGTTGCTTGTTCTGTATTTGATAACCCTACCATTTCTGACATCCAAATGCATGATATATTTGCTGCCTACAATGGGCAATCACTTTCAACTCCAATTTTGAGCCTCCTGGATGCCCGGACTAACTTACCTCATCTTTTGGAATCCCGCCAGTTCGCCTAATGCTGACTGGAGCACAATTGTGTTTATGGATTGTTAGATTTCTTAATATCCTAATAATTCCCCTTCTTGGGCCAGGCAGCCGTGTGACTTCTTGCTGTTCCAGTAAGCAAGATCAGTGAGTTCAAACCATGGAGAGAGAGAGAATGGCAGGGGACCAGCCTCAACTTTTGTCAGCAACGAGCTAAGTGGCTGCAGAGTTTGAATTCCAAATGTTTCCCCAATGAAATGGGGAAAAGGTTTTTTAATGTAGTTTTCCCTTTTCTCCTCCACACTTGTGATATAACTGGTGCATTTATTGCACTGAAAGGAGGAGGGGACTCTGAAAAACTAATATCCCCCAGCAATCAGCTTCTTTTTTCTTTCTTGTTTTAATCTTCTTCTCCGTTGTCCCCAGATCCCGGTCCTCAGCTTTATGTTGTGCAACCAACATGTCCCAGAGGCCACACAAATGCCCACAAGTAATTCCTATAGTGTATGTTGCCGCAAAAAGTACAATCTTGATTTTAAAATTGAGAATCCACAATGGGTAAATTGTTCCAAATGTTAATTATTGCCAACATTAAAAACATAAACATATTTCCACAGTGAATTTGTCTAACTTCAACTTCCTGCCATTGGATTATGCTGGATTAAACTGTCCATGACTGCATATTTGTTCCCCATGTAGGTATTTATCAACCTCAATCAAGTCATTCCTTAACATTTGCCTTGTTAGGCTAAATAGTTTGAGCTCCTTGAGTCTATCGCTCACAGGTGTGTTTTCTAATCCTTATCATAGAGTCATAGAATCCTAAAACTGGAAGAGACCTCGAAAGGTCATCGAGTCCGGTCCCCTGCCCTTACGGCAGGCCCAAGCACCATCTAGATCATCACTGATAGATGTTTATCCAACCTGATCTTAAATATCTCCAGAGATGGAGATTCCACAATCTTCCTAGGCAATTTATTCCAGAGTTTAACCATCCTGACAGTTAGGAAGCTTTTCCTAATGTCCAACCTAAATCTCTTTTGCTGCATTATAAGCCCATTGCTTCTTGTCCTATCCGCAGAGGCCAAGGGGAACATTATTTCTTCCTCCTCCTTGTTACACCCTTTTAGATGCTTGAAAACTGCTATCATGTCCCCTCTGTCCTCTTTTCTGAACTAAACAAATCCAGTTCTTTCAGTCTTCCCTCATAGGTCCTGTTTTCTAGACCTTTAATCATTTTTGTTGCTCTTCTCTGGACCTTCTCCACATTTTTCTTGAAATGTGGTGCCCAGAATTGGACACAATACTCCAACTGAGGGCTAATCAGTGCAGAATAGAGTGGAAGAATGACTTATTGTATCTTGCTCACAACACTCCTGTTAATTAATGCATCCCAGAATCATGTTTGTTTTTTTTTTTTGCAACAGTGTCACAGTGCTGACTCATATTTAGCTTGTGGTCCACTGACCCCTAAATCCCTTTCAGCAGTACTCCTTCCTAGACCGTTGCTTCCCATTCAGTATGTGTGAAACTGATTGTTCCTTCCTAAGTGGAGCACTTTGCATTTGTCCTTATTAAAATTCATCTTATTTACCTCAGACCATTTCTCCATTTTGTCCAGATCATTTTGAATTCTGACCCTATCCTCCAAAGCACTTGTAACCCCTCCCAGCTTGGTATCATCTGCAAACTTAATAAATGTACTGTCTATAACTGCCAATATCTAAATCATTGATGAAGATATTGGACAGAAGAGGTCCCAAAACAGACCCCTTTGGAGCCCCACTTGTTATGCCCTTCCAGCATGACTGTGAACTATTCATAACTACTCTCTGAGAGTGGTTATCCAGCCAGTTATGCACCAATCTTATGGTAGCTCCATGTATGTTGTATTTCCCTAGTTTATTGATAAGATGATCATACAAAGCCATCATATATATAGTAACCCAGTGTCTGAGAGTCTGTAACACCGAAATGCTGACTGTTCCCTCTGGGCAGCGCTGTTGCCTGAAATGCTGGCTGTTCCCTCTGGGCA
>JANRFK010004149.1:4508187-4520128 GCA_030068395.1 Apalone spinifera | reverse complement strand
GTGCCTTGTCCTTTTTATCATTCATCCCTTCTCCCCCCTCTTTTTTTTTTTTTTGTGCTCTGCAGACTTGATCAGTGATGACTGTTTTCTTTCAGATCATTAGTAAAAATGTTAAGTAGCATAGGACCTCTAACAACCCCCATCCCCAAGAAATGCACTCACTCGATGATTCCCAATTACAATGATAATTGGAAACCTATCAATTAGCCAGCTTTTAATCCATGCCATATTAATTTTATATTCTATTTTTAATCAAAATGTTGTGCAGCATCAAATCAAGCACTTCACAGAAATCTAAATACATTGCATCAACACTACTACCATTATCAACCTATTTTGTAATCTCATCAAAAAATGTCAGATTAAGTTTTCCTTAAACTCAGGATGGTGTGCATTCATTACATTACTCTCCCCTAATTCTTTAGTGAGTCCTATATCTGCTGCTCCAATCTCTTTCCTGGAATCAATATCAGCCTGTCCTATAATTCCTGAGTCATCCTGGGTATCTTCTTTTTTTTTTTTTTTTTTTTTTAAATATTGGCACAGCATTAGCTTTCTTCCAGAACTTTCCCTGGTGTTTCAAGACTTATTGAAAATTAGTGGTCCAGTAGAAACATCAGCCTGCTCTTTTAAAACTCTTGGATGAAAGTTATTCAGAACCAGGGGCTTTAAAAATGTCTAACTCTGGTAGCACCTGTTTAACATTCTCCTGAGTTATGAGTGGAAAATGAAGGCATTTCACTGTATAATATTTGATTGCATTTTCTGTTTTCTTCCAAAACAAAGAAATATTTATTGAAAACATTTGCCTTCTCTGCATTATTACTGATAATTCTGCCATTTTCATTTCATAATGCACCAGTATAATTCTCGGCATTCTTTTTGTTCCGAATATGCTTAAAAGTCTTTCTAATTATCCTTAGCTTTGCTGGTCATAGATTTCTGCTGAGCATCCCCTATCAATTTTTTTAAGATTCCTAACTTCTGATTTGTATGAATTACTATCAAATCAGTTCCCTCTTTCTTCCATTTGTTATATATATTTATTTTTAATTTTCACAGCAGCCTTCACTTCTCCTCTAAACCATCTCTCTCTCTTTTTTAATAAGAGCTAGGTATTGTATATTACACAGGGGAGAAGGAAGCACAGAGGTGATTGTGGGAAATACTGACAGGCGGATTTCACACTGGTAGCAAGGCAAAATTAACTTTCACCTGAGCCACTATTCCAAACTACCTCCCAAGAGCTGATGGCTACAGATGACAGCTGATTCTGTTCCGGCACCTACGAGTGATGCTTCATCTCTGCACAGCCCCGTTACAGCTGCTGTGACATTGCTGTCACACCAGTGAGGTTAACGCCATCGTGTGTGGGGTAGATTCCTTGTGCTGCCATTTAGTTTAGATCTTTCTTCTCGTTCCGTAATTTCATAACCTTGCCAACCAACTTCTTCCCGCTCCCCCATTATCGCAGTGGTTTATGAGTTCTGTGCTCTGCAGTGTATTAAGGTTCAGTTCCCAGCCAGTAAAAATGAGGAATTAGCTCCTGCTATTCCACAAAAGGAGTTTTAATGCCCTCGGCCGCCTGGAAGCCGAAACACAATAGTTGGGTATCGCTGGTAGTTGTGTAACATAAAGCCTTAATAAAGGTTTATAAGGGAAGGCTAAGAAATGGAGGGGACGGAGCTCAGCTCCATGCAGCTGTTACGAGGAGTCAAACAATAGAGAATGTGGTGGTGGCGGACGGCAAGCCACTGTATTCCATTGGGATGTCGGCTGTTCTAACAACTCTCTTAGGGCCTGTTCCTCTGGTCCCTTGTGCAAGGCAAAACTCCTCTCAACTTCAAGCCTTCAAGGGGTTCTGGAATGTCATGTTGCATTAATGTGAATGTCAGTCGACAGGCTGCTTGCACGTGGAGGGAAACGCCTGTATGTATTGTCCTGAAGCATTAATCTGTTCCTCTGCTGCCCATTATAACGCTCAAGGCATACTGAGGTGCATTAGTAGGAGCACTGACAGCATATTTAGGGAAGTGATTATTCCCCTTTATCCGGCACTGGTGAGGCCGCATCTGGAGTATGTTCTGGGCCCCCCACTACAGAAAGGATGTGGACGCATTGGAGAGCATCCAGCAGAGAGCAACAAAAATGATGAAGGGTCTGGGGCACATGACTTATGAGGAGAGGTTGAGGGATTTGGGCTTATTTTACCTATGGAAGAGAAAAGTGAGGGGGGATTTGATAGCAGCCTTCAACTACCTCAACGGGGGTTCCAAAGAGGATGGAGAGAGGCTGTTCTGAATCTCAATGGTGGCACTTGCAGGTAGCACTGGAGGTCCAAAATCAGTCTCTGGTCTCACAGTAAGTGACTGTCACTCATCTGTCGAGCTCAACAGGAGACAGCATGGGTGTTATGAGGATAACTATATAAGGACTGCAAGAGACTTCGGTACTATGGAAATGAGGCTATAGACCCACATGCAAACAGGAGGAAAACTTTAGCATTGGAAGTAGATTATCGGGGGGGGGGAGTGCTCGAAAGAATACCCTGAACAAATTAAATCTTGGGGCCTTAAGACAAAAGGAGGGGAAATTAATTTTATACAGATATGAAATACTCTGAATCAGATAAGTCTTGTCATTAGGAAAGGCACTAAGCAGCAAACGTCTGGGTAATACTGCCGGTTCTGTGCTTCTCTTGGAACCTCTAAATACATTAAATCCATAAAACTAAATGAAAGCAGCTGCAGTTTGGTAGAAATAAAAGGCTCTCATATTAAAGAGCTGAAAGCTTATGAAATGAAAGAAATAAGAATAATAAAATTGGAGGGGATGGGAGAGGAGTGTAGCACATGGAAACAGGCTGCCAGGAAAGGCATCCTGCAAAGGACTCCCCAGCAGTATGTGTAAGGCCTAGTGAGTCAGAGCGCAAATCTGATCCTCTGTTTTCCGGTACTTCATTTGTTGCATAGGATCACGACGCATGGTGGGACTTGTAGGCAAGTTTGCTTAGATCAGGAGCCTGATTCTTACTGATGTCACAACGGGCCTCGTAGGCTCCGACCATGATTGGTGCCTGTTGTCAGGCGCTGTCCCATTACATACTGATGGGCCCTGTCCTGACCAACCAAACAGATGTGGAAGATGAAGGGATGGGTGAAAGTAAGTGATACAGGTCAGGGAACTGTGGCTCAGATCACCCCCAGGGAGTCTGCAGGTATCAAACCCTGATGCCCAGGGTTTGTAAGACTACAACTTAGTGTAGCCGTGCCTCAGTTTACCCCGCTGCAAGGCGGAGGATGGCAATCCTCACCCACATCTTAGAGAGGACATTGGGGCATCGTTAATGTCATCTTGCAGAGTGCTTTGAGATCCTGGCAGGGTCAGTGCTAAGTACATTCGTGCAGCCATGTCTGAGTCATTTATGCCAAGCAGACCCTGACAGCTGATAAAGCTTCCTGTGTTGTGATTTTTCTACTTGCGCCTTGATTAAGGAATAGCATCCAGACATTTGGAGATGGATGGATGTCTCATTACAGTGCAGCTGGACGGTTTGCGGCTCTTAGGACATTAACCTATGCATGCCTTTCCTTTCTCCACATAGGCCTCAGTTTCTGAGCATCTTTCCCATTGCATTATGTGTGCTTCAAAGCAAAGCAGGCCTTTAGATTGCAAAACAGTCTTTTCTGGTCTCATAGCTGTACTGTTGCCGCTGAATAGGTTTTTTTTTCCTGTCCAGTTTGGAGGTCTGGGTGTTTGTTAGTTTGTACCTGAGCACAACTTTAATTTATTCTGGATGGGTTTATCCGGTCACAAGGGAGATGCATATTTTTTTTCACCCAAAAGAGAGTAATGTTTCTGTGTCCGATAAAGACGGAAGCCCCCGCCAATAATTTCCTAAGTAACATGGTGCTTCTTTCTTTACCTATTGAAGAAACTTGTGTGCAAACCAGAGAAATTAAAAAGGTGTTAATGATGTTGTCTCCAAAAAAAGGATACCCCCTTAAGACAAAAAAGAAACTAAAATAAAAAACCATGAAATGCCACCGCCTCTGTTGTTGTTCAGAGAGAGAGAATTAATTTTTGCAGAGTTAGAAAACTAAATACAAATATTTGCGTGAAATGCAAAAGTTTTGTTTTGCTGCATCTCTTCCAGCTTTCAGCCCAAGGGGATTTCGCCTTTCTCATCCAGAACACACAGAAAAGGCTTATACTCTCTCAGCCTTTTCCTGTCCCTGTAAGTCAAAATAAACAAGCAGGTGAAACCAAAATTCTGTCTCTTAACAAAGACCAGTTATTGTGGTTTTTTATTTCTTGCCCTCCCTCAAACTGACCTGTGATCAAAAATACAAGTGCAGTCAAAATCACTGTGAGTAATCAAATATGATAAAACTTCCACTACACACAATAATGTGGAAGCAACTGCATTTAAGCAAGTTTTGGGGGCGGGTAGTGTGACCACAGCCCCTGTATTGTTTTTATGGCTCTGTCCCTTTACCTGGATAAAGGGACAGACAGAAAAATTCATCTACCTCTCAGGAGTGCTGATGAATCTTAGCAAAATGGTTTGAGATCCCTGGCTCAGATGCCTGATACACTGAAATACCAGCCAATAGAAACCCATTTTGGTGCCTCATTTGCTTTTTTGTTGCTGTTGCCTTGTTCCATTCATTCTGGTCATTGTGGGTCTTGATCTTTCTGCGTTGCTGTGGGATGCAAAGGGGGAGCAAAGTTGTGTGATTATTTTTTTTTACTTCTTCTCATTCTTCTCACTTTCCTCTAAGAAAACTCCAAGAGGGCAAGTATGCTTGTCCAGCAGCACAGCGCTTGTCAAGTGTTCCCATGGCAACCTGAGTGTAATTAAGGCCTACTTCAGCTGCTAACAGCTGTGTGCATTTTATCTGCTTGGGATATACATGGGTGTATCTATATCTCTGATACCTGTATCTGTAGATATCCCTGTATGGAAAATTGTTGCTTCTGGATATCTGTGGCAGTAGATTTATAGATGCATTAATTTTCAGAGTTCCTCCTGTTCTAGGAGTGACTGGAAAGGCATCAGAGGTCTTAATCACCTCACGTTTTTAGAACTACTGGTCATAATGAAGTGTGAAGAAATGCACAGAGCTGGGGAACCAGCCCTGGGTGGGGGCTCAGCCTTCTCACACCTCTTTGAATTGCTGTGAGCTCTCTTGCAAGCGTCCTTCCCATTAAGGCCAGGAAATAGAAGGCACTTGGTCGCACTCAGTGGCTCGAATGAATACGTAGAGTTGTGGAGTAAGTCGCTTGACCTCTTCCTCTGCCCAAAGCGTCCCCATGCTGACAAACGCCTCTGTCCAGCAGTCCCCCTCACACCACGTAGTTCATGAAATTGAAATGCAAGATATGTGCCTTGTGGTTGAGTTTGTCGTAACACCCCTGGGCAGGTCAGGACTGAGCTTGGGTTCAAAAGAAGGTCTGCTGAAAAACCAGAACCCTCACTTAATGGCAGATGACGAGTCTTTGCCGGAGGGAGCTGGCCCCAAAAGGGGTGGGGCCTCAGGCAGAAGGGACGGGGCTGATGCAAGACTCCCCGAGCCAGCACCGCTAAGGGCTCTACAAGTGTTGAAAGGGCAAACGGCTCTGGCCACTCCCCCTGTTGAGGTAGCAGTGGTGGCAGCTGGGAGCCCTGGGACATTTTTAATCGATGGACCCTAGGGCAGCCGCCTTCTTCCCCCTTCCCCCTTTCCCCTTCCCATCAGCTGCCTGGCTGGTGAGGCCACATCTGGAACTTTGCATCCAATTCTGGGCCTCACATTACAAAAGGAGAAGGTCCAGCGGAGGGCGACCGAAATGAGGACGGGGCTGGAGCGCATGACTTACGAGGAGAGGCCGAGGGATTTGGGCTTGTTTAGTCTGAAGAAGAGAAGAGTGAGGGGGGATTTGAGAGCAGCCTTCAACTTCCTGAAAGGGGGTTCCAAAGAGGATGGAGAGAGGCTGTTCTCAGTGGTGACAGGTGGCAGAACAAGGAGCAATGGGCTCAAGTTGCAGTGGGGGAGGTCTAGGTTGGATATTAGGACAAACTATTTCCCGAGGAGGGTGGTGAAGCTCTGGAATGGGTTCCCTAGGCAGGTGGTGGAGTCTCATCCTTAAAAGTTTTTAAGTCCCGGCTTGACAAAGCCCTGGCTGGGATGATTTAGTTGGGGTCGGTTCTGCTTAGGCTAGGGGGTTGGGCTCAATGACCATCTGAGGGCTCTTCCAACCCTATGATTCCACTGTATGTAGTCCAGCCATTAGAGAGGAACTAACAATATACATTGTGTCTGTGTGGGTTACACAAATGTCACATAACTGGAAAATGTCTTGTTTTCTTGTGATTGTGGTGAACGGGAATAAGCTGTCCACAACTTGATTCTTAGTTCTCAAAATATTTTTGTGGGCATATACCAAGTGTGTGTCTCTACAAGTGTCTCGTATGAAGAGAGATTACAAAGACGGGGACTTTTCAGCTTAGAAAAAAGGAGATGGGGAGGGGGGGATATGATAAAGGTCTATAAAATCATAACAGATATGGAGAAAGTGAATAAGGAAAAGTTATTTACTTGTTCCCATAACATAAGAACTAAGGGTCACCCAATGAGATTGAAAGATTGCAGGTTTAAAACAAAGAAAAGGTAGTGTTTCTTCACACAGCACACAGTCAACCTGTGGAACTCCTTGCCAGAGGAGGTTGAGAAGATCAAGATTTTAACAGGGTTCAAAAAACAGCTAGATACATTCATGGAAGTTAGGTACATTGATACCTTTTAGCTGAGATGGGTAGGAATGGTGTCTCTAGCCTCTGTTTATCAGACTTTGGAAATCGATGACAGGAGAGGCATCACTTGATGATTCCCTGTACTGTTCACTCCCTCTGAGGCATCTGGCATTGATCACTGTTGGCAGACAGGATATTGGACTAGATGGACCTTTGGTCTAATTCAATATGGCCGTTCTTATGTTTTCATGTACATACATATGTGTATATTTGGCATGAGCACACACCAATATAGACACATTTACCATTTCCAGCATATACTGTTCAGTCTTCTTTGACCTGGGGCTAATGCAGTGAAGCTTGGCAAGAGAAATTCTCAATCTCTATTCTTATTTTATATTTGTATAAAGCACACTAGGTTATAGGTTTCTGGTATGAACCAGCACTCAAGATCTTAAGCTTCTTGTCAGTGTGGAAAATAAAAACAAGGAGGGAGTGGAGTTAGGCGCAGCTCTTGGGAAAGATGACTCACCAAGGCAATGCAGTGCAGTCAAGGCAATGATGTTTAGAAGAAACTTAACTGCAGATAGACCTTTTGCAGGTCACATTTTTTTTTAATGGCCTCTAAGTTTGCACCTGCACTAATTTGTAGGTATATGCACATTCAGCCCATTGGGTCGCTAGATATGTAACAATCAAAAGGCATGCAGGCAAATGCAGGTGTTTTCATATGCAAAATTGGAGATGCCAGGGTTAGTGGCTTTAAGGGCTGTGTTTTGAAAGATGCTCCTATATGTCCGTCCTTTCTTCCTGCAAGCACTGTCATGTGTGCAATCGCCTGGTTTGACTTTTGCATTCTCAAGTTGCAGTAGGGGAGGTCTAGGTTGGATATCAGAAAAAACTATGTCCCTAGTGTTGCAGGGCTGAATGATGGACAAATCCGGGTGGAGTGGTAAGAAGCGATTTATTCGGTTACAGCATCCAGACCACTCGTTCCCCTCCACCTCGTGACCAACGAAGTGAGCCCTGAGTTATGGTTACAGCATCTTTTATCCCTACCCTTCCCTTGGTACCCGCCCTATCCCTTTCTTTCCAAATCATCCTTTTGTTTCCTAATATGGTGAGGATTACCCCTTCCAGACCCGACCTCTTTGCTTCCTAATATGGAGAGGCTACCTTACCCCGGACCCTACCTATTGATTCCTTATATGGTGCATTTTGAAGCCTTATTTTACTGGCAGCAGATTGGGTAACTGGATGGCCTAACTTACTGTAAGGCCCCAAATTAGGGAGCTTTGTGGCTTAATTTATGAGAGGACGCTACTCCTGAGTCAATCCTTGTATTGCCTTTTTTCCTGTTACACAGGGGTCCCTCACACAGCTGAGGGTCGTCTTGCTTCCAAGTTGGGTTTCTACGGAGAATTATCCTGCCTTCAACTCCCTATAGGCCAGATCCACTGCTGAGATCCCCTTTATTCCTGCACGCACACCTACGAGGGTGGGGAAGCACTGGGATGGGTTCCCTAAGGGGGTAGTGGAATGTCCATCCCTAGAGGTTTTTAAATCCTGGTTTGACACAGCCCTGCCTGGGATGATTTAGTTGGGATTGGCTCTGATTATAGCAAGGGGTTGGATTTGATAATGTCCTGGGGTCTCTTCCAACCCTAGGATTCTGTGATTCTCACCACCTATTAGTGCAAGAGAGCCTGTACATTCTATATTTGCACAAGCACGAGAACATGTTAGGGTTTGCAAAACTGGTCGTGAACGGAAAAAGTGTTTCCTAGCTGGAAGACGAAGGGCAAGAGGCCTGGGATCTCCTCTCAGCTTTGCTTCTGGCTGAATTTCTGGCCAGGGACAAGTCCCTTAATCTTAGTTGGCATTTCTGTCACCTGGTACTGACTTTAGAGCCACATTGTGAAGTCTGGGTAACATTTGTATAGCACTTTGAGATCTTCATTTGAAAGGTGTATTTGTTCTGATTGTTGCCATCAATCCCTAATAATCATTTAGCTAACGAAAACTGCAATGCTCACCTGCTGACACTTTGAACAACAGTGGATCAAGTGCCAGAATGAATTCACAAGTAAATAATGCAACCCCGAGGCCGAACTGCATATCATTTTGAGGTCTGAAGGAACTGAGGGGGAACAGAACTTGGGGTATTTGTGAAGAGGGAGTTGTTTTTGTGAGAAGAGGGTTTAGCCTGTCGCTGTTACAGAGCTACATCCGGAATGCTTTGGAATCACATAATCACAGAGCTGGAAGAGACCTCAGGAGGTCATCAAGTCCAGCCCTCTGCCCAAGGCAGGACCAATCCCAACTAAATTAACCCAGCCAAGGCTTTGTCAAGCCAGGACTTAAAAACCTCCAAGGCTTTGTCAAGCCAGAATTTAAAACCACCACTTCCCTAGGTAACCCATCCCAGTACTTCACCACACTCCTAGTGTGAAAGTTTTTTCCTAATATCCAACCTAGACCTCCCCCACTGTAACTTAAGCCCATTGCTCCTTGTTCTGCCATCTGTCACTACTGTGAACAGCCTCTCTCCAGCCTCTTTGGAACCTCCCTTCAGGAAGTTGAAGACTGCTATCAAATCCCCCCTCACTCTTCTGCAGACTAAACAAACACAAATCTCTCAGCCTCTACTCATAGGTCATGTGCTCCAGCCCCTAATCATTTTGGTTGCCCACCACTGGACCCTCTCGAATACGTCCACATCTTTCTGTAGTGGACACAATACTCCAGATGTGGCCTCACCTGTGCCAAAAAAAGGAACAGTATTAAAAATTAGGGGTCATTAAAAATGCAGAAAATTTGTGAACACTTTTTTCCCCAAAAAAGTGATCCATTTTTATGATGAAAAATTATTGCTTTTATTTTTTTTTTTACCAACTCTGAAGCTAGTTAGAAAATGAGACTATTTTTGCCAAAACAGGTGTGAAAAAATTACCTTTTCCTGTCAAAATATTTTGAAATAAAAAATGTTTGAAACAAATTGCTTCTTGACTAAGTACTATCAATACTTCCAAGCCCTGACCTTTCATGAAGTTACAATGGCCCAGGTGTACTAAACATGTGTCCATTAGTTAAATCCTCTCAGAATCAGAGGGGTAATAACATTAAAAAACAAAATAAAGCACAGTAATCAGAATGCGAGGATATTGAGGTCAGAGTTCTAGTAAGCTCTGAGAGTTGGTAACATTTGGGTTGGGACTGCAATGGATCTAAATGTGTTTCTGTTTTGCTATTCGTCTTCTATATGTTGCATATTTAAATCTGAGGACTCTGATCACTACAAAGGCGGGTTGCCATTGTGTTCGCTGTTTGCCACCCCTTGCAGAGGAAAATGAACCCATTGTGCTCTCAAGGAGAGCATATTTTTATCCTCTCTTCTTTTATTCTAATCAACAAGAGCTCTTGCCATTTGAAGAGCCACGATTGCTCATTTTGTGTAGGAAAAGATAATGGAAGAGCAAGACCAATTTTTACAGAACCAGTAGATTTATACAGACTTTAAGAATATAAGAATGGCCGTACGGAGTCAGACAAAAGGTCCATGTAGCCCACTATCCTGTCTTCCAACAGTGGCCAATGCCAGGTGCCCCAGAGAGAATGAACAGAACCGGGAATCAAGAGATCCCTCCCCTGTCACCCATTTCCAGCCTCTGACAAAGGGAGGCTAGGGACAGCATTCCTACCCATCCTGGCTAATAAGTATCACTGGACCTAACCTCCATTAATTTATCTAGTTCTTTTTAACCCTGTTAAAGTCCTGGTCTTCACAATATCCTCTGGCAAGGAGTTCCACAGGTCGACTATGTGTTGTGCGAAAAAAGGACTTCCTTTTGTTTGTTTTAAACTTGCTACCTGTTAATTTCGTTTGATGACCTGGCGTTCTTACATTTTGGAAAAGAAATCAGAAAGAATAGAAATCAAATATTTAAAAAAATGGGGCTGCTATGTGTGATTGTGAAGGGGGAGGTGGGAAAATGGAGTTCCAGGCCCCAGAGTTCTGATAATTAAGGGCTCTGGCTGGGAATACAGATTCAGCAGCTTAAAAGTTCCATTTGGCATTGAATAGATGCCAACGTCCATCTACCAATCAGACTCCAGTCCTTTTTTAAAACAAGATTTGCTTTAATTATGAAAAGTCTATAATTCCTCCTCATGCTCTAATTCCTAACCAAACTTCTCCTTAGCCTCTCTTATCCAGTAACTAGTCTACCTTAACTGATATAAGTCCACATATCCATGTCAAACATTCATGAACGTGTCTCTCTCTATATGCAAAACCTTTTAAGGGAAGGTTTAAGCTAATGGCTTTGTGTCTGTTATTTAATATCCACCCTTTGTTTTGCTGCTCCCATTTAACCTGACACAGGTGTTGTATTAATCCCTTACGATCAGGGATTGTGTCTCCGCAGTGTTTCATGAATCCACGCCAGCCCATAATTCTTTTCCATGAGTGTGGGGTGTGTGTGTGATGTGACTCAGCTTTACTCACCTACTTTGCTTGGTCCCTTGCTGAAGAAGATTGAGTTTGGCTGTGAGGGATAAGGGGTTTTGATGCTGGTTTTCCTGTCTGTACACTTGGCTAATTAGAATATCAAAACTGGTAGCAAATCTTCCAGCATCAACCCTACTTTGCATCAATTAAAAACATCAAAACCAAAGTCTCTCCTGGCCTTTTTTTCTTGCTACTCACTTCCTACTCCACTAGATGCTTATAACTCTTTCCTGGTTTCTATTCTATTGCTAATTTCCACATCCCGGTTTTTTTTTGTTTGTTTTTTGTTTTTGGATCCCAGCCCCCTATTTTTTCCTCCTTTCCTTTCTTTCATTCTTCTCTAGCAGGGGAAAAGCCCCCTTAACTGATTTTTCTTGCCTAAGAGAAATTCTAGCATAAGATTCCCTAAAAGCTATGAATGGGACACATCCAACCTGCCTCAATTAGCATCATTAACACTTATCCTACAATTGACAGGGGAGTGCTTTTGCTGTTCTGGAGATTCTGGATGCTGTAATTTCCACTCCAACTCACCTGATGGAGTGGAGTTTACCCACAAAAGCTCATGATATAATACATTTGTTACTCTCTAAACCCTGGTCTGCGCTAGGGAATTATTTAGAAACTAGCCAATTAGCCCACATAAGACGGGATTTTCAGGTCCCTCCTCCACATCGGTCTTCTCTCCTGAGCCT